>JASDQU010736074.1:0-23723 GCA_032191745.1 Picea mariana
TATGATAGTCTTCTAGCATACCATTTAAGGTAATAGTCACTAGATCAGTATTGGAAACAGTTTCCCCTATATTTACTAACTTGTCTTTCACCTCTTTAATGCGACCCAAAAATGAACTAACAGATTCATTTCCATCCATCTTAATGCCTAGCAATTTAGTTTTCAGGAACAAAATATGATTTGTGTTGCTAGTTTCATACAATGCTTTAAGAGTTGTTCATGTTGCAGTAGAAGTTGTAGCGTCTCTAATATGTGGAATTATGCTATCTTTAACATACATGCGCAACAATACCTTTGCCTTGTTTTTGTGCTTCTCCCAATCTTGGATCTGTGCTGCTGTAGCACCTGCAGCCACATCAGGTTTCAGTTCAGTTCCCTTTGCAATGTTCCAGACACCATAGCCCTCCATGAGCATCTTCATCTTGAATTTCCAGTTAGTGAAGTTTGAGCCATCTAACTTGTTGACTTCGTTGAGGTAGGTCTCTGCCAGCGGATTCTCCATCGCTGCAATTTAGTCTCTGCAAGAAAATCACCAAGGATATGCAACTTTTTGTCACTCTGCCTTCGGATACCACCGAACCAACTCAATCTATCTCTGTTCTCAGCTTAAATTATGCATGCATCTGAATATCCAAAATATCCACTTTTTAAAAAAAAAAATTATAACTCCCTCTTCACTTTAAAATAATAACCTCCAAAATAAACTTCACCTCTCTTATTTAATAAAAAAAATATCCACTTCAAAAATGTCCACTTTAATAAACTTCAATCCTCCACATACATTCACTTTAACAATGAAGTGAATAACCCTCTCTTCACTTCACGCTTTAATAAAAAGTATCCTCTTAATAAAACTTATCCACTTTAATATAAAAACTCACTCCTTTTTTTTAAAAATGAACCTTCATGATTTATAAAGCAATCTAAAATATATCACCTTTCTCATTTGCATGCATAAGAGTAGTCATGGCACTCTTTTTCAATACTAAAAAAAAAAAAAACTCAACAATCCTTAACACCACTCACACAAACCTAAACTAAACTCATGCTTCATGAAAAAATTGGTGCTTTCCAAGGAATTGACTCAGTACTTGAATGGTGGATTGGACTTCTGCTAGTCCTCAGGCTTCAAAACAAAACAACCAGCTTCAACAACGATCTTTAATCTCCAGCGAAAGAAAAAAGATCCTTACACGCACTCGGTGCCTGGGACTTTTGACTGTTGGATTGTTTTGTGTCTGATATGACCACTGAAAGAACTTGGCAGCTCAACCACGTGGAGTGCCCACAAGCTCATGCGAACTTCAAACTCATGCCTTTCCAAACTCACATTTTTCAAAGGAACAATCAGCGCTCCTTTAATTCTACAGGTTCAACGCTGGCACTTGGTGTCAATACAAAGGGGAGCATTACAGCGCTCTGTCCGTGTAGAAGGGTGGCGCCAGTGCAACAACGCTCGCATAAGAATTCAACGGGAGCACCGAGGATCGAAAAACTGAATGTGTGAAGTGTGGGAGTGTCGACGCTCTCTACCACTGTATAGGGGGGCGCTCTCAAAAAACAAATTTGATATTTTGTTCTTGGATCTCGCCTCAAAGAGTTGGACCTCCAACCCACTCTGATACCAAGATAAAATAAACCATGCAAACAAACACGGTGAGGCTACGCTCACTTCTGTATGATTCAATGAAGACAGATTACATCTTTATATAGGAAAAGACTCTCCCGAGTCGGTTACATGCAAACCAAAGACGACTAAACTCTTAACTAAGAAATGACTCTTAACACGGCTACAACTAAATCTCACAACTGAAGCTTATAACTGGCGCTTTCTCCATTATTTCCAAGTCTAAAATGGTTCGCATATGCGAGACTTCGAGGTTGTACATGGTAGGAATTCTAAAAATACATTGATTAAGAAAATGCTCGACTGGGCACCAACAATGAGGTTGAAGGTGAGGTTCGATATTTTTACATTGTTACACTTCATGTTATACATTGGCACTTATTGCGGGAAGGACAGTCTCACATTTGTCTATTTTTGGTTTTCATTGGACTAAGTAACAAATTTTGAAGGAAAATGTTCATGGAATTGATCTCTCCATCTATTGATCTTCTAGCGTTTTCATTTTTTAATAGGAGATGAATATATTTGATCAATAATTTAAGCACTTGTGCCAATTGAGTAGGGTGGTCAAAATGGAAAAATTGCTTTGTGAGCTACATATATTAAACATTTCTGACATTACCAGGCATGCAAGACTTCTTTATGTTAATGGATATTTTTGGTTTTTGTGCAATGCACTAAATTGTTGTTTATTTGCTTGAATGCATGTCTTTGCATTGTTCATTTTTTTTTGTAGGTTGACATGTTTATTTTATCACAACCTGCATGTATCATGCATTTTTCATTTTGCTACAAGTCGATTCTTTTAGTTCAGAACACACTGAAATGTATAGAATTCAACATAGTTAGGTTGGTTTTGAAAACCAGGGGGCCTTCATTCATTTTAAATATAATAGAAAATTGGCCTGAACCAAGATGTATATCGTTGCAATATTGGTAAATTTATAAAGAAATTGTTGAGCCCAGTTTTGTTGGAAATTCAAACTTGCTGCCAGCAAGTTCGACTTGGTAGCAGCAAGTTTGATGCTTGAGTACTTGGACCTTTAGTCATTTTAAATCTAATAGAAAATTGGCCTGAACCAAGATGTATATCGTTGCAATATTGGTAAATTTATAAAGAAATTGTTGAGCCCAGTTTTGTTGGAAATTCAAACTTGCTGCTAGCAAGTTCGACTTGGTAGCAACAAATTTGATCTTGGAGTACTTGTAGGTTTCAAAATCTGGCCTATGACCTTGAGTTTTTCAGAGGTTTGTAGGATTGACTTATGATCTAGATGAACCAAATGACAAATAACTTTTTCGTTGGTTGTGAAACCTAATTATCTTCCTGATTCAGAGGTCTTTTACTTTCGGCTGTGTTTATACCCCATGAAGTATTTACACCCTAGAAGTATGTACACTCTTCCACGTTTAGTGCAGAGGGGGGGTACCCTTTCTATAGGGTCTGGGGGGGCTACCCCCCCGGCTAGGGGGTCTGGGGTCAAGCGGGCCCCCAGCTCGGGTTCAGGGGAAGTGTCCCCCGAAGGAAAAATTGCCTTGTAAATGTATATTGTAATTTCATTATAAATCTGGACCGTTCATTATAAGGTCGCAGATCTAACGATAGAGATTATGTTAGGGTTTTTTTCCCTAGAAGGCNCGTTAGGGTTTTTTTCCCTAGAAGGCAACCCTCTTTTCTGAGGGAAATGTATTGTGGCTATGGTGGATGGTGAATATTGTATTCTGAGATAGGAGACTATGAAAGAAAGAAGAGGAAGTTACAACGGGTTTGTTGTAGGCTATATCCCTTCATATGCTAGATAATAATAAAGGAAGGACCTCGTAATTTCTTTGGTGGACGTAGCCCACACTGGGTGAACCACGTAAATATGTGCCTCTATTGTATTGTGTATCTCCTATGTTTTGTTTCCACATTTGTTTTATTTTATTGCTCCATTGTCCTGTTTTTCTAACACTTTTGATTTTTTATATCCAAACATGAAAACAAGTGTTGTTTTAGTTGGTAATTTTTAGGATCTTTTTGAGAATTTGAGTTGAACCCCTACTTTTCTAGTTGAGTTTTGTATTTCTATCCACTTTAGGAGAATATTTTTTCGAGGAGATGAGACTTCGTTTGAGAATGGATGTAAATCTCTTTACAATTTTAGTTACCACACACTATATTTTCAACCTTTCATAGTTCATTTTATTTAAAAAAAAAAATTGGATCAATGAAAATAATAGTAGACTCTCTGGACTCGATGCCTAAAACCTAAGTCACACATGAAGACACCCTGACACGAAGACACTGACACCAGAATACTAGTATTCGACATGGACACGTGACCCTTGAAATCAGGACAAGGGGGACACGCTATATATATATGATGATGATGATGATGATGATGATGATGATTCTTTAGAATTTTGTTTGTGTGCTTGAAAAGCATTGAGAGAAGCTTTCCGAGATCACCATACTTTTGTTGAGTTAAGAGGTTAGGAAGGTTGGTAGTGTGATCAATATTTTGAAAATGAGATCTAATATGGGTATAGGCAAAGTGTTTTTCATCTTCAACCTTCTTAGTGTCATAAAGGTGACAGACTCTTTCATTCCATGGCGTTTTAGGAATTGACCAACGCCCAACTTCACTTACTGAAATAGACAAAATATTGATATATCATAGACTATAGTGGATATTGATCAGTGATTCAGTGATACATCATGAACTCCAAAAAAGATACATCATACATCATAAAAATCAATCAAACTCTAAATATCATACTCATAGATGATAGAGCATAGACATACTAATAGTGGTGATATGGTATACAATGATAGAACAATGAGCATTCAAAGCATATTACCACAGGTTTGTTAACATGCATACATAGTTCTCAAAGGAAAGGAATCGAATGAATGATCCATGTTTTCATGTCTTTAATATGTTTGCACAAATTCTGCAATAAAACATTGATTAAGCCCTGAGATAGTATTAAAATGAATGTGATGTTAGCATATTGAGTTAGCTCGTTGCATCATGTATTGCATTGATTTGTTTGCAGAGGTGTTTTGGATGTTAGGTCTATCAAAATGTTTCAAGAAAAACAATGGAACAAAAATGAAAATTAAAGCATTCATGTGAACCCTTGTACCATTATCACAAGTTCCAAAGAGCTAGAATAAAACACCTTGTGTGCTTATGTGAGTTTAGGGAGAGATATTACAAGAATAAACTAGAATCAAATCATGTGAAAGAGTTTCCAATGGCAACACTGTAAATGAAACCAAAATTAAGGTGTTAGGTCATTGGGGTTATAGACCAAATCGTTCATCAATATTTCTCATTGATTTGATTAAAATGCTTCTCAAGTTTTTAAATGTGTTAAAGTGTTGTCGAGATATATGGTATTTAAACACAAATTTAGCCACTGTCTAGAATTGTAAAACCTCGTCACTGGCACCAGAAAATGACATAGATACCTCACACATTCAGGTGTCTAAATGAATTGAGGAAATTTGCATAAATCTTCCAAACTCAGCTAGAGCCTAGAGGACTTACTTCTGAACTGGGCGATGGTTGTTGGCTGCCAGGCTGCAATATCCCATGGTGACAGTGAAATGAAACAGCTAAAAGACAAGGTAAAACCTCTTTCTAACCTCCTGCGGGATCTTTTACGAAGGACACGTTTTCAGATGGTGTCCGACATGATTTTAGATGGTGTCTTGAGGTGATTACACGTGTTGAAGCAAATATGGACACTTGGCCCATAGGTTACGTGCTATGTGACTTAGACTAAAACATAATTCATGAATAGAGACAAGAAATGAAGATACACAAGCACACAAAAGAGATGAACATAAACACATGTCAATGTAGCCAATAATGAAATGGGGGCAACGTTATTTTTTATTGCTCAGCCAAATAATGGAGAAATGAATACAATTGCCAAGAATCTACTCGGGCTTCTTCATTTAAACATGAACTCTTCATTTAAATACATTCTCTATTTTTTCAAGGCATATGGAAAGCCAAATGCTTAAGAAACCTCCACCCACAATCTCCACCTTGAGAACAATTTCCTAATAAATTTCCCAACGAATCAAAGATCACCTTAGTGAAATCCAAGATAATCCAAATACTACCGCAACTTGTCCAATGATACTTTTACCAGTATGGACCACTCCGCCACTAGTGAATGAAGGTAACCATAAACTAAATCACTACAAGTAGTGTAGGTGATACTCATGCTTTTGAGACATTGAAGCACCCATTTCCATGCTCTTTACTTGGTTTTTCCATGTTTTCACTAACAACACCAACTACATGTGAAATATTTGAACATTCAATCACAATCATCAGCTTTCTCACTGCATTTTCATAAGGTAAACTAGACATATCATCATTTATTTTTACTACTAGGACATAAACATGAAGAAATCTTACAATGGAAAAGTCAAGGGATATTTACTATTTTCACGAAGTTAAAATGAATATCATTGAGAAGGTTACCATTTTTTCCTATGCCCAAGAATTGTTTTGCTACTCCTAGATCCTTCATCAAAAGTCCTAGCCAACTAAGCTTGTTGATCTAACCATGTTTTGATTTGAACAAGCATATCATCAAGATAACACCAAGATAATGGATATATCATAAACAAAATGATCGTGCTCACTTCTTAAGACACTTTGACTCACCATGAAGGAATAAAACATCTTATACCACTCCCTGGTTACCTTATTGATGATTTGTGGAAAGTAGGATCCACAATATGCATCCCTTATCTAAATCACCATGACCAACAAAGATACAAAACTTTGTTCCCTTGACCAAATCCATCCAAGCCATCCAAGAGATCCTTCACTTCTCACCTCCATGCTAATTTCAATGGAGTATGCAATCCATGGACTCTAAAAACCATGTGGGTTGTTGGCCCTTGACCAAGATTTGAGGAACACTTGGTAATATTTGACCATTTTTGGACTTCGACAGCCTGTCACAGATGGAGCATCAGGCGAAGAAGAGATCGCAGGATCTTGGTCCACTTTTGGGCCCTTTTAGGGTTTTGGGTTAATGAAATGGGAAAGGGATGTGAGCCCGTGGATTTACCCATGCTTAGGCCCACTTTTGTAATGTATAAATAGAAGGATAGGCAATGTAAGAAGTAGTAGATGCAATTGCTTAGTACAATAGGTAGTGCATCTATGTGATGTTGAATAAGTGCTCTGTGTGAACTATGTAAGGATTGCAAGGCTAAGTGTAAGTTATTGTGAGGTTTATATAGAGAGCTAAGTGATGTAACGCAAGGAAGAAGGATCTAGCGAGCTGTGCAGATCTTCTGTCTTATGCGAAGAAGGGTTTTGGAGGCCTTGCGCTTGTAACATATTGAAGATGATAATAAAGAAGAAGATCTTGTGGACGTAGCCCCAGGGTGGGGGTGAACCACGTAAATATGTGTGTTATGCTCTGTTCTTTGATTCAATGTGTTTTTGTGTATGCTATGTGCTTTGATATATCCACTTATGCTCTGTGCTTCTCAGATATATATGATTGTTAGATCTGATGTGTATGAGGATGCTTAGCGCTGATCTACTGGATCTGATCTAGGTTACTATGGTTAAGTGATGAAATACTGTAGATCTGAGTGTACACCATGATGCTCTGTGACGTCTGCGAAGTATAATAAGGGTTGAATATTGACGAATGATCGATGCTAAGTTCTCTGAAAATGATATAATCACAGATCTCTGTTCGAGATAAGGTTGCAAACACTTGAGTCTTGCAATCACCCCTGCCTCTACCTCAGGTGAGACTTCATCTGCTTCGTAGGTGTTGCTAAAAGGGATAGTAGTTAGGGCTTTGTTGGTGCACTCTTGAGCATTGAACCCTGGGTCTGCCCCTGTGCCAACAAATGGTTCCGTTGTTGAGACCTGAAACTGTAAACGTTGGGAACTGAGGAAGAAGAAACTTTGTGCAAAAGAAATTTTTGTGTGTAGATCTGTTTCCCTAGTACGCAGTTTTTTACTCGACTTGTGAAGCTTTGTGCCAGGAATAAGGTCAGATATGAATAAAGGAAGTTTAGAGATTAAGAAAAGAAGCGAGATCTGAATGCTCTGTTCTCTAAGAAAAGTAAAAGTGGAAATTTCTGAAAGAAAGAGGTCAGATCTGCAGAAAAGAGGTAAGATCTGTAAGCTCTGTGCTCTAATAAAGGTAAGAATAGTCAAAAGTTCTTAGATCTGGAAGCTTTGTGCTCTGTAGAAGTAAGATAAGTGAAATTTTTTGTTTCTAGAGCATGGATCTAGGTATGTTTGATAGATTTTGTCCTAGCTTAAAAAGTAGGGCATTAATAGATGAAAGAAATTTTGATATGAATAGATCTGATAAGTATAATGATAGATATGTTATACCTATGCATAGAAAGAATGTTTGTACTAACAAATGTATGCAGGATCCTAGAAACAATTTTTTGCAGGTTCGCTATCACGATTCTAGTGCGCAGTATAGAAGAGGCTGGGGATCATTTAAAATAAAGTGAGGATTAATCCTATGTTATAGTTGCAGAAAACCAAGCCATCTAGCTAAGGAATTCCCTGGTAGAAGACCTAGTTGTCTCTACTGCAAAGCTAGGGACCATGAGGTATTGGATTGCCCTAGAATGATCGCTAAGCTTGAAAGGATAAATCTGAATCAAGAAGACCATAAGGCAGATCCAGAAAAGGAATAAACCCAACAAGAATCATAGAAAGTATTAATATAGATGAAAGAAACCCTGAAGGAACATAAAGATGTCCAATTACCAGAGATCTTCAAAGAAAAGGAGTAATTCGAAGAAAGAATAGCAGACTTCGACATTGACTGTATTCTTGATGAAGAAACACAAGTGAACATTATGCTAGAAAGAACTTGGGAAGCTATAGGGAAGCCTCCCATGATTCCTTCATTAGGAGGAATAGGACTATTCAGAGGAAAAATGATGATGTTATGTGGAAAACTCGCTCAAATACATATGACAATCAATGGAACTTCGACAAAAGAAGATTTTGAGATTATCAAATTCATTGAGGACAACACCCCATTTACTATGCTACTCGAAAAACCTTGGATTGAAAGAGATCAAGCAAGAAAGAAGGAAGAAGAAGAGGTTTTAGAACAACAGAGACAAGAGTTAAAATATTTCATGATTAAAAGGATCGCACAGTTGATAGAAGAATAGGAGAACTGCTCGAATCCATCTGATACTAGAAGCCCAGATGTCGAGGCCAAAGCTACACAAAAGGATGAAATTTCTACCTGAGACAAAGAAGAAGTGATATACCTAAAGCCTAGGAGAGAATCTCACCAGCACGAAGTGAACATGTCCAAAGAAAATAAGAATCAAAATGAGAAGAGAAACACCAAGACAAAGCTCACTGGAAAGAAGGCTAGAAACATAAGCAAGAAGAAGGCTAAGATTGAAAAATTATAGAAGATCCCAAAGGGTACCTCATAGCAAGACACTTTGCAGAATTGGAGCTTCACCGAGATATCAGAACAATGACATATACCACTTCACCAAGGCGAAGTAATATAGCCGTTGGAAGCCAATATAATCGTTTGAATGCCGCTCTAAATGGGTCGAAAATCATTTATGTATCACCACTAGACCGTTAGACCACACCATAATGGAAAAAACATAAGTTAATACAGCCTCATACCCTTTGAAAGCAGACCTTTGCTAAGTTTCCCTACTTAGTCCGTCGCGCCACGCACCGAGAATACTTTTTGCTAAGTGATAATTTGAGCCTGAAACCTGAGATTACTTCACCCTGTGATCATTTCCTTGTTCCCATACCGTTCACTGTAGTCTCTGAATTCATTTCACACCCGAGCTAGTTGACCCAAGCTTGTATGTCGGACGAGCTCAACGCTGCTCAGAAAGTAGTTGAAGAAGTTTTGATTGACTTAATTACTGAGAGAGTCATGTCAGAGTGAGGATAATCTACAGGAGTCCAAGCATCGTCAATGAGAGGACTCCAGGCCTCCCCTTGCACTTCTCGCACCGGTCCATCTCGGTCGACCGATGAAAAATGGACCAAGAACAGGGATGACATCACAAATGCCAATCTTATCCCACACATTCTACCTACCTACTTACCACCTCTAAGCGGTGCCAACAACCATGACAGTGTACCTTGAGACTTCGAGTACACTTTGATCACCGCGTACCTTCCGAAAGGGGTGCGTGCAGTTCGTGCTGACTAGGATAAGCTCGCAACACTCAAATTTAGTGATTTTAACCTTGGAGATCGTAAAGTTTACAGCATGTTAGCCCCGCATAAGTACTTAACCAGTACCAAAGGCAATAATTCTAAGATTGTCCCACAGTCATGGACCCAGAACCTCGTTCAGTAGACACTGCTTAATGTAATAAACATCTCGTACTTCGACAAAAGGAAGTCAACGTATCCATCAAGTTGTTGTTGTCCTGCTACCACGGAGGATACTTATGGTTGGACCATCGCATCAGTGTGGATCCGACCTTGATCAATCCGATCACAGGACTTAGTATGCAAGGCCCTGACCCACAGGATTTTTACCCTGGAAAGACCTCAGACCGAGCACTAGCGCAGAGGATAAAAGAAAGTTATGGCAATGTTGAGAAAGGCTCGTGAGGCTACAAGGTAGCCTCTATTGGGAGTGGCGCAGTGCTCCTTGTCTGTCAATTGATTGTGGGCAAGCTAGTTCACAAGAATAGACCAACACAAGTGACTCGATTCGTAGTTGACCTCGCAGGGAAGTGCGTCGAGGGACTACAGATGAACTGGGTGCAGTACCTTGTAAACCAGCTAGAGCTTGATTGCAGAGAAGTGCAATACCAAGGGTATGAGTTCCACTTTAGTTGGTTGCTCATACTAATCAATTGAATCGCCTCAGAGCTACCAGAAGGTGTCACTTTTTCGGAGATCAAACCCTTCGAACCATTGGTCATGAAGTTTTGTATGCTATGGTACTCCAGTGACATGAACAAGCAGTGGTAGTCCAATGTTGTCTTCCACACCTATTACAACCAATTGAAGAATGTAATCAAGTCTACACCGCACCTCACCCCAAACACACTTCATAGGTTTAGACCTTTGATAAAATTAAGCATGGACTGCCACTTCACCTATATCAGAGCGTGCATTGATGAGCACAAACAACAACTCCAGTCGTACTACAAGTTGACATAAGAATACTTGGAGCATATTACGAAGGAATGGTTGGCAGACCTCCTTGATGCAGTGGAACTCGCAGAAATGTCCGACGTGGATAGCCCTGAAGCTATGCAAGATACACCTAGACCAAGCAAGACTAAGAAGGATGGTGAATTTCAATATGTCCCTAGCACATCCACGAAGAATAATTTGATCTCACCTGCATAGGGAGGTGATGGTGAAGAACTAGGTGGCACAGAAATTGAGCAAAACAAAAGTGAGGTTACTTTGCCTAGAGAGGAGGAGGAGGATCCCTCTAAGAAAAGGAAGATTACCCCACAAAATCCCTCATCCTGAAAGAAAACTAAGGAGGAGGAGGTATTCAATGGAATCAAGGGTGAACTTCAAGAAGTGTAGCAGGCACTCCAGTCCAGCTGAGAAGTTTCTACTACGCCCTTGACAATTGGAACAACAGGAATAGGCGATGAGCCCACCCAATTACACTAGATCATCGATAAAGTTGAAGCTCACCTTCGACGAGCTCAAGAAGACATAGCGCAAGCCACCCGGGCTTTGACACAAGTACAAAGCGCACTTGTATAACAAAAGAGTAAGGCAGAATGGGAAAAGCTTGCCCTGCAAGTGAAGTGGGATGAGGAAAAAGAACAGTTACAATAGAGCAAGGACCAGTTGCTAGCAGAGCAACTTGAAGTACAGGAAAGGGTTCACAAAGCACTTTGCTCTGTGATGGTCATAGAAGTAAATATTGAAGAACATGTCCCATAGCAGGTGGCACAACTTGAAGAAGTAATCCAATAACTTCAACAACGCATCGTAGATCTGGAACTTCGTACTGTGCCCAAGACTCCTCAAGAAATAAGATATCTAAGGGAGGCAACTGCCCATAGCCTAGTTTGCCGATTAAAAACCTTTGCCTTGGAATGCAACCAGTTGAGCGCTAGAAGCGCCCAGACTTATGAGAACCTCACAGAGAATCCACAGTTGTAGGCATTGGAGGCACAACTCCAAGAAGAAAAGAAGCACACAAATACACTACACGCGCAACTGAAGGCCTTGAACGTAGTCGAAACAATGAAGAGATTTCCAAAACAATGCACCACCCAACAACAGGTACACATGCTGCAAAGTAAAGTGATGGAAGTCTCCCAACGACTTCAACCAATCCAAGAAAAGGCATGCCAATTGTTCACTGAAGTTGAAATCCAGGGATCCGAGCTTGAACAAGTTGTCATCACCATAGAACAACGCTTGGAAGGGCCAGTAAACGACACAGGGATCCAGGATCACTGAGAAAGAGGCTTTCGCACTACAACAGGTAGAAATAGCTCGAGCCAAGATCCAGGCATTCGAGGCAGAATTGATCAGACGAGAGTGACTCAGGATGAGTCACAAGTGAGTGTTGGGGTCCTGTTGGCCCTTGACCAAGCTTTGAGGAACACTTGGTCATATTTGACCGTTTTTGGACTTCGACAGCCTGCCAAATATGGAGCGCCAGGCGAAGCAGAGATCACGAGATCTCGGTCCACTTTTGGGCCCTTTTAGGGTTTTGCGTTAATGTAATGAGAAAGGGATGTCGGCCCATGGGTTTACCCACGCTTAGGCCCACTTTTGTAATGTATAAATAGAAGGATAAGAAATGTAAGAAGTAGTATATGTAATTTCTTAGTGCAACTGGTAGTGCATCTATTTGATGTTGAATAAGTGCTATGTGCGAACTGTGTAAGGCTTGCAAGGCTAAGTGCAAGTTACTGTGAGGTTTCTATAGAGAGCTAAGTGTTGTAACGCAATGAAGAAGGATCTAGCGAGCTTCACAGATCTTCTATCCTATGCGAAGAAGGGTTTTGGAGGTTTTGTGCTTGTAACAGATTGAAGATGATAATAAAGAAGAAGATCTTGTAGACGTAGCCCCAGGGTGGGGGTGAACAACGTAAATCTATGTGTTATGCTCTGTGCTTTGATTCAATGTGTTTTTTCTTATGCTATGTGCTTTGATATATCCACTTATGCTCTATGCTTCTTAGATATATATGATTGTTAGATCTGATGTGTATGAGGATGCTTAGTGCTGATCTACTGGATCTGATCTAGGTTACTATGGTTAAGTGATGAAATATTGTAGATCTGAGTGTACACCGTGATGCTCTGTGTTGTCTGGGAAGTATAATAAGGGTTGAATATTGATGAATGATCGATGCTAAGTGCTTTGTAAATGATATAATCACAGATCTATCTCCCAGCTAAGGTTGCAAACACCTGAGTCTTGCAGCCACCCTTGCCTCTACCTCGGGTGAGACTTCATCTTCTTCGCAGGTGTTGCCGAAAGGGTTGGTAGTTAGGGATTTGTTGGTGCGCTCTTGAGCGTTGAACCTTGGGTCTGCCCCTGTGCCAACATGGGTGAAACCACTACCCTTGAACTAACTTCCCCTCCCCTTTCCATGACCAAAACTAGGAAAAAGTCCCTCAAATTCAATGTATGGAGGAATACCCCATGCTCCCCATATCACCTAAGTCACCTACACTTTACAGATGACATTTCAAAACAACATCACCTAGGTTGTCTATACTTTACCTGTGACATTTAAAAAATGGGATTTTCATGCCTAACGAGGTCTTACAATAGTATGCTCATTTATATAACTCCACTTCAAAATTTTCATTCGAGACTTTAACCATTCCTTCAAATATGAGTAATCCCATAAACACTTTGATTCCATGCTTGAATTTCCACCATCACCACGAGATCTAACTACTTCGACAACTCATCATAGTCATCCACCATCATTTCATTGAGGCATTCTATCAAACACTTTTTGTGCATCCCCAAACACAAAAATTGGCATACACAACCTTGACATACCAAGAGGAAACCTTGCTCTAACCGTTTCCATGACTTCCAACTCTCTACCCCGCCTACCTTTCCCCTCAACATCCAACAATCTTTCAAAATCATATGTTTTTTCCTCCCCAAAGACGGAGTGCCAAACCCTTGGTTCCCTTGCAATATAATCAACTAACTCTTCCCTTGGCTCTCACATACCTTCACCTAACCTTAGTTCTAATACCACTTGTTGGAATTCAGGCCTAAAAATATAATTCACAAACAAAGACAAAAACTGAAAATAAACAATCACATAATAGAGAATAACGGAAACAACACATCTCAATGTAGCCAAGAACCAAATGGGGGCAATGGTAATCTTTACTGCTGAGCCAAGTAATGGAGAAATGAATACAAGATGTGAATACAAGTTTCACGAAGTTAGGGGCTTCTTCATTTAAACATGAGATTCTCAAGAGTTTCCAAGCATATGCATATAGAAGCCAATCACTTGAGAAATCTCCACCCTAACAAAAGTAAGTGCAATGTATGTTGTCAAAACCCAAAATCTTCAAGATTCAGTTAAAAAGACTCAAACTCTTCAAAAAATTCATATACAATATTATAAACTTTTTGAGAGTAACTACAAAATTCTCACATTTTTTTTTGTGTTTTTTATAATATGTTTTGTTAAAAAAATGATATTTATATAATTAAGTAAAATGATGAATTTTACTTTTAAATTATAATATCTCTTCACTTATACCTTATATTTTGTTGGAAAAATAAGGTAGTTTATATACCTTATATTTTCTTTTATTTATTTTCTTCAATTCATTATTAGTCTTTTCCATGGAACTATAATAATGGGTTTTTTTATGTGACATTCATTTGCCTTTTACCATAAATTTGTGTATGCAATATAATGTTTAACATAGGAAAACAAATATATATTTTTGGATATAATAAAAATATATATTTGTTTTTCATTTCTAATTGGTTGATAGAATTGCAGTGTTACTGCTCCCTTCAAGTCTTTCAATATGTAGAATTATTTACATAATCAATAAATTTCACCAATTATCACATCTAAATATAAAAAAATGTACTATATATTTATTATTATGCATTATTATATTTATATTATATTTATTATCTAATATATTATTTATTATTATATTTATAATATGTTTATTATATTTATGTTATATTTATTAATATTATGTTTCATTATACATTTTGAATAATAAACAACTCTCAATTATTATCTTTTGACAAAAAATATTTATTACTTATACATTTAGTTATATTAAATTTCATTGTTCAACATGTATTTCTCAACTAACTTTACACAGACTGTTTTGCAAACATTTTCAAAATACAAGAATTAAACTTAAACTTCACCTAACCTTTCAAATAAAAAAAACAATTAATTAAATTGATTTATTGATTTTGGTGATATAAATTAACCTAGGTTCAAGAATTATGTCCTTAGATGAGTCGCACCAAAATGATGTGTTGTAACTTATCCATAATAATGATACCTACAAGCATAATGGATCAACTTCCTAGGAGGAAAAGACCTCTTCGCTTGGCGTGTGAGCCCCTCACTTTATAAACAAGGGGCTGATAGTTGCAGGTGAAACAGTGGTGTGTCTTTTCACTACTTTATCTGAGTGCGTGTATTGTAGTGAAATGCATGCTTATCTGCCAACGTGGAGTGGCCCCTCGTGTCCTTCGTGGTCCGACATTGCGACAACCGACCTACCTAGCAGATACTTTATCTTCAGAAGAAGAGATCAAGAGGCAAAAGGAAACAACACAGAATTTGGAGATCCTTCAAGTTTCAAGGGTGTGTTGGGCTGAGCATGGCAATGGTAAAACCTAGGTGGGGCTTGAGATTGAAATTGTCTGTGCAACGCGTTATGACAATGGAAAATCGAGCGTGGCGAGCCTCCTTCTTTACCTACGATAAGGGCAGGCTGTTCGACGACAGGGAACGAGCGGCCGAGAATGTTTTCATACAGGTTATGTATACAATCCTTTTTTCATTTCAACGTTAAATCATTACTGTACTTCTCTCAGTATGATATGAACTCTGATATCATTACATCGCTTCTCTGATATGAACTCTGATATTAGTATACTCTTCAGAAGTGGGAGAGAGAGAGGCTGGAAAAGCTCAATAAGAAGAAGATGAAGATGGCAGATCAACAGGAGGTAATACCTATATGATAAAAAATAATTCTGTTTTTGGCGTTTCTGCGGAATAACTTTGTTGATTTTTCTTGTTTTAGCAGTGGCAGAGACGGCAGGAAAGCGCGGTTAAAGCTGAAACGGCGTCTCCAGAACCAGAGAAGCAACAGCGTCCTGCTCTTGGCTGAGGGCAACACAATTTAAATTTTTGTATATTATGTACACCCGACTTTGGCTTTTTATTTACAGAGTTAGACAGAACGGCTAGTTCTGATGTCAACATCCATCAACGATTTCGGTCTTTTAAATTATAAATATGTCTAAATCAGGGTTTGCAGCTTTACCTGAGAACCAAATTTTATTTTCTGCAAACTTTTAGTGCCTCGAATTTTATTTCTTCTGTTACAATCTTATATCGGAGTCCATTTTATTTTCTGCAAACTTTTGAACTTTCAGTATCTCGAATTTGATTTCTTTTGTCAATCTGCATATACACTGCGCAAATTTTCTGGTGCGGCAATATTCCAACTGAGTAAAATTACAAATTTTCTGGTGCGGCAAGATTCCAACTCAGTAAAATTAAATACGTAAAAGTAGAACTAATTTCTAGTAACTTTTCAACGATCCGTGCCTGGTTATCACTACTCCGGCACGTCAACCTATATAATGGAGGCCCTCCCAGTCTACTTATTCGTCTTCTTATCCAAATAGTTTATCTACAATACCTTTTTAGTTTATCGAAATAGTGAACAAATTCTAAAGACAAAATTATGACCATTTTAGTATGGTAGGTTTTTTAAGCTAGTAGAATTGTTACACAATGTACATTTAATACACAATGCCAAAAATGGCTTTGGAAAAATGTTTCTTACTTCAATCGAGTCATTAATTCTTTTAAATTTGATTGAATTTCAACTTTTTTATTCATTGGTTACATTTAACTTCTTGAATGGTTTGTGGAGTATACTTCTTAAGAAAAGACCAAGATAGAGAGTCTTTATTCATTAATTCTTTATGTTTGATTGAATTTAAGCTTTTTTATTCATTGGTTACATTTATCTTCTTAAATGGATCGTTGAGTATACTTCTTCTTAATAAGAAAAGACTAAGATAGAGAGTGTTTATCACAATGTTATCCAATATTTTTTTAGATGTTATATTTCCTTTTTTAAATGGTCTAATAAATTTTTTAAATGGTCTTTTTTTAGATGTTATATTTCCTTTTTTAAATGGTCTAATAAATTTTTTAAATGGTCCGATATTTTTCAGATGTTACATTTTCATTTTTAAACGGTTCCTTTTTAAATGGTTTGTGAAGTATACTTCTTAAGAAGACCAAGACCAAGTATTTATCACAATGTTATCCAATATTTTTTAAATGCTATATTTTCTTTTTTAAATGGTCCAATATTTTTTAGATGTTACATTTTCCTTTTTAAACGGTTCCTTTTTAAATGGTTCCTTTTTAAATGGTTTGTGGAGTATACTTTTTAAGAAGACCAAGACCACGATAGAAAAGAAAACCAAGATAGAGAGTGTTTATTACAATGTTATCCAATATTTTTTAGATGTTACATTTTTCTTTTTAAATGGTTTGTGGAGTATATGTCTTAAGAAAAGAAGACCAAGATAAAAAGTGTTTATCACAATGTTATCCAATAATATTTTTTAAATGTTACATTCCTTTTTAAATGGTTTATGGATTATACTTCTTAAGAAAAGAAGACCAAAATGAAGAATGTTTATCACAATGTTATACAATATTTTTTAAATGTTACATTTTCTTTTTTAAATGGTTTGTGGAATATATTACTTAACAAAAGAAAAAACTAACAAAAGAAAAGACTAAGATAAGAGAAAAGACTAAGATAATACTATGATAGATAGTGTTTATGACAATATTATTGAATATTTTTTTTGATATTAAGAGATTTCTTTAATATTTGATATTAAGATGTTATCCAATATTTCTTGACATTAAGATGTTATCCAATATTTCTTTGATATTATGATATTTTTATTTCTTTGATATTATAATATTTTTTTATGTTATCCAATATTTCTTTGATATTATAACAATTTTTTTTGATATTACTATATTTTTATTTCTTTGATATTATAATATTTTTTTTTATGTTATCTAATATTTTTTTTGATATTAGGATATCTAATATTTTTTAGATGTTAAGATGGTATTCAATATTTTTTTCATATTTTTATGTTAAAAGATTAATGTTAGAATTGTAAAAAAACACAATTCACATATGATAATTAACAATCACATAGATAAGAAATACATAGATTTCACGTGGTTCACTCAAATGATGGGCTACGTCCACCAAGCATAGGCATCGGTTGTGGCATCAATTGCCTTATTATTCAGATCATGGAGATCAAATTACACTAGTAAGTTCTCACTCTGTCTCTCTCTTGCCTCTACGGACTTACATGTATTTATATACATTTACAGGAAAGGATAGAATAATAGGATCCAAACCCATGAAAAAAATCACTTGTCACCAAATCCCAACAATTAATGCTTTATGATATCATTTTTGAAAAATTTGATACATTACATCATTCATATTTCATATATATATATATATATATATATATATATATATATATATATATATATATATATATATTTTAAGAATGAGATATTTTTTTTAACTAATTAATGCATTATGATATATTTTTGCAAAATTTGGTACATTACTATTCATTAAATCAATCATGTCATTACATAAATCGTTTTGTATGTGCTAAGAATGATACTTGTGTTGTATGTGGTAAGAAATGTTGTATGTGGTAAGAATAATAATTATTTTTGGTAAGAAATGTTGTATGTGGTAACAATGATAATTATTTTTGGTATGTGGTAACAATGATAGATGGAGTAACATACATAGTGGTCCTTTTAGATATCTATATATTGATTTTAAATATTATATGGAACACATTTCCATATCTTGTTTTTATATTTTCATCAATCATTTTGTATGTGTTAAAAATGATACGCAATGTTGTATGTGGTAAGAATGATAATATTTTTTTATTTTATTTTTAGGTATTTGGTAACAATGATACATAAATGATACATGGAATAACTTACATAGTGGTTTTTTTGGATATCTATATAATGTTTTTAAATAGTATATGGAACACATTTTTATATCTTGCTTTTATATTTTCATCAATTGCTTTGTATGTGCTAAGAATGATAGTCCCGTTGTATGCAGAAAGAATGATAAGAAAAAAAAATTGTATTGATACATAAATGATACATGGAATAACTTACATAGTGGTCTTTTTAGATATTTATATATTGCTTTTAAATACCATATGGAACACATTTACATATCTTGCTTTTATATCTTATGTGGATGAGGGAGAACATGTGATCAGTCATATTCATATGTGAGAGCATTTTCATTGTTTCACTTCATTATTTTTTATAATGATAGAGCTCACTTACATGGATTTTTGGTGGATGCTCTTGATCTCTTGAAGAGTAAGATAACTGAGAGCATTTTCATTGCTTCACTTCATTATTTTTTATATTGATAGATCTCACTTACATGGATTTTTGGTGGATACTCTGGAACTCTTGAAGAGTAAGATAAAAAAGGAGTGTTCATATAGCTTACATTTGGTTTTGTAATGAGACTAGAGAGATGTTTTCACTCAAACTTGATGATGAAGACCCCCTCAGGGATCTTTGTTTTTTTCGTTTCCCAGCAGTGAAGAGTAAAGATAAAAATCTGCAACACTTTGTAATGAGCGCTTACCAAAACTCTCTTTGCCCCAAACTTCTTTAGTTCACCTTGGCACAATGCACCTCTCTAGGCACAATGCTTAAACCATGGCACTAATCCTCTGCATCGACCAAGTGATCAAAACCAAGCTTGTGTCTCTAAGCGTTTAGACTCTATCGCTCATCCACATGTAAACAATAGCTAGGAACCTCAGTCTTATACTGTCAAATTTTCTTTTGAAGGGATCTTCCTACAACGCAACACCATGTAACCTCTAGCTATAACAATGGGCTTACCCTTATAACCATCGAGCTCCACTCTCTCATAGATCTATCAAATTTTTTTGCGCCTTTAGTTTCTTTCGTTGACCATCACAACATGGATAATATTGATCTCTCATCAGAGACTTCTAGCTTGGACTCCTAAGCATTGATCGTCATCGGATGGACAACCTCGAACGCACCTTAGAATTCTTTTGTTCTCCAATCTTTACCATCAATATTCTCTTAAGAAGACCAAGATAGAAAAGAAGACCAAGATAGAGAGGGTTTATCACAATGTTAGCCAATATTTTTTAGATGTTACATTTTCCTTTTTAAATGGTTTGTGGAGTATACTTCTTAAGAAAAGAAGACTAAGATAGAAAAGAAGACCCAAATAGAGAGTGTTTATCACAATGTTACCCAATAATATTTTTTAGATGTTACATTTTACTTTTTAAATGGTTTGTGGAGTATACTTCTTAAAAAAAGAAGACCAAGATAGAGAGTGTTTATCAGAATGTTATTGAATATTTTTTAGATGTTACATTTTCCTTTTTAAATGGTTTGTGGAGTAGACTTCTTAAGAAAATAAAATACTAACAAAAGAAAAGACTAAGATATACAGTGTTTATCACAATATTATCCAATATTTTTTTTTATATTAAGATATTTCTTTGATATTAAGATGTTATCCAATATTTCTTGACATTAAGATGTTATCCAATATTTATGTGATATTATAACATTTTTTTGATATTACGATATTTCTATTTCTTTGATATTATAATATTTTTTTGATGTTATCCACTATTTCTCTGATATTATAACATTTTTTTGATATTAAGATATTTCTATTTCTTTGATATTATAATATTTTTTTGATATTACGATGTTATCCAATATTTCTTAGATATTAAGATATTATCCAATATTTCTTTGGTATTTCTACGTTAAAATATTAATGTTAGAATTGCAAATGCAGAAAACAAAATTCACATATGATAATTAACAATCACATAGATAAGAAATACATGGATTTCACGTGGTTCACTCAAACGTTGGGGTACACACACCAAGCATAGGCATCGGTTGTCTTATTATTCAGATCATGGAGATTAAAATAGACTAGCAAGTTCTCACTCTGTCTCTCCCTTGCCTCTACGAGCTTACATGTATGTATATACATTTACAAGAAACTGCAGAATAATCGGATCCAAACCCATGGGAAGAATCACTTGTCACCAAATCCCAACAATTAATGCTTTATGATATCATTTTTGAAAAAATTGATACATTACTAGTCATTACATCAATCATTTTTTTTTTTTTTGTAAGAATGAGATATTTTTTTAAGTAATTAATGCATTATGATATATTTTTGCACATTTTGGTACATTACTAGTCATTACATCAATCCTTTTGTATGTGCTAAGAATGATACTTGTGTTGTATGTGGTAAGAAATGTTGTTTGTGGTAAGAATGACAAAACGTCATGTTGTATGTGGTAAGAATGATAATTATTTTGGGTATGTGGTAACAATGATACATGGAGTAGCATACATAGTGGTCCTTTTAGATATCTATATATTGATTTTAAATACTATATGGAACACATTTCCATATCTTTCTTTTATATTTTCATCAATCATTTTGTATGTGTTAAGAATGATACGTAGTCTTGTATGTGATAAGAATGATAATTTTTTTTTGGAATGCGGTAACAATGATACATAAATGATGCATGGAATAACTTACATAAATGATACATGGAATAACTTACATAGTTGTTTTTTTAGATATCTATATATTGCTTTTAAATAGTATATGGAACACATTTCTATATCTTGCTTTTATATCTTCATCAATCACTTTGTATATGCTAAGAATGATAGTCTCGTTGTATGCAGTAAGAATGATAAGAAAAAAAAATTGTATTGATACATAAATGATACATGGAGTAACTTACATAATGGTCTTTTTAGATATCTATATATTTCTTTTAAATACCATATGGAACACATTTACATATCTTGCTTTTATATCTTCTGTGGAGGAGGGAGAACATGTGATCAATCATATTCATATGTGAGAGCATTTCCATTGTTTCAATTCATTATTTTTGATATTGATAGATCTCACTTACATGGATTTTTGGTGGATGCTATTGATCTCTTGAAGAGTAAGATAAATGAGATCATTTTCATTGCTTCACTTCATTATTTTTTATATTGATAGATCTCACTTACATGGATTTTTGGTGGACGCTTTGGATCTCTTGAAGAGTAAGATAAAGAAGGAGTGTTCATATATCTTACATTTGGTTTTGTAATGAGACTAGAGAGACGTTTTCTCTCAAACTTGATGATGAAGACCCTCTAGGGGATCTTCATTTTCTTCGTTTCCCAACGGTGAGGAGTTAAGATGAAAATCTGCAACACTTTGGAATGAGCGCTTACCAAAACTCTCTTGGCCCCAAACTTCTTTAGTTCACCTTCGCACAATGCACCTCTCCAGGCACAATGCTTAAACCATGGTGCTTATCCTCTACATCAACCAAGTGCTCGAAACCTGTAACAACCATAAAATTCTAAACATCATTAAGTTTCATAAACATTTTATTGAGTAAAATGAAACAATAACTTCCTAGCATAACATGGATTTTTGTAATAGCAACTTCAGTAACTTAGATTTATCAATAAATACTAATTTCATGGCAGAATGAAATAAATACATAACTTAACAAGTACCTGGATCTGATGCTAATTTATTTTGCCTCTTGCCTTGCTACTGTCTTTCTACTCCCTGCTACACAAATCAACCCTGTCACAAACAGAAAAATAACTACCCAAAACTATTGTCCTCCCTGCCAACTAGGAAAACTACCTAGCTCCAGGATATCTACGGATATCCTGGCCCTCCATGCCCAAAACCTCCAGCAACTTGGTGCCTCCCCTGATCAAAAGCCACAATCAGAAACTTTGTGCTCACAGCAAGTCCAAAAATCCTCCGAAAATCTCTCCTCCATCCATGTCGATTATCCCCCTCTCGACAACCTTCGCCCTTCCCTTATTCCTCCTTCGATGACTCATGCAGTTACTCCTCCAACGACCCTCCATGCAGGTCCCATACCCTTCCTTTAATGTTTTATCTTCTTGGGATTCATAGCTCTCCCCTCCTACATACACAACCATTTTATAACATTTCTCAGTGATTTATTAAGATTTATTTCTCAGGTCATTAACTGTGATCTAGAGTTAAAGTATTACTTAGTTAACTATAATTATTTTCTTTAATTCATTTTGCTTTGTAATATTTAAGCATTCATCAAATTAGGGGCGTTACATACACCCACCCTTCAAGAAACTTCGTCCCGAAGTTAAGGTATCTGATGGTACAAAGGGAAAGAGGATGGTTCACACATTCACAACAAGTGACTGACACTATCAATAAGTAAGTCAAGGAAGTCCATACATACTAGTGTATATGTACAAGAAATGCATGTGTAGCTAGTACATTCAAATCTCATGCACGTACTAATAATCAAACTGTCATCCTTTAAATATTTAGGTATGCATTCAATCTAGTTAGCAAGACTAGTCTTTTATAACAAACAACAAGCATCAATTATTTGAGAAATTCTTTAATCACAATTATCCGGTTCCGTAATTTATTTTAAACAACTGTGGTTTAGTTACATCATAATGAATATTCATATATACACATTTTTCTTCATCAAACTCCACCACATGACAGATCTCCATAAAGTCTCAACTATTCTACCCATCCTTCCTTCCTAACCTACTTCCAACTCCATTCCTATCCGTCCTTTGCTAGACTATCTTGGAGCGTCAGCTATACTGACCTAACTCCAAATAGAACCCGTAAGT
>JASDQU010736074.1:37670-54789 GCA_032191745.1 Picea mariana
CTTAGTAAGGTATCTAGCATTAAAGAACTTTCTAAATTAAACTCAACTAGTAAATTAATAAGGGGGAAAGTCATTAAAACTTGTAAGGGAATTGGGGACACCTAGGAGTGATTCTAGGAATGACTTTAGGTGGGTGAGAGAAATAAGGATAATTAATTAATTAATGAAATTAATTTATGGAGGAATGAAGGGGATGGGTGACACATGTACGAGGAGGTTTTTTATGAATTAAATTATTAAACATTAAATTAAATGGGATTTTGGGTAAGTAAAGGACTTCGAAACTCTATATAATGGAGGGAGGAGAAGGATGAAGGAGGTCTTCTGTTTGTGTAAAGTTACACTGCAGAAATCTATACTTGACTGAGTTAGCTTGTGGGAGTTGGGATACCCAGCTCGGTGAGGAGTGGTAGCTCAGCCTTGTGAGACGAACTGGGAGCTAGTTGATTCTCTGGATAGTGTGCATGGCCCCTTTACGGCTTCGGGGGCTAAGGAGGAAGAAGAGTACCCATAGCATTGGCTGGGAGGTACTGAGGAAGTCTCATCAGTCGAAAAGCGGTAGTGGCACGAAGAGTGCGAGACATAAACTCAGAGTGGGCGATTGGGAAATAGTACGCTTCCTTTATTTCTGCATGGTAGATTGTTAGTATGATTATGATTTTAGTTCTGCATGTTTAATTGGTTAAGGAAAATAATTGGCTTAGCATTCTAGTTGATGAATGAAATTTTCCCCATAGCCTTTAGCTCGATGTTGATTTCCCATGGCCTTCGATCCCTGTATGTCTTGACCGGCCTCTGGTTGATTGATTATGGTGATTGTGGTTTATTTTTTCCTTCGTCCCTAGCTCATCAGTCCATGCCTGAGCAGTCAGCCAGGAGCATGATCTACGGTCGTCGCTTCGGCATTAATAGACCTATGGATATCAAGGCCCTGCTTTTCTGTGCATGGATAATGAGTGAAGGATGTTCCTTCTAGTCGTCTAGCCTTATTGGTTGTTCCTGGTAGTGTGTTGTCTTGCGCCTTGAAGCAAATAATTGACCCAAAAATTTGTTTATTGATGGTCTTGCGCTTTGTTGTGATGGATTTCTCTGCATTAAACCACTTATCTCTGTGTTTTTGGTTCTGGATATTCTCGGCATCCTACCCAGAATTTCACTCAGCGAATCCCCTTAAATTTTATTGTTGGCCGCGATTTTATTACTGGGATCTTTTGGGCATGTCAGCGATTTACATTATCCTTGATTGCAATCTCGTTCTTATTTTTCTTACTGCGATCCTATTTACTTGACTTAAATTTACAATGGGGACAGTGAGTTCTTGTCATCTATTTACCTTCTTGTCAACGATTTTTACATCAACGTTTTTCTTTACGCTTTCCACACTGGATTTAGTTGGCCGTTTCACCTAGCAACATTATCAAGCTGTTCTCTATGATTTGATGTCCATTAATGGCAATTTTTATGCTAACCCTGTGGATTTAACCTGTGTTGGGTTGTTGGGTCATTGGGTGTAAGATTAGCGACAACCTCTGATGTTTTACCTGCGTTTTATTGAAGGTTAACTCTCACCTGCATTTTAAATTAAATTGACGGTACAGAGGGATACACATGCGTTTCTTCCCTTTTAATTGTGATCCTTTCATTTGTTTTCCAACAGATTCCTTGGCTTCCATGGTGAATCTTGTTATGACAGTGAGTTGTATTGAGTGTGCAGGATGTGCAACGCTTCCACTTGATAACACAGTATTTTTATATAAAATTTGATAGTTTAATCGTAAAGCACGTGTCACGACCACGTTTTTGGTATCACTGTCCTTTTTTTAAATTTTTGACAATGATTTTGGGTGTGAGTGCGTTTCGATCATGTTGGCTTGGTCGCTGTGAATAAAATTTACTTAATTTCATCTACCAGAAATAAGATGTAGCTGCTTCATAGAACCTTTATGTTGTCTGTTTTTCCCAAAAACAAACATCAACTCAGTTTTTCCTTTACCTACCTCTGACTGTGTTTTATGGCTGAGGGCGTATTAAAGGTGGGGTCATTTGTTTGCATTCTCCCGATAACATTATTATTCACATAGAGATACAATGCGATTTCCATACACGAACTAGATGGACAACATGATTTTTCTGATGTCACAAGAGCAACGATTCCACCTATAAAATGCTTTTCGTTCCCTAGTTTGTCTGCAAGTTTTTCCAAAATAACTGCAATTTGTAACCTTGGCTGCATGGAGAAATTCTTGCCTTTATGAGGTTGTGATTTCTCCTTTTTGAAGTTTGTGCTTCTGCCTTTGAAACTGTTTTGTGTTACCCTTGCGTGTTACCTTACCTAACAACGTTTTTATTGGCCTTATTAATTCTGGACAACATTCCTCCTTTTCCGGTTTAGCAATGATAATTAATGTGGTAGGATATAGTTAATATTAACTTCAAGTGTGCATTGATTAGCCTGATATAACATTTAATATTAAAACAACAAGATAGCATTGAATTCTGAATTGACGATTATGTTTATAACCACCAAACTACATAAACTTAGCCCACTTAATTGGCATAGTCATTTCTCAACAGTTCTTTTTAATGTTAATAGATAGCTGTCATTGGGTACGGTTATTATAGATAGACAACATGTGATAATTTAATGAGTTAATAAATGTTTCATTGTTGCATTCTGCCTTGATGTATTTAATGTTGTTATTTAATGTCATTTGCTAGTTAGATTGAAATTTGGGATTAATTTAGAATTGCCTTCTTAGACCTTAATTAACGATTAAATGAGATTGTGATAATGTTAGATTGATTGTAATAATGTCTAAATTGTAAATTTTAGACTTGCGAATCAGATTTGTTTAAGGATTAATTTATAATTGAAATCTATTAACTAGTAGTAATATTCTCTTGCTAAATTTTTGATTTGTGGTTAATGCTCATTGATATTTATTGGTTGTCTAAATTGGTAATTTAGACTCACTAAAATAGAAGTGTATATCATGTTAATTTAGGTGGAAAATCAGTGACTTCATGATTTAGACGGGTTAAAGTAGATCTGTATTTAATGCTAATTTAGTATTGACCAGTTTAGACTTGATGATTGGGTTGGGTTGTTGACGAAGTCATTGTTGGTTTGCGTCTTCCTTTTTTGTCGCCCTCTTGTGTCTTGTTGACCTTTAGTTGGGGTGTGGGTGCAGTATTGTGTCAATTTCTTCGCCTCCTAGTGCGCTGGAGTTTCTTGAATCCTTGGTCCTATTAGGATTGTTGCGCCAAGGTTATTGACGCATCTATGATCTGGGGATGGGATGATTCCTGATGAGGGGATCATGGTGTGCCCTATTGGATAGCGGTGATCAAGAACTTGGCCGGAGTCGGTGTGTTCTGTGTGAGTGTTGACAAGCATGGTAGGTTTCCTTAGGTGCATGGGTGGAATGCCTCAATGCGTTTGGTTCGCGTGCCTTGAGGTTCTAATCTTGTTCGTCAAGGCTGTTGTGTCAGGAGGGGATTTTGTCCCTTAAGATTGTAGGCGTGTCCTATTTACGTTGGGTGGATAGTCATTTTTCTCCTTGTTGTCTATGCACATTTCGCCCAGTTGCTCTTGTGCCAGTGTGGTGGAGTCATAGTAGCCTGTTGGCTAGATTGCATTCTTGTGTTCATCGTCATTTTTGTGGTTAACTGTTGTTGTCATTGCCTTCTTTCATAAAAAAAAAAAAAAAATTGCATTGTTGTTTTGCTTGTAGTCATAACGATGGGGGCGTTACACCTTCCCTCAGAAATTCGGTTTAAATATCCTTTGGTTACCTCAGACACCTATAAGTATTCCATATTCTCAAGTGTGTCTTAAATGAGAGAGCCTTGACTCTTATTTAAACTATCCAAGTAGCTTCCTTAAAAACATCTTCTAGGTCACTTTTCCCACTTTCCTTATTTTAGGGTTAACCCACTTCTAATTTATCCATTAAATTTATTATTTAAATAATTTATTTTTTAGTCAATTTGAATTATAGTACACTCATCACTTCACTTTATTATTTACCTTCTAAAATCTTTTAAACCACTTTGACTACTTTGACCTTTTGGGGCTTCTAGATGACATACGACGGTCCTCCAACTTCATAAGGCCATAACGCTCAAACCGTGAGGAGTTATATGACGTTCCACATACCACCAGAAATGAAATGACATGTACCATCCATATAGAATAGTATTACCTGCAAATATATCAAAACTCATACCATTATCCATCAAACAAAATTGGGTCCATTACCCAAACCTGGGTTCTCCAACTTCTCATGGCCATAATTCTCTAATCGTGAGGAGTTATGTGACATTCCACATACCACCAGAAATGGCATGAAAAACACTATCCATATAGGATAGTTTCACTGAAAAATTCACTAACCTTCATCTCATTATTCCACAAATAAGAATGGGTTCTCTAACCATACTTCTAGGATAACTCAATCTGGAAAGCGTCTTTCACCATAAGGGGACCACTTTGGAGTTCATCCATCTATACTTCTTATCAACCATGACAAGACAATAATGAGTCATCTTTACATAAAACAAACTTGGGTCCATTACACAAACCTTTGTGCTATCGGGCTTTCTTCAAGGGTTGATATCAATGACAACTAACCTTAATCAACATTCAAGACACATGGTATGCCATATAAACCATATTTAAGGAAATGGAAGGACAAAATTATAGAGGAAAGCACTTGATGTGAGGAAGGATAGAGCCACCTTGCTCATGTTACACTCTTCTTCCTTGTGGATCAGACTTCAATACATACATTAATATTGGAATTAAAAGAATGAACATGAACCCACACAAAATATGATAAACTACTATTTCAAATTGATCACATATCTGACAAATACATAATAGATAAAATAATTGTTACTTGAGTCACCAACTTAATTATTTTACCGTAGTTAATGTGGATTATTATTTCCTGCTACCCCCTCTCAACTATAGATCCATAAGGAATATGTCATCATCTTAACACCCAATCATAATGCATAAAAATACGATAACCAAACATAGCATAATTTTTTTTAATTAGGGCCTATGTTGAACTTTAGAAAGGGAGAAAAATCAAGCCATGTAAGGTCATTTTAATCCATCAACGCCAAAACTATATGTCCCCCATAGAAACATAATTATTTTTTACTTTCTACACATCATCATGACATATATGAAAATTTATGGAGGCATGCGTCATAAGAGATACGAATTGAAACACACTGAATATGAGAGTTAATATGATTGGCAACCTATGTCCTATACTGCACATGGTATATTAAGGATGTTCAAGTTTTAAAAAGTGATGAAAATACAAAAAATATGACCAAGTCTATGCTTTTATTTCTTCCTCAAATGAAATAATCAACAAATTACATTCATAGCATGACACAAATATTGGAAACATTATGAAAAAGGTTGGACTAGTTTTACCTAAACTTGCCCCAAAGTTATCAAAACTTTACAACTGAAAGATGAAATCAAAATCTGAAGAAAAATGAGCAAGCTTTAGGTAAAAATTTACAAGTTTTACCTCGCCTTGCCTCAAAGTTTTCAAAAATTTATAACTGAAAGATGATATAAAAATAAGGAGAAAAAATATAAAGCCTCTATTTCAAATGAGCATTGACCCTCCAATTTGAAAATGATTATGAAAATATTAAAATATTAGAAACAACCAAATAGATTGTATCAGACTAAATAAAAAATTAAATAGCTTGTACACCTCTAACTTACAGAAGGAAACCTCTTTCCTAAATGATCTTTAGACCTCTATGGGTACTCATTCCATCATTCAATGATGTTAGATCCAAGAGAATATAAGTAGATTGAAGTATGAGCTCAAATTTCCCCTGAAATAATTAGCCAAATCTTGGTAGTAACTATGTTTTCCACATTTTCATCCTCTTTTTATCCCTTTATATGGAAATGAAGCAATTTGTAGTTAAAAACTACTTTTATATATTAAAGTAATAAACAATTGGTTTTTCATCCTTTTTTATCCCGTTAAAAACAAGAGTGACATAGCAACAATTTCCTTGTTCCTTTTAACAATGAATGTTAAAAAATAAAGGAAGGTTGAGAGAGGCACTAAGACATATGTGGAAAATTTATTAGGATAGAAGAACAACTATTTATACTATGCTATTAGGAAACTATTAAGAGTTAAAATACATCTAATTTTGAGCTATCTAAGATCATGGCTCAAAGGCCATGTTATTTAGATACCCATGTTCTCATTGTGCCTTGGGAGGCTTGCATTGACAACTTATAAGTATTTGATTCCCTAGTTCATATACTCATAGGAATTCAATGATCCATAAAACTCTCCAAATCATTATCCACCAAAAGGGGATGAATAGTAAAAACTCATTAGTACAATTTTTCTATCACTCAAGGAAAGGAATTCCATACCCATAGGGGTGGAAAATCACTAATAGATAGATACCTTACCTTTCTCTTTGAGCTCCTCAAACATTGACTAATATATACAAATATTGTCAAAGCTTCTAGCTATTGTTACTTAGGAGTTCAATGTAGGTTATAGGTGCATGTCTATATTTTATTTCCATTTACAAGTTCTCCATTTATACCCCTAATCTTCAACTAGTCAAGGAGATTGGTGAGGCCATTTGAGACGACATTTAGGAAAATTTCCTTTGCATCACATGTATTTTAGCTTCAAGATTCTAATCAATTAGGCCCACAAGTTTTTATTGGTAAGGGGAATTTAATGCAAGAGCATTGTTGATAGGAGAAAAAGGCATTTATGCATCTAGGCACAAAAGGAGAGTATGTGCGAACATGTGTTAGATTTGACATATGTGTGCAAGGTAGCAATAAGTAGGATCCAAACAAGATATGTAGGAGGAATTCAACACAAATGAAGGTTGGGCAAGGCATAACTAAGGATGGTGAACAGTAAATAGGTTCAAGGGTAGGATGCATAGAAGAAGTTTTCACGCATGAAGGTGTGCACTGTAGTTGAAGGGATTCACGAGGAATACCAATAGTAATTTATAAAACCATCAAGAAGGAAGATTTTACAGCCTACATATGGATGATATATGTTAGTGGTGGAGACATCTATAAATGTGCAGATATTGAAGGACATTAGGTTGGATGGCATCATTAATGAGGAGACTCATACAAGATGACTTTATTTATATGTAACAAATAATAATAATAATAATAATAATCGAAGAATCTTTAACTAATCTGATCAAATTAACTAACTTTTGAGAAAGATAAAATGATGAATTTTCCGGAGGTCCTATGTTCAAAGTAGGTCCACAGCTTGAAGTTCTTTCACTTATTCTTGATTGCTTCTTCTGAAACATGCAAATACTTGTCCACACAAGACTACAAGAAAAACTAGTTATACTGATAACTAACTAATCAACTTGATAAAATGTAGAAAGATTCATTGTGATTAGTATTCTAAACATGTAAGCATTCAACAATGATGAATCACATATCACAAACACTATATATCTAAGGAATGTGCATCTCGGATGTGACAGCCTAAATAAGATTCTCTTGGTTTCAATAATAATTTATTGTAGTTGTTTGATCTTGGAGCAAAGCTCCCTCGATCTGAAGGAGCAACAACGAAGTCAACATTGACTATGTTGTTTCTCTGTTGGATCGAGAGAGGTTTTCTCCAAGAATAAACGACTCCAATAAATTTTTCTCTATTGAACAAGGCTAACCACGTGAAGGTGGAAGCTACTATGGCTCGTCCACTCCCCATCACATCACTCTAAATTCCCCAATACCCAATATATATTGTAATAAAAAATGTGCATTAAAAATATTCAAAATTGATAAACAGTTATTGTAAAGCTATAAATGAGGTTTATCATTCAAATGCATATGTCGTCAAAAAGAGTTTTTATAAATGAGATTTCTCATCCAAAATATGTTCCAAATATAATAGTTATATAATATACATCGATCTGTCTTATAAAATTATTATACATCATAAATTTTTTTTAGTCTCCTTTAGTTTCTAGTCCAATTCTTAAGTAAGTCATTAGCCTCCATGTCTTCATTTTTTAGGGGCTCTTCAATAGTTGATGTTTCTTTAGTCCTCTCACATCGACCATGCCTAGTCTCATACCCACAACGTGGAGGTTTATTTGAGGGGCCATCGCCTACAAAAACAAAAAATATTAAATTTGTATGGCTTATTTTTAAATATCATTGAAGTAGTTCATCAATATTAAAAAAAATCTATGTAATGTAATTATTTACCTGGTCCACTAGTGGGAACCATTAGAATGGTTGCCCTGTACTCCTGATCTCTAGGTCGAGGAAGCTCAACTAAGGCATTCTCTGACATTGAAATGACACAATCTATAAGGACAAAATTGTAAATGTATAAGTAATAAAAATTATAAGTACAAAATTTGTAAGTATATGATTAATATAAAGTCATTTTACCATCATGGGCCTCAGTCACAGGAACATTTTCGGGCTGCACTCCACTGGGATGGGGCTGCTCGGGAGCACCATGATCTTCTGGTTGCATTGCACTATCAACACATTGATGTCCAGTACTAATGTTTTCGTTGATAGTGATGCTCCCTTGATTAAAATAAAGTAAGACATTAAAGTTATGGACCATATCAAACATTAATGTATTTTATAAGTAATGAAAGGTTAAAGTGGGATGATTTATATTTAACTTATCCCACAAACTGTATCTTATGGTCTACCCCATGCTTTTCCTATCATCAAAGACAAATTTATAACCGTATTTGTAACCAATTCGTAGGTCTTCCTCAGTGGTTTTAGTTTCAAATTCATCGCCTTACATTGCATAAGATTATGTATTTTTAATGTTATTGGATGGAATTACCTGAAAATCGTAAAGCAATACAAATAATATTGTTAAGATGTTTGGGATCTTACGATTCATGATTGTAACCTCAAGTAGCCGCCCTAGCCTAGCCTGTGCTGGCCATGTTTGGAAATCCTCTCTGGTTTCCTTCGAAGTGTTAGGAAAGCTATCATCAAAAGTTTCAAGTATGATATATACCACACTTTTATCTAGATCTAAATAAAATTAAAGGTATTGAAATTAAAGTATTGTAATTTACCTTGGGGTACCAGTTATTTGTTCTCCTGTTTTTCTTAATTTATTTTCTTTTGCATCATCAATGAGCACCTTCCACTCACTCTTTGGAATCTATGGAGGGCACTCATACCTAGGGTTGACTGCCAAATTTCATCTATACACGTCTCTTGTATATTTTAAATATTCACCCTGTTAATGCTAAGTAAATTGTTGGGATGAAGAAACGATATACAAAGGTAACCTAAAAAACAACTTTAAGAATGGAAAATAGCCTTTCCAATATAGAGAGAGATCTCTATGAGACTTAATCTCTGAAAAACAAGTTGCTTCAAATGATGGCTAGATTTAGAATTTTGAGATAATTTTTTAAGGTCTGCTGACAAAAGATAGTGCTTCTAGGGCTATGTAGTCAACCCCTGAAAACACTGCTTGGTAGATAGAACTCTTGAGAGGAACAAAGGATAAATAAGGTGATGAAATTCAATGTTTAGTTTGATCATGTAGGGTGAAAGAAGATTGGAAACATACAATAGAATGAGAGCACCACAATGGATGAATTCTGATCTTAGCTGAGAAGAAAGACATAATTTAAATTAGTTAAGTCTAGAGTATCATTAGATAAATTCTGGACTTTCAATTTACCAACTTAAAGAGAATAAATTCCAGATGAAAATAAGTACACAGGGAATACATACAAAGAAAGGTACAAGATTTAGATCATCACCATTAGAATCATTTTTTTAAGGAACTTAGGACTTCTGCATTTGTATTCTTTATATTCAGAAAATTACATAGAGTATCAAAATGTCTATACTTTTTCCTGCGTTCCCCCTCTTACATCAAAATGGTCCCTATATATATAAAATAAAGCTACACTTAGCTTCTAGGAGTCAAACTACTATCTCCTAGAGTTATGGATCTGGTTGTTTTCAAAGAGAATAACAATCTCTACAAAATTTACCAAAAATAGGAAAGACGATCTAACAATCATAATATATCCGAGATGTTATTTACAATCATAAGTTCTTAAGAAAATTTCAACCATACGGTTGTGATGAATCATCATGTGTATCGTTGGAAAACACTATCATCGTTGCACAATAAATTCTGTTTTCTGCTGCGCAAATGCTCGTTGTGAAATCTACGCGGTGATCTCATGTGGCAGATATTCATGTTGAGGTTTCACGCGTGAATCCAGTTGGTAGCAAAGGATGGGATCATTCATGTTTTCTATAGATTCCTTATCCAAATTCACTTGCAGTCGTAAGGCACTGTTTTTCCTTCTTAATGACAAATTGTTTCTCTTCAAACTCCTCACTTGTCTTAATAGAGTCACATTTCTTTTTAATTTTGATTGAGCTTCATAGAGAGCTTCACATGCATCGTCAATAGCTAGTCTTCATTGCTTGAAATGCTCCATGATTCTTTCCTATGATATACTTTTTTCCTCCCTGAGCTCAATGATCACATCTTGAGCCTCTCTTAGTTTCTTTTTCAACCAAGTTATATTATTTTCTCCTCCTTTTGGTGAGGTAGGAGATATCTGACTTGCTTGACTCTATGATGTTGGTGTTTCAGGAATTCTTTCTACTAGCTGACTTCTCAATTATCTGTCTTCTTGATAGAATTAGGCTATGACATGTTAAGATTTCTTTAATTGTTTTTTCACCTGCTTAGTATCTGCATCTTCCTCACCTAGCTCCACTTTCTTTTCATCAATCCCCTGGTTTGCACATTCAACAAGCCCTGGATGAATTGTGGGTATGGGAAATATCCCGGTAGAGGACCTAGTGTGTTGTTTACTGGGATCTTGGGTCTCCTTAGGTTCATCAGTAAATCTTATTTTGATTCGCTTCTTGGATGTTGGTTGACTGAGTGATGACTCTTCCATTTATTTTCCTTTTCTTCTTTCAACAACATCTCCCACTCTCACCTCTAAACTATGAAGTGTTGATTTCTGAGAAGATAAAGTAATATATCCTTTAGGGTCTCTAGGAATGCTTGCTAAAATCAAGAAGGAATTCCAGTCCCTGTTTAAATTTCCCAGCTCCTCAACCACCAACATATTAATCAAGGAAAAATGGAATAAGTTGTTCTCTGGTTGGTTAGCTTTGGCTTGGACATTGTCTTCCATCTTTCCCAGGATTCGACACAGGAAGAAAGGTAAGTTTAAGGGACTTATCCCTATGAAATGCATCAGTATCCTGATGTGGTATTGATGTACCTTGTCTAACCTTCCCTCATAGGTGAAGTACTTCTTGATTATCTTCAAAAGTTTCTCAAAAGGTTCCAGGAGATACTTGGAATGTTGGCTCCAATTTTCTGATTTCTATATTCAGGTTTGATGAAATCAATATAACATGAAGTATCTAATGACATACCTTCAAACCATTTATATCCATGCATACGGATCTCTGTCACAACTGACATAGTTTCCTCTGTCACTTGAAAAGTGATCCCTACAATAGTTGCACCAACACGAGTAAAATTAAGGGAGAACTTCTTAGTTGGTTGCACATTATATCCTTGAATCTTTTTGCAGAAACATATGCATATGGTTTGTTCAAAGGAAACTCTGATCGTTGGTTCTGCATTTATTAACTTTAAATCATGTGGTTCAAACCTCACAACCTTCCCGCTTCTTGCATTATTTATTTTACTTTGAGGTGTTGCCATGATGTTGGTATGTGTCAATTTTAGGCGTGCAACAATAGATTGTAATAGCCTGTCCATGCAACGAATACGAATAGTAACTTTTGCACGATGCACAAGAAAAGGTAGCGACAAGAAATTTTGTTCAGCAAACAAATCAGTGGCAGAAAATTCAATGCAATGAGAAACTTGACGCAGCTGTAAAAAACGACGAAAAACTTTGGCGCAATGGAAATTTCGGCACAGGAGTAAAAAGTGACGAAAAAATTTGGCACAACGGAAATTTCAGCGCAACAGTAAAAAACAAAGGAAAATCTTGGCGTAGCAGAAATCTCGACACAACAGTAAACAACAACGAAAAAACTTGGCTCAGCGGAAATATCGGAGCAACAGTAAACAATAATGGAAAAAATTGGCGCAACAATAAACAACAATAGAAAAAATTGGCGCAGAAAAAATCTCGCCGCAGTAGTAAACAACAACAGAAAAAATTGACGCATAATGAAACACGTCGATGAAAAAACTTGGCGTAGGAGTAGGTAATAAAAATTTATCTCAAAAGAAAGAAGGCCTACTGTGTGAAAAAAAAAGTAATTTCAGAATCTAATCTGCAACTGGCTCCAAGAAAAACTCTCGAATAATGATTGAAAGTGAAGGAGGATACACAGCAGAATCAGAATACTAGATTTACGTAGCGACTGGAAACACACAGTATTTTCGTAGAAAAAGGCTTCAGAGCTTACCGGAGAAGATATAGACTACGCACAAGTTTTGAAAGTGATGAAGAAACATGAAGGGTGACCAATAATTATGCTTGAACAAATAAGGAATTAAATTATGAAAAGGGACAAAAAATCCATAGCAACGAGATGTTTTAAAGAAGGTTAAATATTTTTGCAGTGAACTCATGCAACGGGTACTCCTTTGAAGTGTGCAATGGTACACATGATATGGAGTGCTATGATTTTCACTTTTTTGACTTCATGATTAGGTAAAGATGACCCATAATATCTTTTGACATGACCTTTATCCTAACCACTTGACTCGACCTTGGTACCTATATTCCACTTTTTTTTTTACATGACTCGAGCCTTAGGAAAGTAGACCTTTACAATTTAAACATGATGAACCTTACACCCTTTTAACAATTTATGGCCAAACTCCTTACTTGACATTTCAAACCATTCTTTATTTGGCCACTAACCTCATAAACTTTGACACACCAAGTGCGACTTATTCAAGAAAGTTTTGATTTTTATAAATATCAAGACATGAATATGAAAAACTTTGGACGAACCTCTGACTCTAACTAAAAAAAACATGGTGGTAACATGTCCACTGTAGAGGCGACTGTTTTTTTATTGAAGGTATCTACTCCAAAGAGACCTTCAATATAATCCAAAAGTTCATTTTTGAGGTTGGAATTATGGAAATTCCACCTTATGCGTACGGTTTCCCCAAAAATCAACACGGCCTTTCTCTCCAGGTGCCTATAAAAACGGTCGTTTCCTACATGCAAAAATATATGGTCATTAATTATAATAATATCGATGATTTATGTTTGAGATGGACAACATGAAATAGTTAAAATATGAAAAACTACATGGGAGTCTTATTTTTTTTAATGGAAGTCCGTTATGATCGACCAAAAATGTACACAGAAGGGTCCCCATGCTGGTCACATGTCTAGCTCTAGAAAATGCACCCATATCAACCACATCATCAACCTCATTTATGTCACCATATCTACTATAGCTTGACGACTATGTGGATGTTTGGCAGTGCGTGTCATGGCTTCCATCTAATGGTGTGGAAGATGGATAAGTAAATAGTCTAGCAGCTATATGACGACCCGTGTCAAGACTTTGTGGTGTCTTTGTAGTGCCACTACTACTGATATCGGGCTGAACATGCTCCAAATATCTCTATATAAGAAATAAAATGTTTTTTTTTATATAATGTAAATGTTAAAAAAAGAACTATCATAATTGAACTTATCAGTACATTAAAAAAAAAACTTAAAACTATGGTTATTACCTGATATTTCCTAAGTTGTGTGTTGGCCCCTGACCAATTTTTGAGATCCTTGGTCATGTTTGACCTAATTTTGGGACTTTGATAGGCTGTCGAAGGCAGAGCGCAAGATGAAGTAGAGATCATGGGATCTCAGCCCCTTTTAGGGCCCTTTTTGGGATTTGAGATTATGTAATGGGTAGGGGATGTCGGCCCATGGGTTTACCCATGCTTAGGCCTATTTTGTATGTATAAATAGATGCTAAGGCGATGTAGTGAGTATGAATGGATAATTTCTAGAGTTGAATCTTTTTGATCAAGATTTGTAAGTTCTTTGTGCATACTCTGTGAGGCTTGCAAGGCTAGTGCAAGTAACTATAAGAGACTGTGTGAAGGCTTAGTGCTATACCCTAGAGAGAAGAAGGAGGATCTGGCGGAGTGCGCGCAGATCTCCTGTCTTATGCGGAGTATAAATTGGATTCTATGTGCCTGTAAGAAGCTTGACCAAAGATAATAAAGAAGAGAAGAGTTGGTGGACGTAGCCCCAGGGTTGGGGTGAACCACGTACATGTTGTGTTTCTTTTCTTTATGCGATGTGTTGATGTGTTTATATGTTAATGTTCTTAGTGATTCAATATAGATGAATGGTAGATAGATATGTTAATGTTATGTGCTTAATAGTATGTATTTGACCTATGTGGATATGCTTAGTGCTTAAATACCTTATATCTGAGTGAATATTGTGATACTCTGTAATTAGGGTTTAACCATGCAGTAACTAAGACTGGATATAGATGAATGTTAACTATTGAGTGCTCTATCAAGTGTTAGAATCACAGATCTATGTCCCAGCTAAGGTTGCAGACATCTGAGTTCTACAACCACCCCTACCTCAACCTTGGGTGAGAATTCATCTGCTTCGCAGGTGTTGCCAAAAGGGTTGGTAGTTAGGGTTTTGTTGGTGCACTGTTGTAGCATTGAACCCTGGGTCTGCCACTATGCCAACAAATGGTTCCGTTTGGGACCTAAAACTGTGATTGCTGGGAACTGAAGAAAAAGAAGCTTTGTGTGAAGATCTGACCTGAAATTGTGAAATCTCTGTGCGTAGATCTATCTCTCTAGTGCGTAGTATTATACTTGATCTGTGAATCTCTATGCCAAGAAGGGTCAGATATGAAGAAAAGAGGTAATATATGCAAGCTCTGTGCTCTGATAAAGGTAAGAATAGGGAAATTTTTTAGATTTGGAAGCTTTGTGCTCCGCTGAAGATAATATTAGTGGAAATTTTTGTTTCTAGAGTATGGATTTAGGTATGTTTGATAAGATTTGTCCTAGCTTGAAAACTAGGGCATTGATAGATGAAATAAGATTTGATAAGAATAGTGAAATATATGTTATACCTATGCATAGAGAGAATGTTTGGACTAACAAATGGATGCAGGATCCTAGAAATATTTTTTTTTGGGTTAGCTACCATGATCCTAGTGCGCGGTACATGAAAGGTTGGGGATCATTTAAGAGAAAGAGAGGATTAACTCTTTGTTACAATTCTAGAAAACTAGGACGTATTGCTAAGGAATGCCCTGGAAGAAGACATAGTTGCCTATGTTGCAAAGCTATGGACCATGAAGTTTTGGATTTCCCTAGAATGATTGCTAAGGTTGAAAGGATAAATATGATACAAGGAGACAACGAGAAAGCTCAAGCAGTTGAGATTATGAAAGAACCCTAGAAAGAATAAAAAAAAGTATTGCTACAGATGAAAGAAACCCTGAATGACCACCGACATATCATCTTATCAGAGATATTCAAAGAAAAAGAATGCATTGAAGTAAGAATAGGAGACTTCGACATTGACTGTGTTCTGGATGAGGAAACACAGGTGAATGTTATGACAGAAAGAACTTGGGAAATTCTAGGAAAGCCTGCTATGACTCCTTCATTGGGAGGAATAGGATTATTCAGAGGAAAACTGATAAACCTATGTGGAAGACTTATCCAAATATCTATGAGTGCTCATGGAACTTCGACGGAGGAAGAATTTGAATTTGTTAAATTTATTGAGAACAATGCTCCATTTGCTATGTTACTAGGAAAACCTTGGATTGAAGGAGATTAGGCCAGAAGGAAAGAAGAATAAATCTTAGAGCAGAAGAAGCAAGAGTTAAAAGATTTCATGACTAGGAGGATCACACACTTGATTGAAGAACAGGAGAACCGAGCGAAGATATTTAAAACCAGGTACTTGGATGTCAAAGTAGGAAAAACACTAGAATACCCACATAATACTGAAGCACTTATTCCAGATACAGATGAAGTATTACCATTGATTTCTAGGAAAGAATCTCACCAGTGAAAAGTTACTCTACCCAAAGAAGATAAGAATCACAATGGAGAAAGGAATAATGAGACGAATATCACTGGAAAGAAGGCTTGAAAACTAAGTAAGAAGAGAGCTAAGATCAAAAAGTTACAGAAGGTTCCAGAGGGAGCTTTGCAGAACAAAAATTTGCAAAATTGGAACTTCGTCAGAATATAAAAACTGCGTTACATGGCACTTCGCCATGGCGATGAAATATAGCCATTGGGGATAGTATAACCATTAGACCGATGACCAAAATGGGTAGAAAGGCATTTATGATTAGAAAGTTTTCCACCAGACCATTGGGACCGCACCATAATGGAAAAAAACTGAGTTAATGAAGGATTCTCACCCATTGCAAGAGATCCATTGCCAAGTTATCTATTTATCCCGTCGCGCCACGCAACAAGAACACTTTTTCTAACCAAGAATCTGAGTCTGCAGACTAGTTGATTTCTCACATTGATCATCGCGCTATTGCAATCCATCCCGTTGCGTTGACTAGTTTCTCTTCGAACCCGAGATATTCAAACACGAGCGTGCATGTCGGACAAGCTTAGCATTGTAGAGAAAATTGTCAAAAAAGTTCTCATTGACCTAATGCCTGAAATATTATTGTCTGAAAGATAAATATCTGCAATTATTCAAGCATCATCGATGAGAGGAGTGAAAGCCTCTTTGCCACCTGCTCGCAAATCCGGATCATCCCGACCATTAACGGAAAAGAGAACCAAACACAAATATGACCTAGCAAATGAGAAGCTGATCCCGACCATATTGCCTGATTACATCCTGCCTCTAGCCGATGTGGAGAGACGAGATAGCATGCCAAAATATTTTGAGTACTCCATGGTTACTACGTACCTCCCGAAGGGGATATGTGCAGTTCACGTGCAACAAGACAAGATCGCAGTGTTGAAGTTCAGTGACTTCAACCTCAGAGATCGCAAGAACTACAACATGCTTTCCTCGTACAAATACTTGACCA
>JASDQU010736074.1:56766-82502 GCA_032191745.1 Picea mariana
GGATTCGTATCTCCAAGAGGAAAAGTATCAAGTAGAAATGATACAGGCGCAGTTGAAGCTCCTGTATACTATGGAAAGAATGAAGTGATCCCAGGAGAAACGCACTACCCAGCAGTAGGTCCACACTATCCAGAGAAAATTAATGCAAGTGACTCAGAGGCTCCAACTTGTATAGGATAAGGCTTACCAACTGTTCACAGAGATTGAAGGCCGAGGAGTATAACTGGAGCAAGTCGTCACTGCAGTTGAACAACGCCTAGAAGGACCTGTCAATGAAGCAGTCATACAAGATTTCATTGAACAGGAGGTCGTGGCACAACAACAAGTTGAAGCATCTCGAGCCAAGATCGAGGCTTTTGAATCATAACTAGTCAGATCAGAGTGACTCGGGATGAGTCACGGGTGAGTGTTGGGGGCCTATTAGCCCTTGACCAAGTTTTGAGGATCCTTGGTCATGTTTGACCTAATTTTTTGACTTCGACAGGCTATTGAAGGCGGAGCGCAAGCTGAAGCGGAGATCGCAGGATCTCATCCCCTTTTAGGGTGCTTTTTTTGATTCAGGATTATGTAATGGGTATGGGATGTTGGCCCATACGTTTACCCATGCTTAGGCCTATTTTGTATGTATAAATAGATGCTAAGGCGATGTAGTGAGTATGAATGGCTAAGTGTTAGAGTTTGATTTGTGTGATAAAGAGTTGTAATTTCTTTGTGCATACTGTGTGAGGCTTTCAAGGCTAGTGCAAATAACTGTAAGAGACTGTGTGAAGGCTTGGTGCTATACCCTAGTGAGAAGGAGGAGGATCTGGTGGAGTGCGCACAGATCTCTTGTCTTCTGCGGAGTAGAACTTGAATGCTATGTGCCTGTAAGAAGCTTGACCAAAGATAATAAAGAAGAGAAGATTTGGTGGATGTATCCCCAGGGTGGGGGTGAACCATGTACATGTTTCTCTGCTTTGTGTGATGTGTTGATCTATTTATATGTTAATGTGCTTAGTGCTTCAATATAGATGAATGGTAGATAGATATGTTAATGCTATGTGCTTAATAGTATGGATCTGACCTATGTGGATATGCTTAGTGATTAAATACCTTATATCTAAGTGAATATTTTGATACTCTGTAATTAGGGTTTAACCGCGTTGTAACTAAGACTAGATATAGATGAATGTTAACTGTTGATTTTTCTATCAAGTGTTATAATCATAGATCTATGTCCCAACTAAGGTTGTAGACATCTGAGTCCTGCAACCACCCCTGCCTCTACCTTGGGTGAGACTTCATTTGCTTCGCAGATGTTGCCAAAAGGGATGGGAGTTAGGGTTTTTTTGGTGCACTGTTGTAGCTTTGAACCCTGGGTCTGCCCCTATGCCAACATTGTGTCATAACCAGATTGGTCCTTTCTATGATGTTTGGAGTTTGATCTGCATGGTCTGACAAGCGAGTAAGTTCATTGTTTGATTTAATGATATTCTTTTTAATCATTACCATTGGATCAGAGGATGAATGCAACTCCTCCTCGTCGGGGGAATCATGATCATCATGGCCTACAGACTACATATTTCAATAAAATCAATGTTATCTCAGTTATATAAACAAATCAAATAACTAATTGTCACACAATAAAATTATATAAACAAATAATTAAATTCACATAGAATAAAAGTCAAATTTGTTAATCGCTTACATGTTCTTCAAATGCCCCTTTTCCAAGATCATTTTGCCACATTATAATATAATTATAACCCCAAAACATTTAAAAAATTGTTAACGATAACAAAAAACTAATTTCCACACAAATAAAATTATATAAATAAATAATAAAATATCATTAAGTGTAAATCGAAATTGTTAATCGTTTACATGTTTTGCAGCTGTCACTTTTCCATGATCAACCTCCCACATTATTATAAAATTGGGACCATAAAATATTTCAGACATTGTTAAATATACAAAAAATATAATGCAATAAGTATAGGTTGCTTAAATAGGTGTTGCATAAGTACCTGCACACTATTAGTCAATGTTTCTATTCTATTCAAATGGTAATCCGCTAATAACTCTTCCTCGAGAGCTATCTTTTTTTATCGCGCACACGACTACTTGATTCCCCTCCCATCCCTTATATATGCAATTTGGTTGCTTGATTTTTGTCCCGAGTTGTGTGTTGTTTATAAACCCTACAATATTACCAGAACTTTTAGGCCTTCCATCAATATAGATAGTGGCTCCCTTATTTTTATCGTTGTTTATTAGTCGCATATAATTTGTGGCGAGTGCATATCTTCACATACTTTGTATGTACCATACCACCCGCATCTAATCGTTATAATTGTAACACGGTCTGACATAGTCCATCAATTTAGTTACTGTATTGTATTTTACAATTATTTCATCCATGGAAAATAGCCCCAGGCCATGTAGGGAGGATGGTGCAATGAGGTAGGTCTTATTGTTGAAAATAAAGAGAGTGTCGAATGGAGGAATTTCCTCAGGTACCCATTGTTTCACTAGATGATTATACTTGAGTGGCAACTCTATCTCTCCTATGCTCTCATCATCATAAGAGCATGATCCTCTTTCGGAAATAAAAAATTCCATGCGTTTACAAAATTTTCTTTTGACCTTTTCACCTCTAGTGGTCCTTGTTCACGTATCATATGATCTACTAGATGCAGTCGCATTTCCCTCGACTATTTTTCCTGATCCTCCCTCACTTGAGGAAGAAATATATAACAGGTACTTGTTTGGTTGTACTTTCAGTCAATTGAATCAGATATATAGTTAGCCAGGATTGTAAGAATATAGTGAGATATCTAAAATGATACAATGAAATCATCACCTCTCCTAATTGACTTAACCACATTGGAACTCTGCTAAGGGATTAAAGAAGTTATTTTTTGTTTTCTATCGAATGTCCTCTATTTCAAACTTATTTTTATGCTAATTTTGATTGAAGAAATATTGGTTCNCACACACACACAAACAAATATGTGAAATAAAAATCTATAAGATGTTAAGAGAACGATATGAGGAACAAAATCCATGAAGGGAATTGGCAATGGTTGTTACAAAACAATATCTTTGTTTGTAAGTTTTTTTTTTATGACAATGTGAACATGTCTTGATATATGTTAATTTTGGTAGCATCGACCGTCATTATCTAATGAGAGGCCATGTGGGCCACCCTGAGGCTAGCCAAGGAGATCTGGAGAATCAACCAACCCTATGAGGTATTGACAAAAGCCAGGGGGGGACATAAAAGCTCTGTGATTCAAACCAAGAGTAAAGACGGACGAGATGCTATATGATCTTGAGAGTCTAGCCAAGGTAAAGGAAGAAAGCTTGTAAGTCTAAGAAAAAAATTGTTATGTAAGTCTAATGCAAAAGGCAAGGGGAATTTTCAATCTCTATGAGCATAGACAGACTAGTCAAGACTAGTAAATTTCGACGGAATGTACAACCTCTGTGAGCCTACTCAAGCTCTGTGAGCCATGAGTAAAAGTCAGGGCATCTAGAAAAAGTTAGGTTGAATGTAAAATTCCTATGATCTAGACAAATAAGACATCTAACTCTCTATATTCATGCCATCAATCTCTAAAGTCATTATGGGTGATATGATACAGGTGGAGATTCTTTGAGTTCGATTTGGATGATTATATTCTTTCCCTATCATAGTTGCACAGTATGTGGATGCAATTTGTTGCACAACTACTTCTTCAGGACTTGCGCAGTGACTTTGCGCAACGAAGTTGTGGTTGAACAACTTGTTGTCAATATAGATATAATTAGTACATGGATAGGAGAAGAAGGTCCCTTTGACCATGTCCTTATTTTCCTACAAGTGGGGGATATTACTCCAAATACCACATGTCCTTTTAAACTCAATTCACATTGGTTGAAGGAACTTGATTTCAGAGACCTAGTTTGAAATGAATGAAAACATTGTGTTAGGTAGTTGGTGGATTTTTCAAATTTACTCTTGTTTTGTGAAAATTTAAAAATAATCAAAAGGAATATAGAAAGACAAGAACCCCATGCACTACATACTACCTAGACCTCATGCCTATACCTCATGCTTTCTTGATGATAGATGTAATAAGAATGAACAAAGTTGAAACTAACTACTTCAATTGGACCATTTGTCTCGGGTTGAAAAATGTAGAAAAGAGTAATTGACAACCTAAAGGGTTCCATAATGATTTCCAAAAGTGATTGAGAAATTGAGAGTTGTGATCATAAATGATGGCCAAAGGTAAGCTAAAATTACTCCATACAGGTTAAAATAATAGTTTGACAACTTTAGAGGCACCAATAGTGTTTTTCGGTTGGATTTATCTCTTTCTCTTTTTCTTAGGTTGACCCAGGTTCATATCTGAACAGGTTCCCAACAAAAACCTCTAAAACTATCATCCCTCTTGGTAAACTAGAAGGAAACGTTGCACGTAGAGTGCACAACACAGTCTCAACTGAGATATCTCTATGGGTGACTACAATACTTCGGTGTTTCCAGTCTAGGAATGAGTGGGGGTCTGGGAGTGTATCCTATCTTTCTTTTTGTATTAATATTTTTATTGATTCAAGTTTTTTAAAGATTCTTTCATCCTTTTCCTTATGCATGCATTATAATACATCTAGTTAATCATTCATTCATAAGATAACCATTAAAATGAAGTAAGAATTCAATAAAACATCACATAGAACACATGTTTTACTATGGTTCAGCCCCTCCTGGGCTATGTCCATAAAGATTTGGCTTCTCTTCTCTTTTATTTAGTCTGTTGCAAAATATGGTGTTGCGTGCATTACATCTTCAATCATACAATCATGATGAGGTTAAGAAACCTCTCTGATGTGGACTAGAACAGACCAGGATCTTCAACCTATGACCTAATGCTCAATAACTAGCTTACTTGACTCTTCTACAACCTTATTACAATCATAACCACCGTCATCAACTCATCAATAATAACCGAACCTCTAACCTAGACCTCCTAGGTCCTTATTTATACTATTTTTTAGGCTTATAGTCATTACAATCGTTATAAAAAACCCTAAACCTATCATGGTTAGGATTTCCTACCTCCTCGCCATATGGATTTTCTTCTTGCATGTTTCTTTTCCTTCTTTTTTTTGCATGCTTCCTTCTTGCCACTTGTTGCACGTGCTCCAAAATTATGTCTTCTTTCCAAAATTGGGTCTTTTCCAAAATAGACCTTTTCTCCAAAAATAGGTCTTTCCTCAAAATAGGCCTACGCCCAACATCCCCCCAACACTGACATGTGGCTCGTCCCGAGCCACTCAGGTGATTCACGCTCCCTAAACAACCTCTTCCAAGCTATGAATTTTTCCTTCTAATTCTTCCTCTTTTTCTCTGGCTTGCGCAACTTTCCCAGTGAGCTCCACTATCCTCCGCGTTGTAATATGTTCCCTTAGAGACTCTTCTCTCTCAGCATGATTATGATCCATTCTTTTGTTTTCCTTCTCCAGTTTCACAATTGTTTGTGTTGCTTTCTCTTGGAGAGGTTCTAACTGGGCTTGCCTGGCCTGCTTGTTATTCTATGTAGTCTTCAATTCTGTCTACAGGGTATTCATCACCTGTGCACCCTTCACTTGCTCTGTAATGCTCATGGAATTTTTCCACTGCTTCAGCTCCTAGATTGCAGTGTTGATTTCCTCCTCTTGCTGGTCTAGTTGTTGGAATCTATCATCTTCGTCCAACGTCGTCCATAGCTGCACGGTCCTGTCAAAATGTTGTGTAACCTTTTCATCTTCTTTCTCCATCATATCCACTTATAGGGCTTCTTATTGTTCCCTTTCATCCATAACTTCAGCAGGAGTATTCGAGTTTAATTTTTATTTAAGTTCCTCGATCTCCTTCTTATAGTCCTCGAGTGTCTGCGCAATGATTTGGATATGTTCTTCCACATTGTTCACGGCTACCTGCGCGCTGTCTAGAATTCTTGTGAATAATTCCTTCAACTTCTTCTCTAAGTTGTTTTCGCATTGCTTCTCTTCTTATGTCTCCAACTTTACCTACTCGACCACTAGTTCTAGTGCATCCTTGTCATTTTTGGCTGCTTGCAATTCTATCACATATGTTCTAACTTGTGATTGCACTTCTTGCGTGACACTGACTGGCAGTCTGTACAATGCCTTTATTTGTATTTGAGATAATACCAATAGTACCTATGACAGGTCTTTGAGTGGTTTTTGGGCTATGTTCTCGTCAACCTGCAACATATCTGTTGTTATTTGGAATCTCATACTTTCTTGCTCTATGGTCTGTATGGTGTGTTCTTCGTTCTATGCGGTCCTGTCCTATGATTCTATTGCTCGGGGGATCGATTATGTTCCCTTTTCTTGCCTTTGTGTTGCTTGTTTTTGCTCTAGTACCTGATTTATATCAGCCAACTCATTCTATATCCTTCATATTTGGTTCCCATCCTCTTCAAAATCCTCCGCTGTGCGATCCTGTATTCTCTCTGTGATAAGATCGACATCATCCTCAGTGATTGTATATTCCGGGATTTTTTTATGGGCCTTGGCCTTCTTGCGCATCCCACCTATGTGTAAAATTGGACATTTGGGTGGCCATATTCCTTGTGGAGTAGTTGCTGAAGGGGTTTCCTGCATCATTTTGTCCCCCCTTCCTTATTCTTCATGCATTGGGGCATTGCCCTTATTTCTTATCTGCGCATCCTTCTTTGGAGCATTGACCTTCTTCTGTGTCGATGTATTTTGAATGGGATTCCCTTTTTGTGTTGGTTTCTTATATTCTACGCTACCCCCTGCAGATATCTTATATGACTCTGCTTCTACCTCTTTTCCTTTTGGAATTTCCTTGGTAATGACTAGGATCAATCAGTTGTCCTTCCAGTGTCTCATTTCCATTTCAACTTCCTCTGCATTAATGCATAATCGAAGTTGAAGCCATTCTTTCTTTGGATCCATTGCATGCTTTGATCCACATTTCATGTCGCATAGCCCTAAAGTTGGCTATCCCTTGACATTGTGTGACCACTTCCAGGGTTATCCTCCAAGTCTTGGCTATGTTGTCTTGTATGTCGTTGAGATACTGAGCAAAGGTGTTGGAATTTCCACTTCTTCTCTTGGGGTACGAAGTGCTTCCCATTGATGTGTACCGTGCTACATGAAAACATCCTACTCTGTCGCAGAAGTATGAGTAGGGAGGCTCCTTCCATCTGATTAAAACTATCAAGATCGTGAGCTAGGAGTAGTGGAACTGTGTTCCCAAATCTTGCACATCCTTGCAGTCGTCTAGGAACAGGTTCAATAAGTATGGGGCCCAACTAAGCGTGGTTTTGTTTGTGCAATTTGTTGTTGCTATGACAACCCCTGCCGGGACCTCCTCCTTGGGGAATTTGCGTAGTAGCTTACATGCCATTAATTTTATGGCCATCCTGGTGGCTATGTCACTAATCTGTTTTATGATTATTCTGCATGAGCCTCTTTCCATCCCGTACTTCTTATTCATCTCTTCTGCAAGAGACTTCTCTTTGGTTTGATCATCTAGGTATTGGACGAGACTCTCACCATTTTATGGAAGGCCTATGATGAATGCAACGATCTCTACGTTGATTGAGACAGGTTCTTCTAACCATAAAAATCCTCCATGGAGGACTTCCATCAACTGCTTGACACATTTGTTCACCTCTTTCCCCATGTAGAAGTGGGGAATCTCTAACAAATTCAAGATCCCTGTGTTTTCCAAGCCTTCCACCTATTTCTTTGGTTGCAGTATTGGATCTCCAAATGACCATGTGCCTAGGATCTCCATGTACACTTGCTGTGCAAATTATGGGAATTGACCCTATTATGATTATTCCCTCTCCCCCCCCCTCCCTTTAACTAAAGTTAGTTGAGTCTTGTGTTAGCTTAACTAATAAGTTGGTTCAACTACTTCAACCAATTATAATTTGTTAAAAGCAGAAGTAAGGGGAGGGACAAAGGGGGATAGAAGCATAAAACATGCTAAGGTTTCCTATTTGAGTTTATGTTGAGATAGTTTAGTTTTCATTCATTCATATATTCATCATAGCCTAATTCTCCTTTGTGATAGCAGGGTCTTATTGTAGACAACAATATTCAGGGCTGAATCAAATCATTCAGACACTTGTTCTTTAGAGGTGTTGATCTATCGTTGATAGTTTGTGTAGACTTGTCTGTTTGTGAATTAATTTTCATGACTGATAAAGGCTATTGTGCAGAGTCGAGTGGGCAGTAATATGTGACAAGCTGATCCAAATTTTAGAGTTTAGTTTTGGTTTTCTGTCAGAGGTCCTTTTGTATGTTCCATTGGGGATTTCTAAGTTTTACTTTGGTCGAAGATTTCAGTGTGAAGTTTTGTAAAGACAATGACTCTTTGGTGAATTGGAATGAAATAAAGGATTTCTTTATATCTCATCTATATTGATTATCATCTTGGTGTCTTTACTTATGTTCTTACATTTATTTCAGCAATTGATATATTCAAAAAATTACATAAAAATTGAATTTCCAACAAGTGTTTTGTTGATAAAAGACTAGCCTAAGCACTCATAATTAACACTTGTGATGTTAGGATGTTATTTTGTTGGCTATAAACATAGGATGATATTCCCGTTTACTTTTCTTTAGCCAAGTAAAGTCTTAAAATTCTTGAGAAAGATCAATTCATATCTTTTCCTCAACATTTATTTGGTGACCATACTGGGGAGATCTTCGATATCTCTCTAGTTAAATTTTATACTCGATTTTCATCGATACATATTTCTTTTTTTGTTTTGATTCTTTGATCGTTTTTCTATTCATGACTGTTCCTGTTGCAAGACAGCCCAATCTTGAGCCTGGTCTCCAAGACCAGACCAACATTGCTTTGAACCCGTTTCATACTATTTTAGACACTGCTAGGACCCGTGCCGAGATTAACCATTCTTGGGCAGCAATTGAAAGAGATATTAGTGTTCAAGAACAATTGGAAGCTAGACATAGGAAGCCTAGAAATAAACATTAACTTTTTTTTTTCTTCAGCTTTGTTCTTTCTTTCATGTCCTTATATTCTCATGCTTCTAGAAGAAGAAGAGGCTTGTCACCTGAAATCAATCCTATTGCTGAAATAGGAAGAAGAAATGTTGTGTTGTCTGCCCCACAAAGTGCTCTGAGGAGAGCTTTATCTGATTCATCCATCTCGTCTTTCTTTCCCTCATCTATCATCCATAAGATGGCATCTAGTGGTGGCTCTGGTGGCACTGGAAGTGCTTCATCTTCCCAATATTCATCGTCAATGGTGATTGGTATCTTGTACAACCACCATATCCCCCTCCAATCCACTACAAACCCCACCAAAGTCATTAAAAAGTATGGACTTTTTCAGTTCGAAGAAGACGCCACAACTTCACCATGGCATGTGTCCTCTCCTCTTAACCTAGCTCCTGCTACTCATCCACTCCCAAAGTTTAAAGAACATTTACTTAAGTTTTTGGGGAATAAAACTATCAGTATCAATGAACATATAGTGGCATTTTCTAATGCTTATCATAACATAGGGGCCAACGACAATGATACTTGCATGTGCCTATTTGTTAATTCCTTGGAAGCAAAGGTTATGACCGACTTCTTTGACCTTCCTCCTAAAATTTTGTCTACTTGGGAGGAATTAATCTACTGGTTCAGATCACCTTATGGGCAATCTAAAAGCCCAACCAAGAGGTTAAGGGAGTACAATAAAGTCACTTACAAAGATGGTGAGACCACCAGGTCTTTCAACTTGCGTTTCACCAAGTTGTATAATCAAATCACCGAAATTATCTGCCCCCAAAACCAAAACGCCTTCATGCATTACTACAATGCATTGAATTCTCCTTACTGTCATAGGCTTGAGGGAAAAGCCATTGATAATATCGGTGCCTCTCTGCACACTTTTTCATAATACGAAGAACAACTTGAACGAACTGGTCTACCCCAGGGAGAATCAGTTAGACAGACAGGCATGTCTGCTCTCTTGCAGCTAGTACAAGATATAAAAAATCATATGATAACATTTGAGCGGAAGGTACTGTCTCCCCTCTCACCCTTGGAGCTTCATCCTCTTCTGCCCCTCCTTTTAGAAGTCCGGTTGAAAATAATTTCCAGCCCAAGGCTATCCTGCCTCAGAGTTGGTGTAACTTTTGCGAGGAACACCATGAAGAAACCACATGTGAGGTAAGGAAGATTGTTAGAGACAAGATATTTGGTAAAATACAAGAATCCAATATTGTTGTCCTATATTTTGTTGATCCAAAAGATGTCATGGTCAGCAATACTAGGAACAAAACCTATGCTCCAAAAGGCAAATTTGACCCTCCTCGCAGTTCTCCTAACTTGAGTTTATCCTCAACCATTGCTACGTACTAGGTTCCCAAAATTCTTGAGAGTCAAGGAATCACTCCTCCTACCCCCTCTTCCAAATACAATATCCTGAATCAATTGGCCAACATCAAAGAAGATGCAACATTCCTAGATATGGATGCTTTCCCTGAACAACTGATGCATTTGAAACATTTCATGGAAGGAAAATCTTTTGTTGTAGCCAATCTTTCCGAAGAGGTAGACGAAGAGGATTCTTCTGTAAATAAAGTAGGTGTACATAATTTTAGATACCCTATAAAAAACCCCCCCTTTTATATTTCTGTAAAGATCATGGATAAAATTGCCCATTGTTTCCTCATTGATGGCGTTTCAGGCCCAAGTGTGATGTCAAATATTATTATGGAAGAGTTAGTCCTGTCTTGTACAAACGAAAATGCCAGAAGCATCCTCTCCTATAATAGTCTACAACAAAATACCATAGGCGAGATTAAGGATGTTACCTTGGTTTTATGCGCTCATCCTGAGCATTCAGGTAATTGATATGCCTGTAAGAAATTATTCAATTATCTTGGGGAGAGATTGTCAATCCCTAAAAGGTGGATATCTCTCGCTCGATGGGACACATTTATCCATTCCTTGAAATGGAAAGAATATCATCGTCCTTAGAGAAGGAATAATTTCACCCTACATAGAGAGTGTTCCACAATCTAGCGTAAACTATATCGAAGAAGACCTAGGAGTGTATTGCATATTATCTGAAAAGGATAATATTCCTCTGGAAAGGATTGATTTATAGAATTAATTGTGGTGTATGCGCTTCAATGGTTCACACTCAAATGAGGGTAGCAGGGCTAGTATTATCTTGGTTTCCCCTGCGGGAAATATTCATAATCTGTCATACAGGTTGGAGTTTGCTTGCTCAAACAATGTCGCTGAATTCGAAGATTTTTTGTTAGGCATTAAGAATGCCCTTAATCTGGGTTCTGGTCACCTTTGATTTTTTGGAAATTAAGAGCTTGTTGTGAAACTTATACGTAAGACATGCTCTCCTAGCAACAAGTTGATGGAACAATATTCCCGAACTATTTGGGCACTTGTCTCAAACCTCCTATCATTTAACATCACTCATGTTAGGAAGGAGTTGAATTAAATAGATGATCGATTAGCTGTCTTCGCAACCTCTCCTATTCAATAGCTCTTGCCTCACTGGCCTGATTGTGGTTTCCAATCTATGCATCGTCCATACATTTCTGAGAATGAAGAATTTTGGAAGGCCATCCCTAACAATGAAAGAAATTGTGTTGTCACTCAAAATGAACCTCTCGAGCCGGAGGAGATTATATCTGTATAAAATAATAAAATTCCTGAAGGCTTGACTCCTCTCGACGATTCTTTTTCCTTGAGTGTTGTAGGAAACAAAAAAAAATAGGAAGAAGAGATGAGGTCTACTAAGTTACTTGGCGTATTTCAAAAGGTTTTTGCTTGGTTTAATGTGGATCTTCATGGTTTTGATCTAGGGCTTGTTCAACATACCAGGAAACCAACTAGGCAAAAACAAAGACTTGTTAACTCTGCATTGAAAGAAACCTTTCGTAGGGAGTCGAGGACTTTCTCAAGGACTCAAATGTTTTTTTTTGTCCACCCTAAATGGGTTTCAAAATGGGAACCTGCTTTGAAGACCATTGATAATATTAGAACCTGCATTAGTCTTCGAAATTTTATGCAAGAAATTATGAGAAATCCTTTTCCCCCTCTCAACATGAAAACATTTCTTCAACAGGTTGTAGAGTTACACTTGGAGCCCTTACTTGACAGTTTATTTGGTTACAATAAAACCAAGGTAAAAGGGGAAAATATTCACAAAACCACTTTTTGCGATACTATGTCTTATAGTTTCCTGCCTTCTAGCTTACTTGATACTAGTATCGCCTTAAAAAGGCCTATACACGCACCTTTCGATGAATTGGTTAGTCTCCATGTTTATCTTGATGATTTAATCGTATGCACCAAAAGGCTGATAGTTACGTCTGAGTGTCAAGTGTTGGGTCATTTCTAGATTACTTTTGTCTTGGAAACTACCTCAGAAATTTTAAAGGAATTACAGAGACAATGGTTTTATCACAACACTAATAGTCCTCGCTTGAAGTATTGTGAGGGACCAGCATGAAAAGTTTTTTTTTTTGCTATTTGGTTCTTTCTGTATACTAGTAGCTTAGCTTTGTTTGCAATTTTTTGTGCTTCCTTTTTCTTTCTCATGACACTTTGAATTCTTCTTTCTAAATTGAGTTTTCATTTTCTTGCTTCATTTTGTTTCTGTCTTTTACCGCTGTTGTTTTATTTTCTACATTATTACTTTTGTTGCAATTTTTGTCTTTATCATCTTTTAAGTGTTTGGTCAAGTTAGACTGTTGGATCAATTATGCCACAGTGACACCCCTGTAAAAGCATTGTTAGTCGATAACGATCAAGCTTAGACAGTTGTTATGATCTCTCCTTTGAAGGGCCTTTGAATTTGTTACATGTTTTCACTGCTATCTTACGAGGAATTGGTTGTTTCCCGCTTCTTCTTGCCATTTCTTCATCCATCAAAATCTTAAGAGAAAAACTATAAGTCTCCCTCTTTCAAGTTAAGATATTATTACAGTCAAATGATTATGCATACAATGGTAAAACCCTCATAATTAACATTTTTCATGAGTTATTCACAAATCCCTAGTCATCTCTCCATTAAATCCGCTCATTTCCCCTTGTTTCATAATCATTTGAGTCACGTCTTCTTGATATTACTCTTCTTGGTCTGCGAAACCATGAGTTCTGAGTTCTAATTTGTTAAAAACAAATTTCCCTATGGATTCACTAGTTTGTTGACGATTGGAAACGTCAACGTAATTTCTCCCACAAAGTGTTGCTAAAGCCTATTATTATATAAGACTAAATAATGCTAGTAGGTGGGACCCCCTTGAGCTTTTGAAGATCAGATCTATTTGTTTTCAATGTTATGATGATGTGCTACAAAGGTTCACATGGTTGATGAGAATATGGTGTCATTGATATGATTTAAGCTTTGGGATGTTGTTCCTTCATCATACTACCACCTTCTATTCATTTATGGTATTCGTTCTTCTCTCACCTGCACAACAAATATGTTAGTGAAAATTGCAGAAAAGGCATTTTGAGGAAAAGCAAAATACTATATCTGATGCAAAAGAGACCTAGATCTCCAATACTAAATGCATGAAGTGTTTGTTGATTATTGTTAGACCTTAGATAATAAAGAAATGTCTATAAAAGAAAAAATGTTATATTACATTTATATATATATGCATATGGTGGATATTTTGGTGGCGCATTTTGGCAAAGTGATAACACAAGGGTTATGTTATGGTTCGGATTGATGTTGATCACACCATGGGTGATGATTATATACAGGTTCATTTAGATTGTATAGTGGTAAAGTGATTTATTTGAGTTATGATGGGAATATAAACATGGGTGGCGCATTTGGCAAAGTAACCACGCGAATGGTTGAGTTGTTATGTGGAACTTAGATTATGTTATGGTTTAAATGGTCGATATTCTCGATGCATGGATTGATTAATCTTGTTAATGGGGACTCATTGGCATGTAATATGGAGTAAATGTGAGATGGGTGGAGGCGATGTGCATTTACTACACATCACCTTTACCCTTCCAGTTGGTCGCCACCCTAGTCAAACTATTGTTTGATCTAGTTGTTGTGATTGCGCTCCAGATTTTTAGCAGGGTGAAACCGATCGGCCACCTCTCGTATTAAGGTTTTCGATTAACAGGTATGTCTCTTTTTTCCATTATTGACTTCACTCTGGTTATGAAATATTTTTGGCTCAGTTGTGTGGGTTTGTGTTTGTCCTGAGTGCTGCAACTATGTGGAATTTTGGTTTAGAATGGAAAATGGATGGTTCTTATTATAATTGTTTGAATTCATCGGAGTTGGTTGTCTTCCTGGGTGATAGCTTTTGTTACCACCATGTTTGTTAAAAGGGTTTTTTATATATCATGGCTGGATGGTTGTCTTCGCGATTCTTGAGTTTAACTAGAGCTATGTTTTCTTGTTCAGCCCTGTTAAGAACTGTCTCTTGTTCATAAGCATCATAGTCCTCCTTGGGCATACACCTTTAACCTTGAATTTTCACTATGGTTGGTGCTTTTCCTCCTATGATGGCTACTGTGAAAACCCTTAACCCTCCAGACTAGAGATGCATAATGAGTTTGTCGAGCCTATTAAATTGTTCTTGATTTTTATGGTATATTACATAGAATGTGGTCTCAACCATTGGTCATATAGCGGTCATGTTGGTATAGCTTTCATCACTACCTCTGTGATAATACCATGAGATTTACATTGAAATTTTCACTCCTAAAAATCCACAGTTACTGGCCTAGTGTCAAAGAAGTCAGTTTTTTTAGTGGAAGGGCCTTTGCCCATTTTGATTGGGTGCGTGGGTATACACAGTTACCATGGCTTGTTCGGTTAATTGGTTTTTCTTTAGCACAGTGGTGAATTATTGGTTAATGTACAATCACTAGTTCTTCTTTTATGGTGATTTGGTTGATGGTTGAGATTGGTTACAAGGATTTGGAGTTGTTCACACATGTCGTGTCCTGTAGATGATGTTTTGCAAAGTAGATTATTGGACTAGATATATCTACTGCATATTTTGTTGTTGATAAAATAAGCCTGGGTATGCGTGGCCTGGTCACTCACATGCGACTTAATAAATATCCGATAATGATGTTTTTAGTTATGTCGTGGTCATATGTTGTTGAGTGATTACTGGAATTATTACACTGTGGAATTCTCTCAGTTGTGCACCTTGTGTAGTATGGATGACTTGTTTTATGCCCTGTGATACCCTCTGAGTTTTAAGTGTGTTATTTATTGCAATTAATCACTATTGATGACAGTCGTGTTGGATATTTGGATCGGCTTTTAAGTCGTATTGAGATGTTTTACAGTCGCATGGTTACATGGTTTCATAATTTTACTTCTGCATAGTCTGTGTCTAAATGATGATTGTTGGTTGTATAATCAATTGTTTTTCATGCGTGGCATGTGAGGTTTTAATTGTTTTGATCTTTCCACTGCATATATATATATATATATATATATATATATATATATATATGGAAAAAAATATCATTACAGACCTTGATTTGGCTTTATTACAGAAATGGTGACTTCATTATTATTTTGGAAACTCTACTTTTAAATATAGATGTGGATTGGGAAACGTATGGAAGTAGTGGATGTTAATGATTACAGATTGGGAATGAGTGTTGTTGTTGACTGTTATAAAATGTAGGATGTGTGAATAAAGGAAACAAAACCTCTTATAGATTGTGTGAAATACTTCTATTTTGTAATGGTTGTGTTGGATATTAATGGATAGTAAAATTAGGCAAATACACAGGAATTTTACTCAGTCATATGATTGTTGGTTGATGCATATTTTTCTTACTGCAAAAGATGTTATGGATTTCTTGATTAATATCATGATTAGTAAAGGTTTGTTTTCCCCCTCATTGTCTCATTTTCTGCTAATTACAACCCACTCACATATCCCAGATTCATTTTGTTCACTCCCTGTTATGTTATTGATTACAACTAAGAGAATTTTTGTGGATGAAGTGGCAGTGTCTTGAGTGGATTGCAGTAAGGTTTTTTTTTGGGTTGATTTACAGTCGATTGTTGTTTTCGTTGAGAAGTGACCATTTATTCTCCCCTTTCATTATATCATATTTTCTCTCAATACAAACCCCTCACGTATCTCAAAACATTTTTTTCACCCCCTCTACTCATTGATTAACGTTAGAACAATTTGTATGGATTGGATTGCATGAGCTTGATACATTCTGATCCAAATCTATCTCATATTTTTAAGGATTGGTCATGCATGGTTATTTAAAATACTATTTTCTAATTGTTAACATATGCAGGATGAGTTTTTTTATTCAAGGAAGGCATGGCCGAGGAAACAGAGGTAGAGGAAACTGGAACCGAGGCCCAAGAAGGCCTAGGTTCTCTATACATTTTGATGTTGATTCAGAAGAGCATGACCAATTGTTTCATGCTAGATTATTTAATTGGATTGGGTAGGGAATAGTCCAACTGAGGCCTGAAAGATATCCTTTCCAATCCCCTCAGGCCCCCGATATCCTGTGCCTCCTCATGTCTCTTTATGGCCTGAAGTCCCAGAAAATGATGGGTGGCAGGATATTGTTCTCCCGATAGTCTCCCAACATCGTGGATAGCCAAACTTAACATTGCCTACTCCTCCACCTTTGAACCCCATTGTCCAAGCTATCCCTAACCACTCACTAGTGCAATCATCCCACACCAACAAGAGATTGAAGATTGAATCCCACCATGCATTTGATAAAGGAAAAGCTATTGCTTCCCCTTCTTCACCCTCCAATGACTCTGACAAAACTGTGTCTTCATGGATGCATTTGAGGGATGATTGTTCCCATGTGATCAGTGAGATAAATCCTAAAGGCTCTGCCCAACCCAAGGCAAATTCAGAGAAATCAAGAGGAGACAACAAAAACCAAGGAAGGGTTGCATCACAGATTGGAAAATATGGCTTTTGAATTTTATGTTAGTTATTTTTTTATGACAGTGGATTCCATGGATTGTGGACAACATGTTTTATTTTGGATATATGAGTATTATTTTGAAATATTTTCAAATTTCATGAGCTAAAATTGTCAAAAGTAAATATGTTTGATGGGAGGCACAAGGGGTGTGTTTGCTTAACTAATGGATTATGTTATGATGTTATGATTGTTATCACTAAGGGAGTCACAAGGGGTCCCACCTACTAGCTATTATTTAATTGTGACCCTATTATGATTATTACCTCCCCCTTTCCTCTTTAACTAAAGTTAGTTGAGTCTTGTGTTAGCTTAACTAATAAGTTGGTTCAACTACTTCAACCAATTCTAATTTGTTAAAAGAAAAAGTAAGGGGAGGAACAAAGGGGGATAGAAGCACAAAGCATGCTAAGGTTTGCTCCTTGATTTTATGTTGAGATAGTTCAGTTTTTATTCATTCATATATTCATCATAGCCTAATTCTCTTTTGTGATAGCAGGGTCTTATTGTAGACAACAATATTCATGGCTAAATCAAATCATTCAGACACTTGTTCTTCAAAGGTGTTGATCTATCTTTGATAGTATGTGTAGACTTGTCTGTTTGTGAATTAATTTTCATGACTGATAAAGGCTACTGTGCAGAGTCGAGTGGGAAACATTCCATGGCAAGCTGATCCATATTTTAGAGTTCAATTTTGGTTTTTTGTTAGAGGTCCTTTTGTATGTTCCATAGGGGATTTCTAAGTTTGACTTTGGTCCAAGATTTAGGTGTGAAGTTTTGTAAAGACAATGACTCTATGGTAAATTGGAATGAAATAAAGGATTTCTTTATATCTCATATATCTTGATTATCATCTTGGTGTCTTTACTTATGTTCTTACATTTATTTCAGCAACTGATATATTCAGAAAATTACATAAAAATTGAATTTCCAGCAAGCTTTTTGTTGATAAAAGACTATCCTAAGCACTAGTAATTAAAACTTGTGATGTTAGGATGTTATTTTTTTGGCTATAAACATAGGGTGATATTCTCGTTTACTTTTCTTTAGCTAAGTAAAGTCTGAAAATGCTTGAGTAAGATCAATTCATATCTTTTCCTCAACAAGTATGACTTTGACATCAAGCACACATATATATATATATATATATATATATAAGAAAAAAAATTGTCGAGGCAATTAGTAGAAGAGTACATATCATGCATAGTACAACCATTAGAATGCATCAATCATATTTAAAGAGCGGAATTTTAGATGTTGTTGTTATAGACCAGCATTACCTATAGGTAAACAAAATCTTACCAGAAGAAAATGTACAAACAAAAATTAAAAAATATGAGATGAAAGGAGATGGATTACTTATGCATAAAAATATAAGTTATGTTCCCAGTTCTGGAGAACTTAGGAATTTGGTATTTAAAAAAATGCATAATGTTCCATATGCTAGACATCTTGGTTACTAGAAAACAATTGCAGCAGTAAGAAGCCAATTCTTTTGGCCAGGAATGAAGAAATATGTTGTTCATTACATTTCCAAATGTATGGAATGTCAGAGAGTGAAGGCTGAGCATAGGAACCCAATGGGTTTTCTTCAGCCATTATCAATTCTAGAAAATAAATGGGAAGTGGTAACCATTGAATTTATAACTAAATTTCCCAGGACAATAGGAAAACATGATTCAATCATGGTAGTGGTTGATAAATTGACAAAGGTTGCTCATTTTGTTCCTATAAAAATGACTCATACAATAGTTAATATTGCAGAAATTTACATGAGGGATATTTCTAGGTTGCATGGGATACCTAAGAAAATTGTTTCAGACAAAGATGCAAAGGTTACTTCAAATTTCTGGAGGGGATTGTTTAAAGGATTTGGTACAAATCTGAACTTTAGCACAACATACCATCCGCAGTCAGATGGGTAGACATAGAGTCAACCAAGTAATTGAAGACATGTTGAGAATGTATGTGATGGATAAGCCATATAAGTGGGAAGATTACTTGCACTTGGTTGAGTTTTCCTATAATAATGGGTATCAAGATTCATTGAAAACGATCCTATTTGAATCTTTGTATGGAAGGAAATTCAATACTCCAGTAACTTGGGACAACCCAACATATAGAGTGGTACTTGGCCCAGAATTTCTCAAGGATATGGAAGACCGGATGGATAGAATTAAGCATAATTTAAAGGTAGCTCAAGATAGACTAAAAAATTATGCAAATAAGAACAAGAAATATAGAGAATTTAAAGTGGGGGAGCATGTGCTTTTGAAAGTGAATCCCAAGAAGAGATCATTGAAGTTCGGTAGTTTCACAAAGCTAGCAGCTAGATTCTGTGGTCCATTTGAGATATTGGACAGAATAGGGAAAGTTGCATACATGCTTTCATTTCTTGCTTCCATGAATGTGCATATTTATGTCATGTCTCGTTGCTAAAAGAATATGTGCATGATCCTAACCATGTTATTGATCGACATCTGGTTTAGGTGGAAACAAAGGGAGACTTTCAGGTCCAACTAGTGCACATATTGGACGTAAAATTGAAAATTCTCTAGAGTCGAGTTATAGAGATGGGAAAATTTTAGTGGACTTGCTATGGTGATGAAGATGATACTTGGTAGCATGAAGATGCCATGTAGGCATAATACCCACAACGTTTTGAATAAATTTTGAAATTTTGATTTTTTTTTTATATATGCATTGAGGATAGTGCCAAAATAAGGGGGAGGGGAATGTAATACCTCAGTTTTGAGTCTAAATATTAAATGATGTGTTTTGTTAATTTATGAAAGGACGAAGTGCCCAAACAATTAAAAGAGGCTAGTGTGCCTATGAAATCTAATGATTTGATCATTATTAATAATAAAATACATCAATGGTTGCAAGACAGACAAGGACAAGAGTTAAAAAGGGCTATGCTTCCACAAGAGAGGGGGCTTGAGGGGCTAAGTCATTTTTATCATATTTTGTTTACCAATAATTTTTTAATGGAGAGAAGTGGTTACATGAGATTCTTGGGGAAGGCCACGTGGTTCTTGATTGCAAGTAAATATTTAAAACCATTTTTTGGGTTGTTTTGGGGGTTTTCTAGTTCTTCTTCACTCACCCTATTCATTCACTATTCTTTGGTTTATGCCTTCCATTTTATTCACATTTTCACTAATTTATTCTTGTTGTTGGAATAGGAACCTGGAAGAGAATTATTGAGGAGGAAGCCATTGTTGAAGTTTGTAGAAATGACTGGTGTGTTCCAGCCATGAATCAATTCCCGCATGTCTAATATGCTTTGCCATGTTTTAAGTTGTATTCACAACTGTGAGTTATGAGAGTCCCAGCATGGATATTCGTGATGAGATGCACTGGATCCCTGGAAGGAGGTGGACAACCTGAGGGATTGTGTGGCAGAGAAGGGGGTCCATTAACTTGGGTTGTGTAAGTTAGATAGAAGAGATATGTGGTACTTGGATTGTTGTGTGTGTGTTGACGGGCAAAATTGACCGCTCATCAACTGGAGGAGTGAATCCGGTCCGGGGTTGTCTACTTAACCCAATCCGTTTGGATTAATACACTCCGACGGGTTTAGCGACTCCGTTAGTCGATCTAAGTCCTAAGAAAGTGAAAAACAAAACTAAAGAAGATAAATTAATAAAAAACACTCGCTGAAAGCTATATATAAATCTACAATATACTTACAGTTCACTAACTAATATTTATAAAATAGCTCTACAATATATCTATAGGATTATATCTCTAATATATGTATAATATTTACAAAATGCAAATTTTAATCTAATTCTGCGAAACTCAAATATGGATTGATTTATGACAACAAAACTATCATTCGGTCTTTTTGATTTTTTATAACTTTCATAAACAAGAAACGAAATAGCTAACTATCTAATTGAAAATAGAGAGTAATAGTAGAATGTGTTTAGATTACAGGAACTTTCTATATTAATTAAACTAATAAAATGAAACTAACAAACTGACCTGTAATCGCATCTCCTATTCGTCCTCTGTATAGTATCCAATTTCGTTGTTTGATGGAGTAAACCGCAACAGATTTTCCAAATGCTTCTCGTAAACGCGAAACAATAATGATTGAATGCTAATGACAAAACATATAAGGGAAGTAGTAACAACAATTTTATGATTTTACAAATGATCACATTAAGATAAATCTGGCTGTAAAAATTTGCATATAACTGCTCATTGAATAAAGAAGATTAACCTTCTAATCATCAAATTTGAATAGAGTAATTGCTGTATATAATATGAGGGACATAAAACATGGACATCATATTAATTCCATCACATCAATCTGTAATAAACCATGATATATAAAGTAGTCACAATTTAATTACAAATAAAAAATGACCAAAACTTGAACAAAAATATGATATATCGAAGCTAAACCTGTACCAATATCAACTTCCATTCAAGTTTGTCAATCATAAATCCATAATTTCTGCTCCCAGGCAGCGATGGTTCTTAGTTTACAAAATAATACATTTATAAAGGTCACATGATCAAAACGTTTCCTGTGGAAATCATTTGATTTGTTCCAAAAAAAGTGGGGGATGCAACCTCCCAGATTCTACTTGTTATCAAAACTAACAGCCTATTCTAAAACAACATAAAGAAATAGCATGCTGAGAGATGCCACCAGTGGTTCAAATCTTCTTTAGAAATTGTAGGTACCTGAAAACACATAAGAATAAAAGATTTCAGATTGCATTTTTGGTTGTAAAAACAAGAAATTCGAATTTTAGTAACTAGCTACAGAATCTCACGATTCTGTAGCTAGTTATAATTATAACTAGAATCGTATTTTATTGAATCAATCAAAATAGACTAGATGTAATCTGTGCAAACAAATCATGTATTCTAATTAAAAAAAGACAAAATCATCCAAAATTTATTTTTAAACATTCATACCTCAGATTAAGGGATTTTACTCAATCAAGCAATCTTTGAATTCACAATAGCAGTCGTTGCTTCCACATTCTTAAAAACAACGGACCTTGTGGTTTTTTGTCATTTATCTTTGGTTTGACTATGGTTTGAAGTCTGCCATTCTCTTTCATTAGAAAATTCACCTGGTCTTCCAAGGATTTTAGCTGAGACTGAAGCACAGGCATGTCTCTGTAATACCTATCAATCCATGCTTGAAATTCGTTACATTGCCACTGAATAGACTGTGTATTAGCAGTGATGGTATTAACAGGTGGGGAATTTTCCATTTGACCTATAGATTCACTGTTGAGTTTGATTCCAGGGAATTAGGGGTTGTATTTAAGACATGGTGGAAGGTTTGTAACATAATCATATGGTTTACCAGAGCAAAGTCCATACGAATATGGATATTCTTTAGTTAGAAACCTTTCAATTTCCAAATCAGAATCCTCGCTTAACACAATTGTTTTTTGGTCTGCACAGGGCTTAGGTTTATTTCAGGTACATCATGAAACCCAACGTGCGACCCTTTTACCCTTATAATTGATATCAATATTACCTTTACACTTTTTCTTTGTGGATTTTTTAACAGACTTAACACCACATTTGGGATACAAATCTGGTAGAGTGTCGGGTTGGGTAGTGTCCGGATAGGTCGAGGGTTCCACATTAGAAATAGGATCACAGGGAAAGAGTGAAGAAGGAGGGATGGTAGGCTTGACGAGGGTTTCTGTGACGACAAACTTGTCAACCTGTCCTGTTTCACTGCTAGCAAAACCATTTCTTAACAGGAAGGCATCCCAACAATCAACATTTAATTTCAACTGATGAACAATAATAATCTTGATCAAACAATGGTGGAATAGGATAGAATCAGATTTCTTCCTTTTAAAACTCTTTGCCATTTTGTATAAGCTTCGAAGGAGAAAATAGGGCATTTTTAGGGGAAAATCGATAAAACTCATGAGCAACTGTAAGTGATATATGAAAACCAAACCATATCTCCCCTCACAGGTAAAAAACTGTTTGACAATAGCTAACAGATCGTGCCATCTAGGTTTTAGAGCTGTAACGGGCATACCTCTGTCGCAGCTGGTAATATTCCTTGAGGTGAACAACAATGAGCAGGGAACCTCTTCAACCTTTGAGTTTTTAAACCACTTTTGTCCCACCGCTGGCAGACCGGTGGCGTGGCTAATAAAATCTTCGTTTAACTCAAGTTGGACATATCCTATTTTAGCTCCGCAACCATCGAACATTAGTGCGAATTCTTGAGCGGCTATTAAATTAAAACCCTCGAACTTTTCAACAAAGACACGCTAGCCATTCCTCTCTAAGTCTTCTTGGGAATTATCAAACGATAACAATGTCTGGACACCATTGGGCTCAATTCTCACCACATGGGCCATGTCTAATAGCACAAAATCAACAGGGGATTTGGCGATAGGGTTTGACAGAACAAGCACAGAGCCATTGCCTTGAGCTTCCCCAACACAATGCGAAAAGAGCTTGAAATACATTAATTGCTATGCGTGTGAGGAAAATCGTATAGATCGAGGCCATACAAAAACATCATACCACACTGTACTTGGAATGACACCTCGGTATAATGGTACACATAAAAATCATAACAGTTGAAAACCATCATATGCATATCCACAATTCGATCAAAATGTCAAATAAACAATTGAATCAAAGATTTTATAAATCAAAACCATATTAACAATAGTCAAATGCTAAATGGGTGGTGGTTTAATACATATGTAACCAAGGTGTGTTCGAGACCAAGGGGTGATAACCATGGAAACAACCATGTTCATAACAAAATAAGACAAATCGACGATAAACCATATGAACATTAACCCTTTGATGAGATCAAACATGAATTCCAGCTTTGAGTATGAAAACGAAATCGAAAAGAAGGTACGCAGAAAGCGACAAGTAACAAGCGTTGTTTAATGAAAAAGATTGTGATGAGTGATGAGAATTTAAAAACCATGTGTAGGCAGCTTGTAAAAATAAAGACTAATATGGCTGCCAACAGTGTGTTGAGAAGCCTATGAGAGCTTGAGTGTCAACTGGCTTGGGAAGATAAGTGACACCCTAGAATCGTCCTTGTGGATTCACAGCCCTAGCTCGAGGATGACATTTCTATTCAGACTTGGAACAACAGTGTCTATGGTTGGGTGGAACATCCTTGGTATGTATCCAGTTGGTGAACCATTTTTTTAAGTATAAGTGCTCTCTGTTATGTGTTTCTCTTATTATATATTTATTTTCGATGTATATGAAATATTGTCTCTAAGATACATATGTTATAACATGCATGCTTGCTGGTTATTGTTATGCATGGAATGTTTAATAATTCTTTATAGAGTAGCATGAATATTTATTATTGCATGTGTTTCTATCATGTTTATTTCATTCTTTTTTAATAATTAAAGGACATCAGAGTTCGAATTTTAGCTTCGAACATAGTTCTTTAGGTAGCGTGCCCAACCCGAGGGTGGTTAGGTATGTGTGTGTATTGTTTTAGGAGATTATAATAGAAAGTAATCCATGGAATATATGAATGTCACCTCAAATGGATTCATGTGTTTTTATGCTTCAACCCTCACACAAGACTACATGGTTTATGTGATCCTCATAGCATCTCGAGTGAGACCTTGTTCAGCCTTGGATGAATACTGATATGTCGATGCTTTGGGTTTTTTGTTGGTCAACTCTAGACGAACCTAGGGGGTTAATACCCTAGCATTAGGAAGGACATGTGTGAGCATGAAATGACCCAAAAAATGGTTCCATTATCAGTGTTGAAAGTATTTTATTGAGCGATGAAAGGAAAAAATAATGGTGTATCCATCTCAGGACGAAATTCAAAATTGGTTAACTACAAAGGAACATGAGTTTTCATAGTGAGAAACTCAAGTTCTGAGAGTCAACGTGAAGCGATGGAAAGACAAGTACCTTTACACTGATATGCATGAGATTTTCTTTATTGAATTTCCATTTTTTTGTATGAATGGTTGAAAAGGCATATTGCTACCAATTCTTCTTTATGGCCTTTAGAACCAACGGTTTGGGATCAAGTCATGATTGATAGACTATAGGCGTTAGAAAATAAGTGGTCTTGAGCCATTGATTTCTAGTTTTCTCAATTCAAGGAGGGGTATATTATTGAATTTACCATGGAGTACACTAATTCCTTTAGCAAGGCTAAAATAAAGTTCATGGGAGGTTCTAGAAAGACATTGTTGGAAGAAATCCCACTCTAGATAAAGATGTTGTTCGTGGAGAAAGGGATAATGTTCATGGATCCCAACAAGATGGCTGAGTAGACTCCCCTAGTGTTGGGGGGGTGAAAATATGGGGGAATGAGAAAGAATATGGATCCATTGAGGAGGATCCAAAAGTTATTAAGATGAAGTGAGGAATGGGATGTACCGGTAGGAGAAGAGGAGAAAAACTGATGAGAGATACACAAGAAGAGTTGAGTTAAGAAGGAAATCAAAATAGAGGAGTAGTAGAGAGATATCAAGGGGAATGAAATGAAGGGTTAGGTCCAAGATGAAGAGAAAGGAGACCACACTAGGAGGTATTGCGGAAGAATGTGTTGTGAAAAAGAGGAGCACAACTGAGAATAATCTCGTGAAGAGGCATGGAATTGAGAGTAGGGTGTCTAGTGGGGATACTACTACTACTACTAGTAGTAGTAGTAGTAATAGGGGCCTAGGAGACGAATTCCAAACCCGTTGGATGTTGCAGAGTGCCAAAACCTTGGATGAAGATTT
>JASDQU010736074.1:83252-95502 GCA_032191745.1 Picea mariana
ATAAAAACATTGGTTCACATGTTAATAAATATGGTATGTGAAGAGAATAACATACGAAGCAACAAATATTGCATAGTTGGAGACCATGTTCAGGGAGAGAGCCCTGATGTGGTATATTAAATACAAGGCCATGGTACCAATGGGATAGGAAAGGTCCCTAATAGATATTAAGAGAGACCTACATAAAAAAATTCAAAATTCTAAGTTAGAGTCTCAATGTATTATGGAGATCAAGGAGAACAAGAAAAAGAAAGGAGAAACTGTGTGGGATTATGACTAGTAGTTCAAGATTTTGTTAGAAAGGATGATGTTCCAAATCTAGGATGTGCATCATAGAGAATGGTTTATTGCAGGGTTAATCCCCCGTATCTGAGTCCCTCTAACCCAACATAAGGTGATGACTCAAGAAGATGCAATGGAGATTATAATGTGATTGGAGGCTACTCTAGGAGGATTAGAGACATTGATAGGATTGACACAGGTATAGTTGTAACCGATAATTTTACAATGTAATTGTAGGACATGGAGAAGAAAACATTTGTGTGCAAGAACATATGGTGTACCACATGTCAGTCTGAGGGACATTGCAGGATGAGTGCCCAATACTTCCAAATTACGTGGTGATGGGATCATCGAGTCCATTTCCAACCAGGCCTTAGGAGGAGTGGTGTGATATTTGCAGATTGTGGGGTCATGTACCACCTCACTTCTCAACTTTTGAAAAGTATGGAAAGACGCACCATACTCCATTATGTGAGTTCTATAAATCTATGGGACATAATGTAACCAACTTCCACTCACTCCAGTCGATGCAAAAAAATACCCACGATGTGTTCTGGGTACAAGAAGAATAGAAGGGTGTTGATCATGGTGTTGTGGAAAGAGGTAGATACCAAGGAGATCCTAAGGGTGGATATGGGCATGGTGGAAGACATGGATATGGTGAAGGGGGAGGAATACCCCCCACATGTTTTGATTGTGGAGAACTTGGTAATGTATCAAGGTTTTGTACTAAAATGCATGTGCTTTTTTCATATTGTTACAATATAAATCATGTCAAAGAGGATTTTCCAGACTTACTGAAGAAGTGGGAAGAAAAGAAGATGCATTTCAATATGGTGCATGCAAATCCATGCAAAAATAAGAAGAAATATGAGGAATTCAATATCTAGGTGGTGACTTAAGGAGGATCAAAGACATGAAATGACTTCAATTAGGATGAGAGATCGAGTCAAAATCCATAGGGGAAGATCATAAAGGTAGCATAGCCCCCTCCTAAGTTTGATGATGCCCAACAAAAGTAGTTTCTGCGTAACGCGCAAAAATCCATGGAAGAAGAAAGATCATGTGAATATTTGTAGTGTGTGCCACATAGGTCACTTGAGGAGGCCTAGAATCGAGAAGAAGTAAATAACGTAACAAAAATGTTGTTGGAGGAAGCTTAGATCCAAGAAGAAGTGCAACAAATGATATAGAGGTTGTTGGAAGAGGCTCACACCCAGGAAGAGTTGTAGCATGTGACACACTAGTTGTTGAAGGAAGATCATATGCACAAAGAGTTTCAAAACACCACACAAAGGTAAATGGAAGAACTTCTTAGGAAGGAAGAGTTGGGATGCATCGAGTAAAGAGTGATCTAGGAACAATGCCTCAAGGAATTAAAACATGCAATACGTGTAGAAACATTACATGACTGAGGTCACAAGACAAAACCTAAATATCAATTAAGTACTTTCTTATGTTTCTATTTCTAATTGCTCAATGATCCAGATGATGCAAGAAATATGACACAACTATTAGGTCAGTAAGAAGAAGCACTCTGGAAAAGAATTCAAGATGAACACTAGACTTAGTGGCTACAATATGGATGGAGTCATGTTGTATATGGGTTTCGATGTGAATATTTTACCAAAGAAATCATGCGATTTGATGGGGAAACCTAATCTACTCTGGTCTCCCATCTAGATATGATTTGACAATCAGTATAATATTTACCATATAGGTCGACTAGAGAAAGTTGAGGAGAATATAAAAGGGGTAACAAAGAAGGAAGAATTTGAAGTCAAAGAGATTATGGATGACCATGATCTCTTCCCTACATTTATTGGTATCGATTGGGCCTTAGACAACAATGTTATGTTTAACTTGAAGAAGAGGAATATTTTTTTTGCGATTGATACCCTAGGCGTGGTCACACCTCTAGACCCTTATGAAGGGGACAAATACAATAAACCAATGGAAGAGGATGCACAGAGCTCTGTTATTGAGAATATCTATAAGATCACTAGGCGTAGGGAGGATTATATTAATCCCATAACAGAAGGAGAATTGAGTTGGAGAAGTATGAAGTCTTATGATACGGACTCCAAATATGCCATGGAGAGGTGGAAACATAAATTATATGAAGTATCAACAAGGATATGCATGCATATCTCTATCGATATGCATGAGTTTTGATCATATTGGTATCATGGGACGAATCTAGTGAATGCGTTTATATCCTGGATGCAACACATTCCCAAACACTATCGAGTTCATGCTCTCAATATTGTGCTCATAGGAATACTTGCGCCATGGTGGGTTTCACATCAATAACCATATCATGACTAGACAACCATATAGGCATCCATGCATGAAATATTTTGATTGGATGTCGATATTCATTGGTACATGCTCTCTTGTGAATGGTGGTGGATAAAATAGAATTTACAGGGGATGCGCCACATATACCTAAAGGGCCCACACAGGTTTCCTAGACAAAATTTTACTCCCCGAGACCCTCCATTTCCCATAGGGCATGGAAAGGAACTACATGCACAATGAATAGGTCGTGCTACATCCCATATTGTGCAATAAAAACCATCTACCCTTTCAAATATGTTTAACCCCATTAAGAAAATATATGAATCCCAAAAGGATACAACAATTGGAGAGAGTTAGTGGATGCATTGGATCTAGAAGGAACTGACCCGGCCTCTCAATGGATACGATTCATGGGTTGGGTTCACGTCAAGTGACACTATGGCCCATTAGGGTTTGCCGCAATTTGTTAACCCACGATGGATTTCTGCAGGGGTTAGTAGGAAGCATGCATGACTCCCCCGCGAGTAGGAATTGTGAATGTATGGTGATGTTGCTGTCAACAACTCATTTCTATGACACTAGTATTTTCATGCATTAATATAGTGACACGTTCATTATACGGTACTTAAGAAAACAATTGTTAAGGTAGTGACCCACAATAAATGTTAAAATCCCACCTGTCGAATCCACACATTTGGTAGTATATTCAATAGCCATACACCATTAATACATATGGGCCGAGATGACTCACAAACTGAGGTCACTGACGGAAGGGTCTCATGCGACCCTTGATCATTTATCATTTCATGGGATAGTCGGGATGGTGTAAAGATCAATGATTTGGGAGGGATTGACCATTACCGTATGACAATACAAGTTCTTAATGGCTCTCTGACACCTCCTTGTTGTATGGTAGTACCCACCTGTCAAATTTCCTTTTACTTTCTGACTTCTGACCAGCTTAGAACTAGACTCCCATGTCTATATGAAAGTGTCTCGGAAAATAGAAGTAGTATTATAAGTCTTAGAAACCCAACATTAGCCACTCACAGAACCCATCCAAAAATGGTGCCATGGACTCGTCAAGAAGATCACAAGGATGAAATATATTCAATATTACCTAATATTGACAAATACTAGTGTCTACATTTCCTTTACATGTGAGTTTCATGGGTTCTCAAAAATGAAGAGTACAGGATGTCCAATTCCTTGATTATGATGCTTGATACCCTAGTCAATTCCCCACCTTAGACTTCCATAATTATGCATGAATTGTTCACATCGCATAAGGTAAGACATTAATTCTCACCCAAGAGTGGGCCTAAGCCCTTCGATAAGCTGACATTCCATATTTGATTGATTTCTCTCACTTTGAGAATAGCGAGACGATGCCCCTTTGCATCCACTTTTTACTCACTTGCATACATGATGGATACTTATGGCTAGGAGGGAAATATTTGGTCAATGAAGCAATAATGAAACGATTTACAAGTCTACCCATGCATAGGGATGAGCCAAAAAAATAATTAACCACAAAATATGATTACCAACATGAAATATGTGGCTCATACAGTACCCATCGTGGAGTGTGTAGGGTGCTAATTTCATAGATAAACACCTGGTAGGTTAGATTTTCTACCCAACTGATAGCATGTAAGATCCTACGCACTTTTACAAAGGAGTGTCCATTCGAGGTGGTCGTGTTATAAAAACAAGATCACGGAGAAATAATATACATAAGATACACAATACAATAGAGACTCATATATACATGGTTCACCTAGTGTGGGCTATGTCCACCGGAGAAATTGCTAGGTCCTTCCTTTTTAATATCCAACAAAATGAAGGGATACAACCTACAACACCCCTGTTGTAACTTCCTCTTCTTTATCTCACTATCTCCTCTCTCATAATACAAAATTCGTAATGATACATAGCCTCAATACATTTCCCTCACAAAATAGGGCTGCTTTCTAGGGAAAAAAAACCCTAACACAACTTCTACCGTAAGATATGCGACCTTATAATGATCGGTCCAGATTTACTATGAAATTACAATATACATTTACAAGGCAATGTTTCCTTCGAGGGATCGCTTTCCCCTAGACCCCATAGGGAGGGAAATCCCCCCCTTCAACCCCCCCATGTGGAGGGGTTTACAGTCTTGATGGGGTATAAACACGGCTAAAAAAAATACCTATGAATCAGGAAGATAATCAGGTTCCACAACCAACAATATCCCACTTGGAGACTGATCTCAACAACTCTAATGCTACTGTATCTATTGGACTACGATCCTTTTGGACCTGGGAAATATCATCTCTTCACCTTCATTCTTGAAGACCAACTGAAACTAAGAAGGAACTTAGTTTCTTCTTGGTTACCCCCTTTGTTAACATGTTTGCAAGATTCTGGCTAGTATGTATCTTTTCCAACTTCAAATGTCCATCTTCCAAGATGGATCGTATGAAATGATACCTGAGAAGTATATTCTTATTATTCAAATGGAAGGCTGAGTTCTTTGCAATATGAATGGCACTCTCATTGTCACAGTACAACCTGCTATTATCCTGCTTCTTTCCCAATTCCTCCATAAACCTCTATAACCAAATCATTTCTTTACTAGCCTCTTTAGTAGAAACATATTGTGCTTCTATTGTTGAAAGTGAAACAACCTTTTGCGGTTTAAAAATGAAACTTATTTTTGTTCCACCTACAATAAAAACATACCATGTGGTGCTCCTCCTGTTATCTTAATCACCTACCATATCTTAATCAACATATCCTTGTAGAACAATGTTTGAACCTACGAAACATAATGCATGAGTAGAGGCACCTCTCAAATATATAAGAATCCACTTTACTTCCTCCTAATGTTCTTTACTTGGATTTTTCATAAACCTACTCATAACTCCCATTGCATGTGCAATATCTGGTCTTGTGAAAACCATCCCATACATCAAGCTGCCAACTGTTGATGAATAAGGGACCCTAGACATGTATTATATCTCCTCCTGTGTCTTGGGAAACATTTCCTTAGTTGATTTGAAATGGCTGGCCAAAGGTGTACTAACTGGTTTTTCATTCTTCATTCTAAACCTTTTCAACATGTTCTCTATGTACTCACCTTGAGACAATTTCAATTTGTGATTTTTCCTATCTCTTGTTATTCTCATACCAAGGATTTTCTTTGCAGCACCCAAATTCTTCATCGCAAATGAATTAGCTAATTTCTTATTCAACACATTTATATCTTGCATATTAGACTCTGTAACAAGCATTTCATATACATACAATAGCTAGATAATGTAGCTTCCATTTTCTAGCCTTTTAAAATAAACACAGTGATCAGATTGACATCCACTATAACCTTGTTCTGTCATAAACCTGTCAAAGTTCAAATACCATTGCCTTGGAGCTTTCTTTAGGCCATACAATATCTTATTCAACCTGCATACCAAATTATCCTTCCCTTTGACCTCATACCCCTATGGCTACTGCATATATATATCTTCCTCTAAATCCCCATGGAGAAAAATTATTTTTACATCTAATTATTCAAGATACAAATCTTCTACTACCACAAGACTTAAAATAGTCTTAATTGAAGTCATCTTAATAACAAGTGAAAATATTTCTTCAAAATCTATACCTTTCTTTTGTGCAAACCCCTTTAGAACAAGTCTAACCTCATGCTGCATTTTTCCTCCATCTTCTTCCTTCAACTTGTAAACCCATTTATTCTACAATTCTTTTTTTCCTGTAGGAAATTGAACCAAGTCCCAAGTATGGTTATTTACCAAGGAATCCATTTAATATTTCATGACTTGCTCCCACTTATTTTAATGTCTACCTACATTACCTCTTCATAACATTCTGGTTCACCAGAATCAGTTAACAATAAATAATACAATGAAGGAGAGTATCGTTCAGAGGATATACTTAACCTGGTATATTTTATAACAACACTTGCAAGGGTTTGAGCTACATGTTGCTCCTGTTGTTGTACACTTTGATTTTCTAGTATCTTTGGAATTTCTTTTTCATTGATCTCATCAAGCACTGTATATTTTGGTTTTTCTTTTTCTTGTATCTTTCCCTATCATTGATCTTTGTACATGACCTTCTCATTGAATATGACCTCTTTACTCCTAATTGTTTTCATAATCCCATAAGTGATAACAAAAATCATTAACACCGTATCCAATAAAGGTACACTTCTTGGATTTTTCCTCAAGCATTGTTCTATTTTCTTTATCAATATGAACAAATGCTTCACAACCGAGAGTCTTAAAAAAATAATAGTTTACCTTTTTACATGTCCATGCCTCCTCTGGAATTCCACCATCCAAAGATCTTGAAGGTCCTATGTTTATTAAGTAAACAAAAATATCTACAACATATTCCCAGGACTCTAAGGGAAACCCAACATACATTCTCATACTCCTTGCACGCTCCATGATTGTCATGTTCATACTTTTTGACACACCATTTTATTGTGGTGTTCCTGGAACTGTCTTATCTCTAAGAATCCCATGGTATGAAAAATAATCATCGAACTCGCTGCAATATTCACCTCCATTGTCTGATCTGAGAAAGTTCAATTTTTTTTCTGTCTCATTCTCAACCAAAACTTTCCATTTCTTAAAAGTATCAAAAACATCATATTTTTGTCGAATGCAATAAACCCAAGTGTTTCTAGTTGCATCATCAATAAAAGTAACATAATAATGAGAGCCACCAAGAGATGATATATTAGTTGGTCCCCATACATCTGTATGCACAATCTATAACCTTTCACTCTTGTTTTCTTTTCTGACTCTGAGAAATCTTACTCTCTTTTATTTTCCATAAACACAATGCTCACATAAATCCAAATCAATTTGTTTAATATATGGCAACAAATTTATTTTGTGAAGTATCTGCATCCCCTTCTCACTCACGTGTCCAAGACTATGATGACACAGTGTTGTATCCACTCTTGTAGAAGCTAAAGATATAGAATATTCAGTATTACTAGTACACAAATACAATGTACCTACCTTCTATCGTTTTTATATTTCCAGTGATCCTTTGGTCACCTTCCATGCCTTATCTATTGTTATCGGGTAAATTGGTGAATGCAAACATAGACTAATCCCCCTAGATCCACCTAGATATAGAACAAAACACGACAGGACATGGCTCTTTCCCTAGGCTCCAATCATCAAATTTACTATTGAACAAAAGATGAGAGACATACCTTTAAGTGTTGCTTCTTTATGTCTTTGTTGTTCCTGTTTCACTCCAGTTCTCTTGTGATACTGATCCTACAGTGAGACACAAACCAACCAAAGTGAAAGTAGAGAGATTATATTCAATGACAACCTATGCATATGATCAAGGAATTATGAAATAAAATAAAGATAATTCTATGGGAAAGAAGCATGCCACTGTATTATATAATGTGGAAGAAAGATACAACCAGATGACTTGATGTCGTCAGGTTCCTTCCAATAGTTCCTTTCTTCCCACACACTTCTTGCTCCAATGATTCTGAGACCATGTATCTGATAGCTACTCACAATCTATCTTGACAAAGCAAAGCTCAAATCCACTCTAACCAAGCTAACCATCTCAAGCTGACACAACTAAATCCAAGCTCCAAAACCAACTAACTTTCTTCATGAGAGCTCCTCTCCTTTTATAAGTTAAAGAGGATAAGGTGAGGAGGTTAGGATGATCCCACTAAATCATGAAAGAGAGGAAGATCCAAAACATTTGGAGGCCACCTCACCATAGAAGCTTCTCCTTCTAGAAGCATCGAGAAAGTGCTCATTTTTCCCACCTACGAAGGCCGTCACGACCTGGCTATAGTGCATCCTACGGAAATTTTGTGCCCTAGCTATAGTGAAGCCTGCAAAAATCAGGCATTTCCACACCCTAGCTATGGTGAAGCCTGTGGAAATCCTCCAAAATAGGGATTTTATAGAAGAAAACACAACTTCTTCTCTCAGGAAAAGTTCTTCTCCCTTCTTTCTTTAGGAATTTAGGCCACTGGCCCTTCTGAAGACAACAGGTAGTTTTACATCATTAATGATCATAGGGATGATAAAATAATGTGTAACATCTATAAATATGGATATACAACCTTCACTTTCCAACTTCCCTATTGAAATTCATTTTTTCCTTAGATCTGTTACATGTCTTACCTCTTTTAATAACCATTGGTTTCCATTATTTTTGTTTATTTGTACCTTACCCATTCCAACAATTTTCCATGGTGCATCATCACCCAAATGAACCTGTCCAAAATCACCTCGAACATAATCCAGAAAATGTTTCCTATGGGGTGTGGCATGAAATGAATCCCTTGAATCTACTACCCAAGACTCAAAAATATTATCTACTGAAAGAATCAAAGCATCTTGTAACACATCACCTATTACATTTGTTTCCTGATTTTTCTTTTGTTGTCCATCTCTTTGTTTCTTTGGAGCTTTGTAGTCTTTCTTTGGATGTCCTTTCTTCCCACAATTCTAGCACTCTATATTTCACAGTCTGGATGTGGATCCTACCTTCCTAGAATTCACGTGGTTCCTTGATCCCCTTCCTCTATCCTTTTGTATTCCCCTGTTCTCCATGTTTAATGCATTACCTGATGTCTCACCTGTGCTTTTCCGTCACATTTCCTCGCTAAGGATAACACCAACAACATCATCATATTTTAAAGTGTTTGAACCAGAGACAGAGTTACTTACAACCATGACCAAGCCATTCCAACTTTCTAGCAATGAGCACAATATTAGAAGATCCCTGACCTCATCATCAAAGTCCATTTTTATAGAACTTAGCTGATTAGTAACTGTATTAAATTCATTTAAATGATTTGCAATAGACCCACATTCTGACACATTCATATTAAATAATCGCTTCATCAAAAATACTTTATTGGATGCTGAGGTTTTTTCATACAGTTTAGCCAATGCATCCATCATCTCCTTCATTGTATTTTCTTTCGAAATATTGAAAGCCATCGAAGTTTTCGGGCTTAGTCGTATCATTCCTAGTGCCTTTATATCAAGAAACTCCCATTCTTCATCCTTCATGGTCATCGACTTCTTTTAAATTCCGCCAAATGGCAGGAATAGATCCTTCTGATATAAATAATATTCCATCTGCATCGTCCATAACTAGTAGTTTTGGCCGTTAAATTTCTCGACCCTAAACTTTCCATCTTTCTCCATTTCTACCACTCGAACCAGGAACCCTATTTTCCTACGAGGTACATTTTATTCTAATACCATTTGTTAGAAAAACAGGATCGTAGAGAAATAAAATAAAACAAATGAGGAAATAAAACATAGAAGATACACAATACAATAGAGACACATATATACGTGGTTCACCTAGAGTGGGCTATGTCCACCAGATAAATTGCAAGGTCCTTCATTTTTATTATCCATCAAAATGAAGGGATACAACCTACAACATGCCCACTATAACTTCATGTTTTTTCTCTCACTGTCTCCTCTCTTAAAATACAATATTCGCAATGATACATAGCTGCAATACATTTCCCTCATAAAAGAGGGTTTCCTTCTAAACCCTAACATAAATTATATTGTCAGATCTACGACCTTATAATGAACGTTCCAAATTTAGTATGAAATTACAATATACATTTACAAGGAAATTTTTCCTTTGAGGAATGTTGTCCCCAGAACCCCCACCAGGGGCCTGTGTGGAGGGGTGTACAATATTCTGGGGTGTATAGTATTCATGGGGTATAAACATGGATGAAAACAAAGACCTATGATTTAGGAATATAATCAATCTCCACAACCAATAAGTTGTTGCATCAGAGCGGTGTGTAGAAGGCATTCAAATGGCATTGGCCCAGTATATAATGAATGAATTCACTGATGATTGTCTAGATGCCCAAGACTCCAGAAAATATTTCCACTATAGCTGGGTACTAGTTATCCTCTCCATGGTGCTCTAGAGGCCCCCTCTATGTTTCGAATGACCATCTGGGAGTAGACATGCCTTTGATGCCTTCCATTGCATGAGAGCAGGGATCCTTCCACCCAACAATCCCAAGATGATATTTTCCAAGACTAGTACCAACAAATGATTGAGGAAATTCCTTTGTGAGCACACATCCCATGCCCAATTATGGGAAGATATGTTGGATACCTTCTATTTGAATGTACTTTTCATAATGTGTTCATCTATCCCAGTGATAACTAGGGGGAAGCGATGGCACTACTTTCGTTCTACATCACCAAAGAGGACATTCAACAAGGCATTGTTGAATAGCCTGAACTTTTGAAACTCATACCAGTGAAAGGATTAAACATTTTAGAAACATGCACTAAGTGAAATCAAAATCACTAGCAAGATGAGGCTATGTGACATGTGGGCCCCCCTAGGGGGATCCAAATATGATACTTTAAGAAAGAACCCATTGGATCCCCATCTCACGCAACAACAAACACAATCCACTCCAAATGGTACAAAATGACAAAGGACTTGTCCAACTATCCACAATACCATCCCCTTAGCACAGTAGGGATCTTTCCAGATGGCACCAAGAGTTGCAATGTTGATCGATGCACTTCAAAGATAATTGTTGTTGTAGTAATAGATAAACACAAAGGTTATTCATAATATTGACCATCTCTATTGACAACTTGACCAAACACCATCAATATCATACATTCCACCATGACCTCCAGCTTCAGGGAAAGATTCCAGTATTTTCTCTCAGGTCCTTAGATATACCCATCAACACCAATTCTAGTGGATAACAACAATGGAGATATTTTTTTGGCACCGATTCCCACTCAAATCCTACAACACAGTGTTACTAGTTTCCTCTATGAGTTGAGTGAGGGACACCACATACTAGGTGTTGGTTTGCTGAATTGTTCTTCCCTACTACCTGCGTTGTTGACCCAGGGTTCATATCTTTCAGGGTACCAACAAAGCCTAAAACTATCGGCCCTTCTGGTAAACTAGAAGGCAACGCAGTACACAAAATGCACTGTGCAGTCTCACCCGAGATAGATTTAAATGGGTGGCTTTAAGACTCAGGTGTTTACAGCCTAGAATTGAGTATGCGATATGGGATCTGTATTCTGAGCCATTTATTCTAACTTGTGATACAAACTACTGTTATTATCTTTTATGTGTCAACCTCTGCAACATCTTTTCGTTATATCACAACAACAATTAACCAAGCAATATAATAACTCATTCATTCATTACACATAGCGTTTAACTACTAAAAGTATGACAAATATATGCATGCATTCATCACATTACACAGGTATTACCGTGTTTCACCCCCTCCTGGGCTAAGTCCACAAAAATTTGGCTCTTGGCTCTCTTATTATGGCAGTTCTGCAATCTCGCATTGTGCGCTTACAATTCTCCTCGGATGGGTAAGATATCTATGAGGTGAACTAGATCACACCAGGATCCTCGACCTATTATCTAATCCTCAATATCTACCTTCTCTTCTCCTCTCTAGCTCAATCGCTTTACAAAAGTAGTTCCACTAATAAAAAACATTACATAAAAACAATCGAACCCTACATAGCTAGCGAACCGGACCTCTTCTATGATACCTATATATATATATATATATATATATATATATATATATATATATATATATATC
>JASDQU010736074.1:95622-117048 GCA_032191745.1 Picea mariana
TTGCATGTATGCGTGTTGTGCTTCTTACCAGTTGTCGCTTTCCTCTTGCACATTTTATTTCCCACGATTTATCTTTCAACTATCATTCTTCTTTGTGCACGCTTTCTTTCCCACTTCAGCCTACTGCTAACAGGCCCCCAACACTAACATGTGACTCATCCTGAGTCACCTAATATTTCTGAGCTACCTCGATCTCCTCGCTGATCGTTTGGAACTTTTCCCTCAGCTCTGCTGCTTTTATAAGTGTCTGCGCGGTCTTCTCCTTAATGGTGTCCACTACCTGAACTGTCAATTTGTCGCTCAGTAATTCTACACATTCTGCCTGTGTCTGTGCCATCTGTGTTCTAGCTGCTTCTACCTATGCGAGTACTTCTGCTACCCATTCCTGTAATGGTTCTTTTTGAGCATGACACTCTTGTTTCTATGTTTGTGCAGTGATAAGTTCTGCCTACATCTTCTTCATCTCTTGTGTCCCCTTGACACATTCTGGGATTGGTATGGTCTTTTGCCTCTGTTTGAGTTCTTGGATCGCTGCATTGATCCTTTCCTCTTCCTTTTCCCAATGTTGAATCTGTGGATCCTCCTCTAGTCTTTTCCAAAGTTGTGCTTCTTTCTCAAGCAAGTCAGCTGCCGTGCTAACCTGTTTCTCCATCTCCTATAGTTGCGTTGTTCTTGCCTACCTCCTTTGATCCTTTACTGTTGGTGGAGTTGTTGGTGTTAGTTGTTCTCAGAGATCCTCAATCTCCTTCTGGTATCGATCAATTTCCTATGTAAACTGGTCGATCTTTTCTGCGGCTGGGAGTTTGTTTCCTTGTGCAATGCTTGGAAGTTTCCCAAAAAATTCTCCCACTCTACGTTCCAATTCGTTCCTGCGTTCTGTCTCCATATGAGTTTCGGATTTGGCCTGCTCATACTCTTTTTCCAACGCTTCTCATTACTTTGTTTCTTTCTGTAGCTCAACTAAGTTTTTATGTGCTCGAGACTGCATCTAGTGGTCGAGGCTAACCTGCAATTTGTACAGTGCCCTTGGTGGCATCCATGTCAATACCAATTGGATGTGGTCCAAATCCTTCAGTGGTGTCTGTCCCACTATTTCATCCATTTGTAGCATGCTCGGTTTTATGTAGACCATTTCATGTGCGTGTGGCATTGGGAGGGTTCGGTATCGTTCTTCTACCTCCAATATTTTGTTGGTTTGTGTTGTCGATGACTCTATTCCTCTATTTCTACTTTCTCTTTGGGCCTCCCCGAGTGTCCTGAGGAGCTGTCCCATTTCTGCTAGCTCTTTTTGTAGTTTATCCCTATGATGTGTTGTGTGATCGAAGTCTTCTACTAGACAATCCTAGACCATTATGGTGATCATTTCTCCATCGTTCTCCGTGATTGTATAGTCCAGTGATGCTCATTGAGACTTTGATTTCTTGTGTGCACCTACTGCCTATACAACTAGTCTCTTAGTTCTCCCTGGTTCCTGTGCATTGGGATTTTCGGGAGTCTCCTGTGCTCTCTTAGCTTGCTTCGACTATTCATTGGTCTCTTTCTGCCCCTTCTAGGTCCTTATCAGTTTTTCCCTTTCTTTTTCCTGAGTCGGCTTGTTTTGGCCCGTCCTTGGTTTCTTGGGCACTGGGTTTTATGGAGGCTTTGTTTTCGCCTATGCTAATTCTCTTTCTGTGGGTCCTTCTGGTACTTCCCGGGAAATGTATGGGACATGCATCAAGCCATTCGTTGATGACCATTTCTATATCACCTTTTTTGATACAGTGGTGCATCGGTAGCCACTATTTATCTGGATCCTGTCTTGGTTGTATCTACATGGCTTGACATGTAGCCCATAAGTTAGCGATATCCCCATATCGCGTGATAGCCTCTAGTGTTATTCTCCATGATCGGCTAATAGCTTCATGTATGTCCCGTAGGTATACTTCAAAGATGATTCCATTTTCCCTCTTATTCTTGGCTTGTGGCTCAGATCTCAGTAATAGATATCTCGCTCTTGTTGGCTATGGTCTAGTCGCAAACACTACATATTCTGGATCCCACCATCCCATGAAGGCTATGAGGGTGACTAGCCATGAGTAATGGAATTTTTTACCGAGGTCGTACACATCCTTGCAGTCCACTTGGAGCAAGTTTAATAGATACGACACCCAGCTCATGAAGTTGCCTTCTGCGTATTGAGCTGCAACTGCGATGACTCATGTTGCTACTTCGTTTTTACGACATTTTATTAACAATTTACAGGATAAGATCTTTTCACCCAATTGTGTCGCTGCATTGTTGATCTGTTTAATTATAATTCCTCTTGTCCCCCTTGTGGTACCATATTTCTTCTTCATTTCCTCTACTAACACTTTCTCCTTCGATTTATCGTCTAGAATCAGTGCAGGATCCATACCCTGGCTAGGTAGTCCTGTTATCTACGCGATAAGCTCAACAGTTATGGGGATGGTTCTGTCCAGCCATATATCGCCTCTGTGTGTGATTGCTAACAACTTCTTAAGGCATGATGTCGTGTACCGGCCTCTTCCAAAATGCGGAAGTTTCAAAAACCCTTAAATGCTTGTTATGACCAGTCCAACTACCCACAGATGTGGTTGGCTGATCATTTCTCCAAGTTGGTTTACAACTATGTTCTGCATAAAAACCCTCGGTGCAAGTTCCGGGTACTTGGTTTCATCTGATACATCATGGTCAGAATACTTGAGTTTCTTGACGTGACCCAGTGGTTGCGGCTCTACCTGTACTCCCTTTGGTATGCGTGGTAGAAAAATTCCTGATGTCCGTTTCTTGCGAGGTGAGCTTGGTATTAGAACTTTGTCTTCCTATTGTGGTGGTTGGTACGAAGTTCCAGAAACTCCTGGTTGCTGCCCTGTAAGCCATTCTGGCCAAGCTGAGGTAGTTCCCGTGGTTTCTTTTGTTGGTTGACCTAGGCTGGGTAGCTACAAATCGTTTGGTTGCCCCTCTTATCCCCAGTTCTGTGTCGTTATGTTACCTTTCGAGGTTGGTCCAGTGCTTTCTAGTTACACTTCTTGATGGGTTTCCGCTTCCTCATTATGAGGTTCCTGCCTCGCTTCTGGTGTCTCCTCTTTCATGGCCTCTTCTTCCAGTATCGGTGTAGAGTTCATCGGTGGTATCTCTGGGGATGGGATTGCATCGATATCGACAATCTTCAGTTTTTGCTGCTCATTTTCTTCCATCGATCCTCGTGACTTAGTTTGAACCCTGGTCGGTCTAGTTGTTTGGCCTGGTTTGGCAGACTTCGGTGGTGCCATAGTGGTGAGTGTCGAACGTTTGCTGAATTTGGAGGATTGCGGTGAGCTCTGTGGTCTCGCTCTGTTCTTTTGAGCTATTGTTTCTCTCTCTGTTCTCCTTTTGCGAATAGACAAGTTGCTTTTGTGCTCACATGTTGTATGGGCTTCTCATGGAGCTTATTGAGGACACTTCCTCCATGATGAAATTAATGCACCATAACTGTGGGTTCAATGTCTCTTCAGCAGTTTCATACTTTCCATTATGTTTACCTTGCCGTTTCTAGTTGGCGTGTTTAATGTGATGTTCCATCAGTCCTTGTCGTGCCTTAATTCCGCTTAGTGTTGTCCTGTCATCTTGATTTTGCTGAATTTTCATTTCTCGCTCGTTTGTCTTTGGCATGTAACCATTTCTCGCTCGTTTGTCTTTGGCATGTAACCATTTCTCTTGCCTTTACTACATTTGTGTTTTGAGTGTCCTATAGCTTTTTCGTCTCTGGCATGCTTCGCGATTTTTTAGTTTTTTTTTTTTCCACTGCGTGGTGGGTGGTTGACTGTCCTTATACAACTTCAATCGGCTCCCATTGATCATTCCTCTGAGTTCTACGCTTGATAAATATATTAACTATACAACTCTTCCATCTGTTACATATTTGACCTTGTATGGTCCTAACTAATGCATTCTTAACTTTCCTAGGTGCTGAAATGATTTGTTGTCATAGAGCAATACTAGATCTCCTGCCTTGAAAGTCTTCTTCTTAATGTGTCGATTGTGCCATGCTTTTTCTCTGGCCTTCTGCACTTGTTGATGGAATCCTTCTAGGATTAGGTCTTCCTCCATTTCTAACAGTTGGTTCAGTCTTTCATGTATTGCACTGCATTCTGTCATTTGTGTGATAGCTGCTACGCGTAAGCTGGGTACTAGAAATTCTAATGGCACTACCGCTTCTTGGCCGTAGACGAGTTTGAATGGTGTGTGCTCTGTCAAATTCTTGCATTTTGTCCTATATGCCCATAATACTAATGGTACTTTGAGTTCCTAATCATCTCTTTTGACGTTATAGATATTTTCCAGCGCGTTCTCTAGAATTTTGTTAAAGGCTTCTACTGTGCCATTCGCCTCTGGATGATACGGTATGATTTTTTAGTGGTGAAATTCAAATTATTCGAGCATCATGTGGATGGTTCTATTTATGAAATGTGTGCATTGGTCACTCATCAAAACTCTTAGGTACCCAAACCTAGTAATTACTTGTTCAAATAAGAAGTGTGTAGTTGTCTATGCGCTGCAGTCTTTTACTAGTGCGGCTTCCGCCCACTTTGTTAGGTATTCCATCGTGGTGATGATGTATCGTGCCCCTATTCTTTTGGATGGTGGGTTAGTTGGTCCCACAAAGTCTATTTCCCATTTATCAAATTCCTATAATGTCACTTGTGGTTGTAGCGGCATCTCATCCCTTCTGTTGGGTTTGCCTACCCTTTGACAGACATCACATCCCTGACAGTACTCTTTCGAGTCTCTGTGAATCGTTGGCCACCATAATCCTGCGTGGAGTACCTTCTGCGTGGTATCTTTTCCTGCATAGTGTCCTCCTTCCAATCCATTGTGGGATTTTGCTAAAATTATTGGTTGTTCATGCTCTAACACATACCTTTGTAAAATGCTATCTGCACCCATTTTATATAGATGTCTTGTGATCAGTTGATAGTCGACTGCGTGAACTACTAGGTTCTTCTTCTGCACGGTGGTATATTCTTGCGGTGCAGTACCTGTACTCAAGTACTGGATGATCTCTGCGAAGTAATCATCAGTAATATGTACTGAGAATAACTGTGCATCCAAAAAGTTGTCTTCTAAGTTCGTGGATTCTTCTCCATTTGTGACTCGTGATAGTTGGTCAGGTCCTACATTTAGTTTTCCTAGTTTTACCATTACTTCGAAGTCAAATGATTGAAATAATAGTAACCATTGACATATTCTCCCCCCCAACACTGGCTTGTTGACTAGGTATTTTAAGGTTGAGTGATCTGTAAACATCTTAAAATGTTTTCCCAATAGGTAGTGTCTAAACTTCTGTAGTGCGTAAACCATAGCTAGGCCTTCTCTTTCCATCGTGTTATAATTATGTTTTGAGTTTGATAGTTTTATGCTTGCGAACGCTATCGGGTGATACAAGTATCCCTCTCTTGGATGTGCTAAGATAGCTCCAATTGTTACCATTGATGCATCTACATGCACATGGAATGTCTTTCCCCAATCTGGAAATACTAATATCAGTGCAGTGACCATCTTTTCTTTCAGAGTATCCAGACCGTGTTGACACTCGTCGTTCCATTGGTACTTTGTATCCTTTATTAGCAATTTCTCCATTGGTGTTGTGATCTGTGCATATCCTTTGATGAATTTCCTGTAGTATCATGTGTGTCCTAACATTGCTCGTAGCTGACAGACTATTTTTGGTGCTGGTAAATTAACAATAACTACGATCTTTTTTGGATCAACCAATAGCCCTTGTTTGCATACTATATGGCCCAATAGTATCCCAAATGGTGTTCCAAATATACATTTCTTTATGCTTAGTGATATCTGACATTGTTTGCATCGTTATAGAATCAAGCGTAAAACTTCCACATGGTTTTTCAACAGACTATAGACTATCCAGTCATCCAGTTATACTTCAAGAAACTGATGGATGAATTCTTTAAATGTTGCGATAACCACTCTGGAGAATATTGTTGGTGCATTCTTCAGTCCAAATGGCATGATTATATATTGTTAATATCCCCATTTCGTTGCGAACATGGTCTTGTATTTTTTCTTCTGTTCTATATTGATCTGATGGTAGCCTGAGAACCCATCAGTGAATGAGTAAACTTTGTGTCCCCCCACATTCTCTAACATTTCATCCATGAACAGTGTAGGGAATGGGTTCTGTAGGCATGCATCATTCAACTTCCTCAATTCAATGCATATCCTAATCCCTCTTCCTTGTTTCTTGTCCTGTACGACCATTGGGCTTATCCATTATGATTCCTCGACTAGTTCTATTATGTCGGCTTCAAGCATCCGATCGATCTCCTCTTTAACTTTCTATTTATATATGGGGTTCAGTCTATATGGTGGCTTTCTAATCGGTTTCTCTTAAGGTCTGAGAGGTATCTTCATCTCTCCCAATTCTCCTGTTATGCCCTTCATCTCTGTAAATGTTGTAGGAAACAAGTAGCTATGCTCATGTAACAACTCTGTGATGCTTTCTACTATTAGCCCATCCCAGTAGTCTCCAATGTTGGCCATTTTGGGATGTTCAATTTTTCCGATGTTAAATTTCTTTACTTTTATTGGTGCGTAAATAAATTTGTATTCTATGGGTGGTCCCTTCACATCTCTTCCACCTTCTACTTCTTCAATCTGAATATCGCGCGGTTCATCTTCGTTTGGTGCTTCCTCCTGTACATGGTAACATGACAGTAGTTCCTTGATTGTCTTCTTATTTCACTGCTGCTCTTCGGTAATAATTTCTATTTCCATTTCTTCAATGAATATGACTCCTCTGATCCATTTCAGGGTTGCATCTATGTTGGGGTTCTCATGCTCGAATGAGAAAGTGACGGTAAAGTTATGTTGCAATGTTGTCCATGTTGTAGTTCCTTTGCACAGTTTCTGATCTATATACTAGTTCGCTGGTATGCCCTCTAATGTGTGAATGAAGTGGTGAGGCCATTCCTCTGGTGGTGTCATTTTCCACAGTGTTTAACACTCCTCCAAGTGTTTCGCTAGTTTCCCTATTCCTTCATACCTCCGTTGTTTGTTGTTTTTTTGTTCTGCACTAAACCTTATGCGCAGTAACCGCTTACATTGGTACCATTTTGTGATAGTCTCCTTGTGTGCGCCGCACCATCTTGCGGGTGTGGACTTGAGTGCTAAGTCCAGGGATAGTAGCCTCTGGTTATCTAATACTTCATCTTCATATTGTGTCAAGAATGTTTCCAAATCGTTTAGTCCATGGAAACTAGGTGGTTCTTTGATTTCTATGCCTATCCACCATACTGCGCAGTCTATTCTTACACATCTTCTCATGGATACTTCGTGTAGTCTCTGCTACCACTTTTCTAGCTCGATGATTGAATCTTTTGTGCATGAAGTAATGTTGCGCCAACTGAGCCAAATGAGTACCCCATGTGAATTTGGGTTTACGTAATCCTCCTCGCATGTAGTTGTTCTGTACAACTGGCCAATCTCCTCTAAGTCTAGGCAAGTGGGTTCTACGAACCTCTCCCCTTCTGATGGATCTGGTGGTGCTATGACCCTGTAATCTCTGGATTCAAATGTCATTTTCCTTGTCTTCAAGTTAATTATGGTATGGTTTTCAAACACCCAATCCATACCGAGTAGTGCCACGTACGGTGTTGTGCCATCTACTATTTCGATGAAATCAAAGTTTGCTTTAGTGTGCACTCCATCAAGATCTATTGTTACTCCTTTCAGTCTCCCTATTGGTAGGACCCTATGTTGGTTTGCTAGTTTTAGTTGGACATTTGAGTATCCCAATGTTGGYTCTCCCATGCATTGCCAGGTTTTCTTGGGTAGCACATTCACTTCGGATCCTAGGTCCAGTATGATGTCTCCCATATTGAAATCCCCAATGTTAGCATTCAGCCTAAATTCCCTACTTGTTCTTCTTCTTGTGTGTAGATGATTGACAATTTTCAGTTCTAGCTTTTCTTCCATCTCGCTGCTACATTTCTCTAGGATGTTTTGCAATATTTTCACAGATGAAGGATCACTTAACATTTTTATGCATGATTGCAAAAATTCTTTGATAGTACTTACTTGTCCCTTGGGTGGAATTCCGTTGGTGTGATCCAATGATGGAGGCATTTCGTATTCTGGGGCTTCATGGGTTGGTTGCATAGTGGAAGTCGACGTTGTGTCCACCTTCTGAAATTCTTGTCTGGCTTCCTTAAAATTCTCCTTTTCTTTGGGCACGTCGAACTGCTTTCTTCGTTTGGTGTTCTTCTTTACCCATTGGTTCTGTGCGCGTTCCTTTCAGACTGTTTCATTTCCTGTCTTCGTTCCTCCACGAGTGACTATATTGATGTTCTATCCATCCTCCCTTGCTTCAGCTGAAATCCATTGAAAATTCTGATTGTTCTGGCTCCTCTTTTCCTAGATATTTACTAATAGTTTCGGGCATTCCTCTGTCTCGTGATCTAATGCACGACAATACATACACGTCATTGGCGGCAATGGGATTCCCATGCGTAATGTCCCAGTTGCTGATAGTTGTGAAATGTGATTGGTCCTCTACCACGTCCTAAACTTCCTCTGGCTCGTCCTCCTCCTTAATAGCCTGGTCGGTCCCCTCTCGACGCATTGTACTGTGGTACCTGATTATACTACGCAGTATTATACTACGACTGTGGTGCCTGATTGTACTGCGACTGTGCATTATTGTATGGTTGTTACACAGTATTGTACTAGTGTTGCACAGTGTTGTATGGAGTTGGGGCTTGATTGAATTGTGGCGTTGCTTACCCAGTCATCATTTCAGCCTGTACCCTATATGTGTTAGATGTTCTTTCCCACATCATCTCCATAGTTCTGTAATCTTTGTCGTCGTGGCCCACTAACTTACAAAAGGTGCAATTAGAATTCTTTGGAACTGTCTGGTACTTATTCATGATCGTGCAGTGGTAAGGGTCATCACCCGGTTTCTTGCATATTTTGCACCATAATCCTCCCTATGGTAGCGGGTTTGGCATGCCTGTTTCCATATACTACGTGAATGTTGGAAATTCATTCTAGTGGTGTCTTTCTGTCCTGCATGTGGTCCACCAAAAAAATTCTTGTTTGTCCTTATTCTTATTAATGTTCAACTGAAATGTTAGGTTCTTCAAATCCTCCTTCAATTCTTCAATAGCTGGGTCTATCTGCTGGTATTGGTTCTCTTCTAGATGCAAGGCTTCCTGTAGAGCCTCGGCCTATGTCTGAAACTTCTACTATCGTAAGGGATATTTTAGGTGTGGGAGTAGTGAGTTGACAAACAAGTGTCGGTGCTGCGTCTTGTTCATAAGGTATTTTAACTTCCCCTTCAGTCACTTGAATCTCTAGTGAATATCCCATATAGACTCTCCTAGTTTTTGTCTTATCTCGATCATATCCTTCATGTATTGATCCTCTGAGCTCAGCTTCTAGAACTCGTTAATCAATAGCTTCTTAATTTCTGCCACTGTCTGCGTCATCCCAGGGGCATTGTTTTTGTCTAGACTCATGTACCAGTCTAGTGCATGGTCTCTTAGCGTGATCGCTAGTTGCACAAGTTTGGTATCTTCATCAATGATCTATTTTTCCTCCCATATCTTTGCAAAAATGAACAATTGCTTCTCAGGGTCTTCTTCTTCTTCTCCTCGAAATTATGGTAATCTGATTGTGGGATCGTGTCCTGCCATTCTAAATATTGAACTGCTACCTCCTCTGCCTAGTGTAGATACTTGACTAGTATTGCCTGGACTGGATCCTCCAGTTTTTTCTCCTACGGTAGATGTACTTCTTGTTGTCGGACTTCCTTCGAACTTCGGTTTTCTAAATGGTGGTGTTCTCTTTGGTGTATTGGTCTCACATGGTTTTATGGGTTCCACACTGACATTGATATGGAAAGGATGGCTATCTTATCCTCCAGTTCTTGGGCCTCTTGTTTTCCTCTCATAGGTTGCACACAGGATTTCCTCAATCTGCTCCACAGACCGAAGATCCTCTACCTCTTCCTCATCACTTGCCAAGCCCTCCCTCATGGCTATGGCTCTCTTCTTAGTATTCACCTTATATTGGTAGGGAACTCTGCTACACATCATTCCTGATCACGCCAAGATCCACTTAAGTTGGTCATCATCCATTAAGATTGGGTCCAAGAATTCCTCCTCCTTCTTTTCTTTATCCTCACTTTCATCCATCTATCCTCTCTTTGTCATTGATTCCCCCTTCCCCCATGCACCCAAGGAAGTTTAGTTGTCCGATTCCATTGTCATTACCCCTTTGTTATATAATAGTATTTTAATATAAGTATACAGTGATTGAATGTACCTTCCGTGAGGTCCACGTAGAAATTCCTACTCTGCTATGATGTATGACTTCATTATGTCAACTGCAAACTTTGTGATGAAGCCTACCACAATACTGTCAAGACAAAAGTCGATTGCGTGGGTGAATTTGTTGTTCACCTGTTGTAACTTCTCAACCTGTACTGGGGTCCAATCTAGCTGTTGGATCCACTTCGTCACATGGTTATCTTTCAACCTTAGTATCCACTCCTACAATAGGTGGGGAAAATCATAGAAAAAGAATTTGTGTAAATCCGTAAACACGTATTTATCCATATATTTGTGAGGTGTGATGCTAGGGTTTCTCTTGTCTTTCTAGGAAAACTCTAGCTCTTTAATTCTCAGTCAACCTTCGATTTCTGCTTTTGTGGGGTTCCATGGTCTCAACATTCCCTTTTAATGGCTCAACGGTCTTCTTATTTCACTCACTCTTTTCTGATGCATTCTATCTCATCTACTCGGTCCTCTATTGTTCCTCTTAACACAACAATGGAACCATTTGTTGGTTTGTTGAATTGTTCTTCCCTATTACCTGCATTTTTGACCCAGGGTTCATATATTTCAGGGTACCAACAAAGCCTAATACTATAGGCCCTTCTGGTAAACCAAAAGGAAACGCAGTACACAAAATGAACTGTGCAGTCTCACTCAAGATAGCTTTAAATGGGTGGCTGTAAGACTCAGGTGTTTACAGTGTAGGATTGAGTATGAGATATGGGATCTGTATTCTAAGCCATTTATTCTAACTTGTGATACGAACTATTGTTATTCTCTTTTATATTTTAACCTCTGCGGCATCTTTTCGTTATATCCCAACAATAATTAACCAAGCAATATAATAACTCATTCATTCATTACACACAGCGTTTAAAAACTAAATGTATTACAAAGATATGCATGCATTCATCACATTACATAGGTATTATCGTGGTTCACCCCCTCCTAGGCTACATCCACAAAGATTTGTCTCTTGGCTCTCTTATTATGGAAGTTCTGCAATCTCGCGTCGTGCACTTACAATTCTCCTCAGATGGGTAAGATCTCTATGAGGAAAACTATATCGCACCAGGCTCCTTGGCCTGTGATCTAATCCTCAAGAACTACCTTCTCTCCTCCTCTCTATCTCAATCTCTTTACAAAATTAGTTCTTCTAATAAAAAACATTACATAAAAACAATCGAACCCTACATAGGTAGCGAACCAAAACTCTTCTACGATACCTATGTATCTATATATATATCTATCTGACTCTTTAGCCATTTACACAAAACCTTACAAAAGCCCTAGCCCTATTGTCGTTAGGTCTTCCTTCTCTACATGCGTTCTTTGATTCCTTCCAGATGTCACCTCCTTCTTGCATGCACACGTGGTGTGCTTCTTACCAATTGTCGTTTTCCTCTTACACACTTTCTTTCCCACGATTGCTCTTGCAACTGTCATTCTTCTTTGTGCACGCTTTCTTTCCCACTTTGGCCTGCTACCAACACTAGGATAAGCTCATGTACAATTAAAACAACAACAAAAAGTAGACATTATCATGCATAATCAGGCATGTGAGATTTATAAAAAGGACATTTAGGACCACCAAGCATAATAGAAAAAATATGAAGTATAAGTTGCGACAAACACAACTAGACGAGCCCAAAAAAATGATATAAGTACAATGTTCACCGACCTTCTCAGAGACATGGATAGCCCATTTGAACATATTATAACTACTTCAACACAGGGGCAAGATATTCCCCCTAGTTTTAATCTCTCAACCGTAAAGTCCCATCTGTAAAATCTTGATTCACAACCTGCAACTCTTCGTCCACCACTCCACCAAACATGTTCAACAAAAACTCAGTTCCAACAAAGGATTAAGTTGGCCCAAGAGGTTTTTCTAGATGGAAAACGTAGGGTGGAGGCCTTTTCCAGCGAGGTTGAATGTGGTTTCACCTTATGGAACCACCTCCAAAATATGTTATAGGTATCTACAATTGAAGATCTAGTTCACAGAACTAAGGTGGAGGTCACACAACAAAATAGAAACATGGCTTCTTTGCCTCCCAGGAAGTGCGTCGTTGTGATGTTAACAATTGAAACAAAGAAAAAATATATCACTACATCTTGGGATGAGCAATAGAATATATCAAATATCATCACTTATGTGGTTGATAAGGCCTTGAATTTGTTTACACAGCTCTCAGACATGCAGGTTGTTGTCGGCACCCTCATTGAGAAAATCAACAGAACAAACCTATGAACTCCTTAGGTGACAACATCTGAGGTTGATGCAGTTGTTCAGATTTCCTAGTATCTTTAGGAATACCTTAATGAGCTCGAGTGTTATTTCAAAAAGTTCATGCACGAACTCAACACTACTATTTCGTTTGTTGAGATGGCCATTCCATAAGGAAGTTGGATCGAGGATGATCCAGGTAATAGTGGTGGGGGCATGTTGGCATCCAAAGTTTTGGGTTAATATTGTGTGCACCTACAAATGAAGTTTTGTATGCTTATTCAAGTTTTTAGCACACCCAAGCAGATGCATGAGGATCGAAAAGAAGTATGCATTGGTTTGAGTATTGGGAAGTGCACTTCTAACCGAGTTTTGGGATGTGCATTGGAAATCAAGAAGATGCATGCCACAATCAAGAAAGAAATCATCGAGAAATATCCATGGATGATTACTGCCAACAGTACAATGGAATGTGGAGCATAAAAAGGATGCATTGGAAAGGAAGTTAAGATTTCCTTGATGCAGAAAGGCTATGCAAAATGCATGCCAGTGATAGAAGTGTGTGATATTGTTAGTCATTGAGCAAGTGGAGAAAAGATAAAAGGGATAGAAATCCAGATTTGACATGGATATAAAAGGAAGCAAGGATGAAAAATACAAGGTTGACATTGGCTATGGTTGATTCATTGAGTCATTGTTGTTGTATATTGTTGAAGATCTCACTCTAAGAATCTGTATCATTTTAATGTGTGTAATCATATGTTTGCACCTATCTCATGTTTAAGTTCTTGAAGAATGCACATGGCACATTGTATTTTATTTATGGGAATTATCTAAGGGAATATGATACCTTGTTTCTATCAATGTATGTTTTTCTAATGTATATATGTGCCTGATGGAATGAGGATTCTAATAAAGATACAACAATTATAATATATCATGTGTCACTTGTGTATTAATTGGATATGTGTGTGTATTATTTTAGTATATTGATAATAATAGGTTGTAATCCATGGATTGTATGAATGTCACCCCATATATATTCTTGTGTGTTTAGCCTCCAACCCCGACATAACACCATATGGTCCATGTGATTCTCATAACATCTCGAGTGAGACATTCTTCATCCTTGGTTGAAGGTTGATATGATGATGTTTTGGGGGTTTTGTTGGTAAACTCTGTACAAACCCTGGGTCTTAACCCCTGAGTGTTAGGAAGGATGTCTACAAACATGAAAGGAAACAACAAGTGGTTTTCATGTATTCAACTTCTATAGTTGAGAGTGCCACTACAAACTAACTTTTTCTCATCTAATTGATTGCTCCTCCAAACAGGTTAAACACATACCCACGTGTATATCTTCTGTAATCAATATCTCCATTCCAATATGCATCAAAACAACCATGTATATCCAACACTCTATCCAATACCGGTCTTCTTTGGTAGCACAATACATAACTAGTAGTGCCATGCAAATACCTGAAAACCCTATTTACTGTTGTCCAATGCTCCTTCCTTGGTTTTGACATATACCTACTCAAAAAACCCACTGCATGTGCAATGTCCAGTCTAGTACAAACCATTGCATACATCAAATTTTCAACCACACTATAATATGGATCACGAGACATGTCTTCTTATTTAACTAGAGTTTCTTGTTTTCCCAATCTCTTTTAATTTCCATTCCCAAAACGAAATTTGCAGAACAGGGGTATTTCATGTCAAATTTAGAGGACAACTAAATTTTTACATTCTGGATAATCTCCTTTTCGTTTCCTATATGCAACATATCATCCACATACAAGACCAAGTAAGTAATATGATCATTGATTAATTCGAAATACACACAGTGATCCACTTTTCTCTTTGTGAATCCAAGTCCCAACATATAAGTATCAAATTTTTTATACCACATCCTTGGTGATTGCTTTAACCCATAAAATGAATTTTTCATCTTGCATACCATATCTTTCTTTCCCTTCACAACAAATCCTTCTGGCTTCTTCATGTATATTTCTTCTTCTAGATCCCCATGTAGGAATGATTTCTTCAGATCCATCTATTCTAGTTCAAAATCAAAAGCAACAATGATAGATAAAATATATATAACTAAAGTTAATTTGGAAACAAGAGAAAAAATATCACCAAATTTGACTCCCTCTACCTTGGAATAACCTTTTGCTACTAGTCAAGCTTTGTATTTCCCTACTTTGAATTTTGCATTTAACTTCTTCACAAACACCCATTTGTTTCCAATGTGATTTCTTCTAGTTGGAAACTCCACTAGATCCCAAGTCTCATTTTTTCCAAGGCTGCCATTTCTTCAACCATGGCCTTTTTCTAGAGTTTTCCATCTTCTGAATCCATTTGACCCTAATAGTTCTAGGATCATCATTAGTAAATTATATTAAAATCAAAATTTGAATGGAAATCAGGTGGAGTGTACCTTTCTAGTTGTTGTATTTCTATATCCTCAATATTGGAGTATAGGAATATTCTTCTTCTAATTATTTTTCTTCTATAGAGTATGATTCATCATCCCTTAACTCAAACTCTATTTTCTCTGATTCTTACTCCCTTGGTAGGAATTCCTTTTTGACAACATATTTGATTTCTCTAAATACCACATCTTGGGTATACAATTCCTTCTTTATTTATAGGTTCCAAATCTTATAACCTTTGAGACCATATTTATACCCAATAAAGATACACTTTTCAACATTTTTATCTAGCTAACTCTTGTTTTCCTTTGGAGCATGAGCATAGGCATCATAGGAAAATACCCTGATATGTGTGAGACAAGGATTCTTACCAGTACATACCTCATGTGGATTATTTTCATCCAGTACTGATGAGGGTGATCAATTAACCAGATAACGTGCAACACCCACTACCTCTACCCAAAATTATTTTCATAACTCGACACCATTGAGCGTGCACCTTTCCTTTTCCATCAGCATCATGTTGATACTTTCTACAACCCCATTTTGCTAAGGTGTATATGGATTAGTATTGTTCCTTGCTATACCACACTTCTTGTAAAATTCCTCAAATTCACATTTTTTTCAGAATTCTCCACCATTATCCATCCTCAACACCTTAATTTTGTTCTCTCTCTGATTCTCCACAAGAGCCTTAAACTCTTTGAATTTATCAAAGACTTCAAATTTCTTTCTGAGGAAATAAATCCATGTATTCCTAAAGACTTCATCTATAAATGAGACATAGTACACATATTTTCCCAGTGATGGAACCAACATAGGTCCAAACACATCACTATGTATCAACTATAAAATTCCCTCTACCCTCATTGCACCAAAGTGGAATCTTACCCAATTTTTCTTCTCATATATGTAATCTTCACAGAAATAAAAATCAAGAGAGTAGTTAGAAATCTGGTTGGGGGCAGTTTTTACAATCCTCATCAGAACATTCCTACTGGAATGGTGCCCAACAAACCCCTCATGAATTAGCCTGGAGGAGTGTCTTATAATCCCAGACAGGTCCATGGTGCTTACTAGAACCCTGGATGGGCTACGATTCCCTAAAAACAATCTTTCCAGGGAGCTTGGGGCCAAATGTCGCAACCCCATCTCCATTTTCTGGCCACGCTCAATCTGCCAGAATTGTCTAAGTTAATGAATTACCCCATACATCATGATCCGACATGGACCCCTGTCCCCACTAAGCTTCCTTCGGATATTCCAAAATTTGAGGGTAAAACTGGTGAGGATCCTAGTAATCACATTAACACTTTTCACCTTTGGTGCTCTTCGAATTCCATTAACGATGATTCTATTCAGTTAAGATTGTTTCAACGCACCCTCATGGGGGCCATCGTGAAATGATATATCAAGCTACCTAGGGGGTCATATGTAACTTTTAATCATATGGTTTTAGTCTTCCTCAACCACTTCCAATTGTCGGTTCGTTACAATGCTAGAATAGAAATTATGTCAACCTTTTGTCAGGACAAGGCTACTAATCTCTCGGATCACATCCAGGAGTATCGTAGATAGAATAGGTTGATCAAGGCATACATACCCCCGTAATTCCTGCTAGATTGGTTCCTTAAATCTCTCTTTCCTTATATTTCAAAGGATGTTTCTACATTTGGGAATACATATGATGTTTCTACATTTTTAAATCCCAATAGTTAGATATTATATATTCTCAGTATGGGATGTTATACGAGATTCTTCCAAATGCACCGAGGTCAAACTATGACCCTAGACAAAATCTTGGACCTCGTGCTGATGGCATTGTAGGCTCCGCTAATGTGAAATCCACAGACTCGGTGACAAGTCATTTGAAAGAGTTGTCTCTAAACCAGTATTTCGGAGGGCCAGCTTCATTTGTTTCCTCCAATCCCACTTAGTCGGTAGATGTACATTCTATGCAATCGAATACCAACCCAAATAGTAACCAACAACCATGAGGGAATAAAAATAAATGATGTAATAATAATGGTAAGGGTAGGAAGAATAATAATAAACCCAAGGACAATGGTAATAATGAGAAGTCGAATAATAATGCTGGTGAGGGAAAGAAATAAAGGCAGAAGGTGAAGTTTCCTTGTAAGCTTTGTACAGAGGATCACCTTACCCATTTATGCCCCAAACGTTCAGAAGCTACGATGATTTTATCTCTACCGCTCATCATGCTAACTAATCCTTTTGCACATAATAATCACATGGCCTCGAGCTCCTCGAATGCCAAAAATGTGGTGAGTGGAAGTCAAAACCCACCGAGACAAGACAGTGAACATGTATCAATATGGTTAAATATAAGGTTAATGTATCCACTCGATATCACAATTACAATTCTCCACAGACTGCACATGGTCTAGAGTCTCCCCCTCCTCTAGAGATGCCCTTATAGATCGAAGAACCAGAGCCCTCACCTTGTATTCCGAAAGGAGTACTCAAGCACTCTACCCACAATCCTAATGCTAAAGCCACCCAAAATTAATCTATTGTTGAGGACATGGGTCAAACCCCTTGTGATATGTTGTCTCTGGAGGTACTCTAGATGTTTCCTCCACAGTGGAATTCCTTGCTATCTGTGTTAGGAGCTCTAGATATTTGTGGCTCGAAAGTTATCAAGTTTGACGTCACAGAAGTGAAACCTCGCTTGCCTTAACATGTGGCATTCCAAATCCACATGGGTTAGTTGAAGTATACCATCAATATTATTGTTGTTGATGAAGGTGCTACAACATGTGTGATGTCCCTGGTATGTTGGAAATACCTCGGCTCTCTAACCCTTTCTCGGTCTTCAACCATGTTGACTTCTTTTGACAGTCATTCCTTCCGTCCTCACGGTATTCTTCCTTCCTTTCCGGTCTAGTTAGGTGGGAATATGTTAGAGGTGGATGTCGAGGTGGTTGATGCACCCCTCGAATATAACTTGTTACTAGGACTCAATTGGACTTACGCTATGATTGCAATCGTATCATCCATCTTTCATACACTTTGTTTTCCTCACGATGGGAATATCATGGTGATCGACCAGTTTTCCTTTGTGTACACTATCCCCAATACATTTCTTGGACCATCAATCCCTGTAATCGACAATTCTCAGCCGACAACTAAGAATATCAGTGTTAGAATGTATTCATTCCTTATGGGTACCTTCGACTTCATGGCACCAATTCACCATATATACGTCATGTCCAGTAGGCTCGATTTTTTAGAGAGGTTCGTTCCTTTCTGCACTTCATATTTTAAGGATCCTTGGACCCTACCTTCCTCAACGACATATTTTGAATGTCACTTACATTATGGAATGGCCATGCCACTATCGACAACATAGATTTCATATCAAGTTGTTCTTGACTCTTCCGCCAATATGAATCCTGTTGCCTCGCAGACGGACGAGGAGGATCTTGTTTTGGAGCTCATGTGGGCCACTTCATCGTCTTGTTCACATGACTGCCTTGATGAGAATTTTCCTTCGGATGAAGCTATCATTGAGTCCATGAATGGTTCTGATAAACCTTGGGATGATATGCATCATCGCTCTTATTTCCTCCCAGAGTCTACTAGAATTGAACAAGATGATTTTACATCTACTTTGAGTGAGATAGTCGGTCACGTTGTAGTTCCACTTGATACGCATGAAATTTATGCCAAGGGAAACATGGAAATTATTTATCTTATCGTCATGATTGATATCTCTCATACTCCTGGAAAGGTTTAAAATGTATACATCAGTGCAGATTGTTCACCAGAAGAAATTATGATCTACACTGAACTCTTCAAGTAATTCCGAGATGTATTCGCTTGGTCATATGAAGAGATGTCAGGAATCAACCCTCGAATTGTCGAACATGACATTAAAACTTACCCAGATACTAAGCCTGTTCGAAAACGTCTTAGAGATGTCAATCCCAGGAAGGCCCCTCCTAATAAGGAAGAGGTAGAAAAAATGATTAATGTTGGCTTTCTCTACCCAGTTACCTTGACTGAATGGGTATCCAATCTTGTTCATGTGACTAAATAGCAAGGAACCATCCGTGTATGCATGGATTTTCATGACCTGAATAAAGCATGTCCTAGAGAAAACTTCCTAACACCCTTCATCGATCAAATTCTCGACGAGTGTACGGGAAGATTTTTTTTTTCTTTCATGGATGGATTTTCAAGGTATAACCAAATTCAGATTAAACTTGAGGACCAACATAAGTCAAAATTTATTTTCCCTTGGGGTAATTTTTCATACTGAAAGATGCCTTTTGGCCTTAAAAACGTCAGAGCAAACTTCCAACGAGCTATGACCTTCGCATTTCACGATCTCAAGCATATAGTCAAAGCATATCTCGATGATCTTGCTGCTCACTCCCATAAGAGAGTAGATCACCCTAAGCACCTTCGGCTAGTCATTGAAATATGTTGCCATTATCACATCTTGTTGAACCCTCATAATGCATATTTTGCGTTAGGTCAGGTTAACTTCTATGATTTTTAGTCTCTAAGACTGGGATCATGGTAGATCCATTAAATGTTGAGGCAATACTTCGATTGCCTCCCTCGCGCACTATTCGCCAACTTCAAGGTTTACATGGGAAAGATAACTTTTTATGATGGTTTATAGTGAACTATACCAATATTACTAAGGGTTTCATGTATCTCTTAAAGAAGGACACTCTTTTATCTGGGATGAGCGAGCCTAATAATCCTTCGATGCTTTGAAGAAAGCCTTGGTATTGACGCCTCTACTGAAGTCTCCAGACTATGGTAGAGATTACTTGCTTTATGTCATCGCGTCTGAAGAGATGATTGGTATGGTGTTTTTTTAGGAGGATGATGAGCTCCATGAGAATGTCATTTACTGTCTTAGTCGAAACTTGGTTGGCCCTAAACTCAAGTATTCTCATGTAGAAAAGATAGCTTTGGCTATCGTGCATGTAGTCCAACGATTACAACATTATATATTGCTATGAAAAACTATTTTGGTTGTCGATGTAAATACATTTCAATACGTCCTTACTAGGCATATCATAGGGGGAAGGTACAATAAATGGATTGTCATTCTACAAGAGTTCGATCTCAATTTTGCTTCTACGAAGTCCAAAAAATAACTAGTTTGTGCAGAGTTAATATCCAACTTCTCGGTTAGATTAGGATGTTATTCATGTTGATTCATTTGCAGATGAACATGTTTTCCTTGTCTTGTTGTTAGACCCTTGGTATGGAGATATTTTTTTCTATATTCAAATGTTGATGTCCCCTTAGCATCTCTCATGAGATGACTAACGGTATATACAATACCAAGCTAAGAACTATCTTATTCCACATCGTTGTTTAACTCATGAAGAATTCGATTTTGTTCTAAAGGACTACCATAGTGGGGCTTGTGGTGGTCATCTATTGCGAGGTAGTTATTTTTGGCCATCTATCTTTAAATATTGCATCGAAGAAGCTAAGAAGTGTCACCCCTTCCAGTTGTTCACTCAAAAAATGTTCTTTCATCCAACTCCTCTGTTATCACTCAAATTTCATCCACAAATGGTTACAAGAATCAAACATCTTCAAAACACCCATTAGTTCATCCATGGCCCAGAAAATGCATTTCCAAAAGGCACAAAACTATACAACTTGTTAAAAATCAGCATGCGCTAAGGATAAAAATGCAGCGTGTGCATGTGTGACAGTCGAATAACACCAGAAAATAACATATGCAACCGATGCGCGAAAGTGGACGCAAAAATCCGTGGACACCTCAGAACGACGCATTTATGATTTTGGTCAGCCTTCCACCCACTTCTGGTTCATCTCCCAAGTCGATTTGACACCCAAATCCGAGCTGAAACCGAGTGGGGGGTTGGTCAAAGACCTAAGGGTGCCCTAAAGAGCCCCTTGTTCACACCAAAGACTAGTTACATAATGCCTCAAAGCTTTGTCATAAAAGGAGGCCATGGATGCACTATATTTTCAAGGAATTCATCTGTATTTTTATGCTACCTATATTCTCTTGGACGATCCTCTTTCCTCATCAAGAGCATACAAGCATCATTTCATTTAGCCATTCATATCACCTCTTGAGTGAACGTGCTTTGGATTTTCTTCACCATTTCCTTTAAGTTTCCTACTTGTAAGAAGAGCTCAATCATTGGGGGTTCAAGAGCCCTCCCTTGGAGGAAGAGGGGACCCATAGTATCCCTTTCTCTTTGGTGTTTTCCACAAATACAACTTATCCATTGGTGGCATACATTTCGTTTATTTTCTTGTTATATTTCCCTTATGCACTCTAGTTTAGTTTCTTTTATTGTTATTAGCTTAATTCTTTGCTTATTTCTTATGCATGATGTTTCTAACTCTTGAATTCACTATTTCCCTACCAAGCTAACCCAAC
>JASDQU010736074.1:137411-148385 GCA_032191745.1 Picea mariana
TTTGTTGAGTGTGGCTGGTAGGAATTGGAGGTTATGACAGTCAGTTCCTCTGGCGGAAATGACAAGAAAATAAAATTGTAAATGGAGAAATGAATAATATACATATAATAACATTTTTTCGGTTGAAAACGTTTTCGGCCGAAAAAAATTTGGTCGAACAATTGTTCAGCCGAAACAATTGGTTTCCATACCAAAAAAATCCATAACACATATCTAGTGGCATGGATTTCCAGTGTGCCGTTAGATTTAACGTTAGGGTGAAAATTAAATTATTTAAAGTTAAATAGTTTGGTCGAAAAGGTGCTAATAGAAATTTTCGTGACCCAATTTTCAAAAAAATGTTACCTAGATTCATGATCACACTCATTGGGTAACATTGGGTAATAGTTCTTACCCAATATCTTTCTATCATGTTTTACCCAATATTCCCCTCCACCCCCACCCTACCCTACCCTCATATATGTATTATGTTTTACCCAATATTCCCCCACACCCTCATATATGTCTTGTGTTTTATCAAATATTTGTTGGGTATGTGTTATATTTTTTGTATGACCAAACCTAGTGTTCACGTTGCGCCGGGTGCATAGGGGTTTGGTGGTAGTGCCCCCAATTTTTTTTTTATAGGCAGTTTTTTGTGTCTTTTTAGCGGTTTTTTGGAACATGGTTTTTGTCGATGGTTTTGTAATTTCGATTAAGGAATTAGGGTTGTTTCCTAATCTGGGTCAATGAATTAGGGGTTTTGGATGTCGTGGGATCATATATATATTGTATTGAAGATATATGATGAATACAATATTAGAGGTGTGACTCTAAACAGGATGTTGGTTTTCTCTGTTTGGGTTTCCAAGGAAAACTCTCTGTGTAATGTGTGTGTGTACCATTGTATCTTTTCTATTTTTATTAAGAATTTATTTGCATTAATTTATGATACAAGGTCAAAATATACATCTGGTATCAGAGAAATTATTGGCTTTAGGGAGACGCCTTTATGGTCAGGGGTTTGTCTTTGGTTTGTGATATGCCTTGTTACAGTTGGAGTTTTGCGGTATTGAATCTTCAGGTGGAAAGAAATGATGAGCAACTCAAAATAGAAATAGATAAATTTAATGGACAAATATTTGAGTTGTGGAAGCTCGATATGGAATATCTATTGGTGGAAAAATATCAGTGGACCGTTGTGGATGTAGGTACTTCACCTACGAGAACATCAGTGGAAGATGGGAAAAGTTGGATCGGGAGGCAAATAGAACAAATTGGTTGTGTCTCTCAGATCCAGTATTATTGAATGTGTCAGGGGAAGCTACAACCAAGGATTTATGGAATAATTCAGGGGCTTTGTATTAGTCTAAGACCCTAGTAAACAAACTGTTCCTGTATAAGAAGATGTACAACTTAAGGATGAAATATGGAGACTCAGTGACAGAGCATCTAAATTCCTTCAATACAGTGGTAAGTCAACTATTAGCTGTTGATATTAAGATTTTTGATAAAGATACATATATCAATTTATTTTTCTCTTTATCAGACTCATTGGATGGTCTGGTTGTGGAAATTGGTAGTAATGCAACTAATTGAAGTTTTGATGATGTGGTCTCATCCTTATTGTCAGAGGAGATGAGACGAAAAAACATGGAAGAACAGACCACAGACACCTTATTTGCAAGAAGATGCTCATAGAAATAAATAGATATAAGTGTGACAAGGAAAATCTCTCTATGGCTAGGGGTAAACCACAATAGATGGAAATGAATGCAAAAAACAACTCTAATCTCAGGTATGCTATATAAACAAATATGCTAGCAAGACAAGATAAAAGGCCTACCTCGTCCAGACGTTCGATGAAGTCAATTGTTGAGCACTTGACTCAAAGCAATACACCTGCAACTTGTCCTCAACAACCAAGAAACACAAGCATATGGTGATACTACATAAAGTTAGCACATTCAATAGCATAATCCATCAACATTCATAACAAATACGCCCATGGAATAACAATTCAAATATTTGCAAGCTATTAGTTGGACGTGAAAAGAGTATTTCTATTAAAATGTAATCACCAGAAGTGAATGAATTACAAACTTTCATGTCGGCACAGTTCAGAACCGAGAAACTAAGTCCCTTCCATCTGTGCCTCCACCACTTCAATCCTCCACCAAAGGCAATCTCATATAAGAGATACAATGAGGTTCTCAATCAATTAGGGAAGAGCTTGGGGGCTAAACAATGTGTTCAGACTTAAAACAACAAAGGGATGCAGACTCAATATGAAATGAATAATTTCTCCAGAGTAACTTTTGTCTCAAAGTTGAATTCTTCTCCTCCTTTCCATAGCTCGGATTTGGCCCATTTATAGCCTTCAAGTGGAATTGAAGGGATGAGTCGGAACATTTCCAGTATATGGAAGGTCAAGGATCATGGATCTCGTGATGTGACATGAAAACTCGACACCATTTTTTAATTTTGAGCACAAAACCCAATGTACATGGGATGTAGTGGTGCAACCTGCATATATGCATGATGTACAATAGGTAGGGCGTGTATATGTGGAAACATAATATGTTTAGTTATGGGATTTGCAAAAAGGGACTTCAAGTCTGCATAGGGAAATGGAAAAAGGTTCTCTGTGCAAGTTTTCATAGGGTGAGGAAAATATTTATATAATAGATGCCCCCTAATGTGTGAGGTCAGAGGAGTATCTGCGATGGCCGAAATACATTATAATACATAGAAGTGGAGTAATGGGGACCCAACTGGAAGAACTAGTTTCTCATTATGATCTACACTGACTTTACGCACATGGCTACCAATTTTAATTACACTGCAAATCCATGTGAAAATATACCAAACAACTGTCCATGGCCATGAATAGGAAATACAAAGGTGGCTACATGTCATATGTTGTCATAGTCATGAACAAGGCCCAGTAAAACCAGTATCAAAATCAATCTGAAGATATTTGTATACAATGGAGTACAATATGATCCCCCATGAACACTGAAGTCACATAGGTACTCGTCCAATGAATGGTAGCTACAACTCAGGAAATTTGTGACTATAAATTGATGTCTTCAAGTCTTCTACACAATCCACTAAAGGTGCAAGTCTACATAGTTTGAATAAAGGAGTCGAGGTTGAACACAATGAGACTTTGTTTGATTACTGATCATTAAGGTATACCATTAACAAACGTGAAACAACCTACTGATAATGAAAGTAGGTATCAAGGCACCGAGTACATTCTTACAAGTGTGACTAGAGGTGTCAGGGTCGAACACTCGAAGAATCCATATATCAGGAGACATTGATGTATTCCCAACCATAGATGACGAGAGAACCTGCCACTAATGACTTCAAGCCTCTAGGTACACATAGGAATCTAGGTGTCATCTCCAGAATAGATGAGCTGAAGTCGATGGAAGGAGACCCGCTGAAAGGAGAGCATTAAGGCATCTCTCATCATACAACATGAGGTACAAAGAAGGATCTTGATGATTTGGAGGAAATCGGATGAAGAACATATTCACGAACCAATGAACCTGTGTGTCTTTCACGTGTGCCAGATTGAAGTGGTACATGAAAAAGAACCTATGAATAACAACCAATAAGGAAAACCATTGACAAACGAAAGGAAACCACCAATAGGGATAATGACATCCAATACATTGCACAAATCCCAATCTGTGAATATATTTCTTATCGTCGAACACAAGGGAAACCACCCAGTCAACGACCAATGATGAAATGTCGACAGTTGGGTTCAAGGTTACCTACCAATGAGGAAATTAGGACTGGGGTGCGCAATAGGACTACAACTTCATGTAATTCTGAGACATATTGAGGGTATGGCCGACATGCAAAGTCAAGAGTTCTGAGGAATGGTCAACACAGGTTGATAGACATCCTTTGAACAAGAGCATGAGACATATGGAAGACTCTGGAAGCATAGACTCAATGATGAAACTTTGAGATGTAGGAGGCATCAATAAAACTCTCCATAGGGACTGGAAGAGTAACCAGTCAAGGGAGTAAACTCTTTGTAACGAGGTAAAATTCCTAAGGTCACGCTAAACCAAAATTTTTGATGAAAAGTGGACTCAAAACTTTTGTAATCTGTTCAAAGGTGACGCGACTGCTGCCAATATAAGATAATATTCTTTTCCCGTCCGTATTTTTTTTTTCATAATAAAATGAATGCTTTGATACAGAGGAGGAAATGAGTGTCGCAAGTAAGAAAACTAGTTCCAATAGTGGATTATACCTATGCTCTACGCAAGGAGGTGCATGTAGGAGATGGATACTCAAGGGAATGTTTCCTCTTGGGTATAAGGTGTCAAGATACAAAGGATATAAACAAGTCTCTACTTGGTTGATGATGCAAACTGCTGAGGTGAAAGGATTATAACGCAAAAGAAAGAACTGAAAATAGGCTCAATACTGCAAGTAAGAGAATGAGATGCAATTACAACTTAATGCCAAAAAATGTCCTTTTTTCGTAATCTTAGTCTACTTGGTTTGAAAAAGGGATAAACTTGCACCAAATAGACATCCTTTCAAATCCAATTTACGAGTTTGAAAGAGACAAGTTCACTCGACAATATTTTCGCTTTTTGAAATGAGTCAGAAAAGAGCTTAAATCAAAGTCCTTTGGGAGTCCTCTAGGTATAGGTCAACATGTTTATGAGTAATAAATGAGGTTCAAAATAAAGTCATGTATTAGCTATAAGGGACTACATGTCCTACGGACAAAAATCTATGCATGGGCACTGAATGAAGCAGAGGATATAACTAGAGTACCCAGGTTTGGTAAGTCTCTACCATTCGATAATGACACTTTTAGTTGCAGATAGAAGGTTTTGTGTCGCTATGAAATGGGTTCATACCTAAGGCATATCAGTGATAGTCATAGGACGATGCAAGTGTGTATGATGGATTGGATACTTATCCTATATGCTCAGTAATGAAAATACCTGTCCAAAGTTATGAATGGGCACCATGTCACTAAAAACCACAAGAATCCCTGGATAAAACTACAAAAACTGACTCCATCCACTGTTTTATTAGTGCATTAGGCAAAAAAATTGGATGAAACTATGTAAAGTGGGTAAAATTTTTCTATAAATAGCAAAAAAAATCATTTTACTATACCATTTGTATTTTTTAACCAAATAGTGGATTTTGGACCAAATTGCCTATGAACTTCAATTGGTGATTGTGGGTGCTACGAGCGATGGAATCAACGATCATCTGGACTAGGTAACTCATCTTTCTCTCCTCTTTCTTTTCAATGGATTAAAATTTCTAATTAGGCCTCCTTTTCTAAGTTATTTAGGGCACAAATTCAAAACTTAGGTGTACATGGGATACCGTTTATCGGGTCATGTATACGTATACTTATATGCAGTTGTTTGAAAAACAATCATCGTATAAGCATCCCTATACGCGAATGTGTACAATATAACTCGCGTATATGTCCGTGGATAATTTTTTTTAAAGGTTGATAACTAAAAAAATGTTTTGACTCTTGCAGGATGGTGCTAGAGTGGAGAGAAAGAGAGCATGAGGAGGTGGATGTTGCAATGGAGAGAGATCTAGGTCCATGATGGTCAGATGGACTTCCACGACATCGTCGGAGGCACCAAGGAGATGAGTCAGCGAGAGGGGATGCAGATAGAATGCTTCAAAATGTGCAGGGAAACCTGTCTCATTTAACGTAGAGGATTCCCATGGTTCAAGTGGAGGATCTTCCGAAGGCTATGCAGCGACAGGTGGTAGGTGTGCCTCATGCTTGAGTACAACTCTTTTGGTGTCTCACAAACACCGTAGTCTTATATCATGACACTCATCTGGTGCCATAGGTGTAAATGTCATGACTATTGTATGATCAAATGTATATGTATATTGAGGGTGTCAACCCCAATTTTGTAGTATAACATCATATTTTTTGAAATATATATAAAAACATGGTGCTTCGACTTAACTTATGTTACAATGTGTACATTGATGAAATTTTTTTATTTTCTTTAGTTATGTGACAAATTCCAATCTAAAACAAAATTATCATATGCATCAGATACATAATTAGAACTTCTAGGTATGTGATAATAAGTAATAAAATCAAATTGTCGTTCCAAAATTCGTACCCATAAGAATCGTCAGAGTAGAGTAGGGTCACACACATGGTAACTATCATTCAACTGACATACTACTAACTAGGAGTCCAGGAGAACTTCTAACGAGTGAATACCATGTGAAATGGCATCCTGAAAAAGTTCTATAATGACGCTATATTCAACCACATTATTCATGGATGGCCCTAGGAAAACGCCACTTGAATACACCAGTAGACCCTCGGGTGAGTAAACAACCCAAGCAGTGGAAGCCAAGTTCCGTGTATGACAACTGGCCCCATCTACAAATCCTAAATAGACTGAAGACTCCGTTGACATCTTCCAACCAAGGGAAAAATCGATAAGCAAGATGAAGATAAAAATAAAGGGAAAAGATATATACACTAAATTACATTAGTATACAAAGAGTTACGCCTAATATTAGGGCTCAAGCGTAATATATTTTCAAATAGAGAACATTATTGGGCTCAGCCAACATGTTCCCTTCACAATATTCTAATTCATAGGCTCCTTTTTCTAAGACATGTTGCACGATATAGGGATCGTGACACATGGGCTTGAACTTGCCTGCCCCCGGTGGTTCTTTGTATTTATTATATAGAAGGACCAATTCACCCTCAACATACTTCCAAGGATAGACAGACTTATCGTATTCGACTTTGACACGTCATTTATTCACTTCGATAGTCGTAGAGGCGTCTCTACGCTGCTCATCTAGACTCTCTAGGTGTACGAGGCATTGTTCTAGATTAGAAGTGTCAGGTAGGAGAGAAACTGCCAATATAAGAGAAGAGATCTCCCATTCAATAGGTAAGATTGAATCCACACCGTGTACTAACTGGAAAGGAGAAAAACCGATGGAAGTCTTGGCCAAGGTTCGGTATGCCCAAAGTGCTCGATAAAGCATGATATGCCAGTCAGATTTTCTCCAGCTGAAAGTTTTCTGCAAAATGGTCTTGAGAGACTTGTTCACGACCTCTACTTGTCCATTTTCCTGGGGGTAGTAAGGGGAAGAATGATAGTTCTTAAACCCCATTTTAGATGCTATTTCTTCCATCATTTCATTCTGAAAATGATTGCCATGATCAATGACAATCTCACTCGGGATTCTAAACCTGGCTATAATTTGATTGAATACGAAGAAGGAGACATTATTCCCATCAGATTTAATTGTAGGCATGGCCTTAACCCACTTAGTAAAGTAGTCTACGACCATGATAATGTGTTGATTCCCCCCCAACCAAATTTGGGTTGCAATCTACAAATTCCACCCCTCACTTGGTGAAGGGACCGACAGTAATGACTGGATGGAGAGGGTGTTGCATCTCTTTCATCACCTAAATGAGAAAAATCAAGACACTTACAAGCCTAGTTGGGTTAGCTGGGTAGGACATCAGCGAATGTAAGAGTTAAAAACATCATGCATAAGAAACACGCAAAGAACTAAGATAATAACAATAAAAGAAACTAAACTAGAGTGCATAAGGGAAATATAACAAGAAAATAAACAACATGTATGCCACCAATGGATAAGTTGTATTAGTGGAAAAAATCAAAGAGAAAGGGAGACTATGGGTCCCCTCTTCCTTCAAGGGAGGTCTCTTGAACCCCCAATTATTGAGCTCTTCTTACAAGTAGGAAACTAAAAGGAAATGGTGAAGAAAATCCAAAGCACATTCACTCAAGAGGTGATGTGAATGGCTAAATGAAATGATGCTTGTATACTCTTGATGAGGAAAGAGGATCCTCCAAGAGAATATAGGTAGCATAACAATACAAATGAATTCCTTGAAAATATAGTGCACCCATGGCCTCCTTTTATAACAATGCTTTGAGACATTATGCAACTATTCTTTGGTGTGAACAAGGGGATCTTTAGGGCACCCTTAGGTCTTTGACCAACCCCCCACTCAAATTCAGCTCGGATTTGGGTGTCAAATTGACTTGGGAGATGAACCATAAGTGGGTGGAAAGCTGACCAAAATCATAAATGTGTTGTTTTGAGGTGTGCATAGTTTTTTGCATCCACAATCGCACATCGGGCGCATATGCACTTTTCCGACGTTATTCGACTGTCGCACATGTGCACGTTGCATTTGTATCCATAGCACATGCTGATTTTTAACCAGTTGTATAGTGTTGTGCCCTTTGGAAATGCATTTTCTAGGCCATGGATGAACTAATGGGTTTTTTGAATATGATGGATTCTTGTAACCATTTGCGGATGAAATTTCAGTGATAATAGATGCCCCTTTATGTGTGAGGTTAGGAGCATATGTATAGCCAAAATAAATCAATATTTCTTCTACTAAGAGTACCTTTGTAAAAAAGAGTGTTGAGGGGATTTCAAGAGTGACCCATTGGAGAGAGAGGGGATCCTGTAGGACCCAAACCTTTCGCAAGGTGTGGAAAAATAAAACTGTGTACAAATGAGGTAGGAATGCCCCATGCTCGTGTCATGTAACTCAAAAATGTGGAATACAGTAACTGAAGTTGTGTGTTGGTGTAGAAAACTGCAGTGCCCTCGAGGGCGTGTTGATAATAGCAGAGGACAGTTCGGATGGTGAAAAAACTATGAAAAGAGGTGATGAAACCTATAAGGAATGTCAATGATACGCAGGCATTGATATCCTATCAATTTTCAGAGGTCTTCGGCAAATAAAAACAACTGTAATAGTCACAAAGTAAGACCTACCGCAACATGATGAGTTGTTGAAGTCAAATGTCATGGGGGTCAATGAAAACAGAGAGTAATGAGGGTTCTCTCTGTTCCATCTGAGACACCTCATTGTAAAGGTAATGAGAGTCAAGATACTGTCGCCCTTCTAGAAACTGTGTTGATGTCAACAGGAAGGGAGACGTGACTCCAAGAAGCAAAGGGCTTCATGAAATCTACATGATGTGGTCAGGGACTGTGGAGATACATGGATGAAGTCAAGATGTGGTGAGACTCAAGACTTCCCTTGGTTGGGGGTATTTGTGAAGGATAAGTGGCAGCAACCGTGGAACTAAATCTAGCATCAGGGGGATGAAGAGACTAGGGTTTAAGTGGTGCCAGAGGTGTGACAAAGTGGATAAATGCATGGATCAAGTCTAAATGGACTGTGGGATATTCAGGTTTTATGGACGGTGTCAACAGGAGGAGAAGGTAAATAATGCCCCAACCAAGGGCGACATGGGTTACTTCTGCCTGAAAAAGGAAGGTCGCCTAAGGTGACGACAAAAACTATGTAAAGGTTGGAAACAAATACTTTTTACAATTACCAAAAAAATAAAGAATCATTGGGGATGATCGTACAGATACAGAAAGAGGTGCCCCAGTGAAATATGGCTTGGCCTGTGAGGGCACAAGTTGTGTGGAAAATAGGTGGAGGGTGGGGGCCCCATAGGTGTGTTTATGTATTAGGAAAAATGAATGGAGGACAATCTGTAGATGGGAAAGTTGACGACAGAGGAGATGGAGGGATAATTGATACTGCGGAGGTGCAGTCAAAATGTGAATCGTTACGAGATACTGTGGATGTGACTTTGTTAAGCCCTAATATTGGCTCATTACCCCCCAATTGGGGCATATTACATTATTAATGTTATTTTATTTATGTCAGCTTTATTCCATTAGTTGTAATTATACCTCCTAATCTCCTATATATACCAAGGAGACATTTTCATTTGGAATCATCTTGGAATTGTACATTTATGTGGGCATAAGGAGGTTGCCCGCTCGAAGAGGATTATTATCTTAATTTCTCTCTTTTTCAAGGCGTTGAGTACTTATTCTGTGGTATTTCTATTCTATATTGATATTTGGTTCTTAACATATGGTATCAAAGCTCAAGGTCTTGGGGTTTCATTGCTACATTTGAGACACCTTGTAATTTTTGCTATAACTTTTTTTCTACAATGTTTCGGAAGAAATGTCTTGGACGATATTTATCAGACAGATCAAGGTACGTTGGGTTAAAATTTCATCTCCTTAGGCCTTATAATTTCGGAGATATAGCCTATGAAAAATAGAGTTCGAGAATCATCCTGAACAGAGTCATTGCGGAATTTTCATTATATATTTTTTTCTATAACGTTTCAGACCCTTAACTCTGAAGGATATTCACATAAATTAGTAAGGTATATGTGGTAAACATTTCAGCTTCTGGGTCCTCTTACATTTGTAGATACACCCTGTGGAAGATAGGGCATCTGACTAGTCCTATTGACTAGTCTCAAGAAAGTATTCCAGGTAAAATAATCACAACTTCTTCCTAGAGTATCCAAATTGAGTGAGACTAGTTGCATTGGATAGTGGATAGTTTGTAGTATTTCTGGTATGAGTTTCAAAATTTTATATCAATTATTTTGTGCGGAGCACGCTATACAAGTGACATATACCGGAAAGGACAAAAATCAGCAAGTTGTGGGGAAGTTACCATAAATCCCACTTGGAACATCCAATTTTGATCAGACCTATGGAATTACAGAGAATAAATATCAGAGAACTAAAAAAATAAAGTTCCATACCCAGAAGGGCCGAAAATTTGTATATGCAGCAGAAGAAATATTGTCTAGCAGAACCACCTCAAAATCAAGGTTTAAAAGTGATACTTGGCCAACATGCCACCCAAAAGGGGAACTTCTACACCAAATAAGCCTCCAGATAATCCTACATGGACTCTGGATGAAGGTGAAGAAATGCGTAGGGACATAAATGATTTACAAAAGAAGACAGTAACAAAATATGAACTACAAGAGATGATGGAGGGTTTAAAAGGGGAGATCATGGAAGGATTGAAAATTTTCATAATAGAGAGGACACCTGAAAGTGAAAATGTATCCCATGAAATTCATGATG
>JASDQU010736074.1:195758-206689 GCA_032191745.1 Picea mariana
AAAAAAAAAAGAGGCATAGAGTATAGATTATCAAAGGTATATGGATTTGGTGTTTTATTGTTAGTCAATAATATGTGAAGAATGGTGTTGTCTTATAATATTAAAGGAAAATTGAAATTTAAAATAAATTTGAATTAATTTAATAAGTAAAACAAAATTTAGATCTAGTGAATAAATTTGAGTAAATTTAAAATGAATTTAAGCTAAAAAAATTTTTTAATATTATTAAATACATCATAAATATTAGGTAAGACCTCACAACATCTATGTGAAGTTGTCATATAAAATACAAGACTATTGTTTTTCATATGTTAAAATATTCTCCATCTTCAATTCTACTAGTGTTACTGATAATATATACATATAAAAATAAATGAGAGGGATAGAGTACAGCTGCAAAGGTGACTCTGAATTTGTGTTGGAATTGGTGTTTTATTGTAAGGTGACTCTGAATTTGTGTTGGAATTGGTGTTTTATTGTAGACAAATATTTGGAAAATGATGATGAAGGAATATTAAAATTTAAGATAAATTTAAATTGGTTTAATTTTTCAAATGCTATTACATACATAATATATAATATATGACTACATCTATATCATATTGTCATATAAAATATTAGATTATTCTTTTTATTTTTTAAAATATTCTCCATTTTATATTCCACTCTTAACTTGGTCCAAAGGATTATATGCTATAACATTTTTATTTTTTTTTAAGTAAAAAAGATAGTACCTGCTATATTAAGTAACCAGGGAAACATTGACAAAATACACAGAGATATGGTCGTCCTAAGCCACCAAAAATGCTATCGTTTTACCAGAAACCAACATAGTTTGGAGTGAGATAAGTCTAGGAGGGTAAGCTAAAAACTGTTTTGCTCTCTGTCCTGCCCAAAGGAAACCAGGACAGATGGCCATAGTTCAAGTTTACATGTAGCAACAACATGATTAAACATAAAACAAACTAGCATAGGAGAACTTAAATACCCGGTGACCTGTTGCCCTTGCCTTTCTGCCACGTGGATCTGGCTAGGATGGCAAACGACTGCACACACAATGGACATTTCCTCTTTGCTAGAGCGTTGGAGTACGTATCAAGGAGCAAGTCCAGACACTGTCCCATGAGGAGGGCTCTGTGCTCCTAGTCTGCCATGTGGCCTCGGAGTTCGAACACCAGAGCCAGATGCTCTGCACGGAGGAGTGGACCATACAAGTCATGATTACCTGCTTCATCGAAGGTTTCATTCCCCACTTCCATGTTCATCCCTACTCTAGCCTCGATTACATTCAATCCTGCTCCGGCCGCAGCCACCTTCATCCCTGCTCTAGTCTCGTCCACATTCCTTTCTGCGCATGCATTGTCCTGAGCCTCGTCCTCATTCATTGCCTTCTCAGCATGGCTGGTGGGGCTGTAGTCACCCGTCCACGGTATCTCTTCAACAATACAAATAGGGAATTCGTCTGCTGGCTTGCCTTTCGGACCGCTACCAACCTGTATATCCGGTACCATGGCTTGGGGTTCCAAGGTGGTCGCTAAGTCCTTCAAGTACGGCATTTCGTCAACATAGCAGGTTGGAAACTCGTCCGCAACGCCGCCCTCCAGACTGCTTCCAGGCTCAATTGCCATGGTATGAATGCTACGTTCTGTTCTAGGCTCAACGATAATGGCGTGTAGTGCCAATTGGTTAGCGCACGCCCTCTGTCAGAGAATGGAAGTCGCCATCGACAGAGCGCGCTCCAGGTTCTTCCTCCTTTGCCTCTGCTCTTTGTGGGTGTACCAGGCCGAGCCTCGGCGAGACCTGCCTCGCTTCCTTGTCATTGTTGATGAGGGGTGGATAAAAATACAGAGAGAATGCACCAAAATGAGAGTGAGCCAAGACGAGAGGGAACCAGAGCTGCACCAGAGCTCCCAACCGGCGGGGAGGTCCAAAACGAGAGTGAACCAGCTCTGTCCAGGCTCTTGAATTTTTGAATTACCAAATAATGGCTTCGCCTGGCTTCCCATTAACCTTATCATATTGAATGTTGTCTGAGCGAGAGATTTCACGTGAGGGAGGAGTCCCTCCTCCGTATAGCAGCTGTAATGGCCAGCTACCATCATAAATGCAGAGAGGATGGGTGGCGGCCAACAACATTTAAGATGTGGCTTGATGATGAGCCATGTGGCGAGGCGTCGTCACGTGTCACCCCATTCGGGGATGCTATAACATTTTAAGTTTAAAGGTTGTAAGTAATTCTAAAAGTGTGCTAGATTTGGTGTTCTAGCACACGTTTAGAAGCACATTGTCCTCTGGAAGGTCTTGAAATTTCACTTTTGTTTTGAGGTGGTTTTATCCTCCATGATACTCAAAGGGTTAAAAAATTTCATGATATTTTGATCATGTGCTTCTGTTATTCCTTCCATCTTCATTGTCTTTCTGGTCTTCCTTTTTTTCTCATGCATCATTGAGCTTCTTAACATGCTCAGTCAGTGAGCTGCAACCAAGCTTCTATAACAAGCCTCCAGAGTTGCTACCCAATACCTCACCAAGCTTCCACCTGATCTTTGTCCTTTTGGCATTACTAGTTCTCTCCTTTGGAACCATCTAAGCACTCATTTTCTATCGGATTTTGCACCTACCCACTTCATGCAGAGACATCTTTCCCTGCTTTGATACCACTTGATGAAAACCAAATCTAGGGGTTCGTCAAATCAAATTTTTTATGAGCTTTAATCTCTAGACATGTAGGTTATAGCCCACGGAATAGATTGAAACTAAGTCCAGGAAACAATAAAACTTGACATCTCAACCAATACACTCTGAATACAATGGTTTCCTTGTATCTCAATAATCCAAATGAAGTTCATAGGAACTTCATTACAATTGTTCCTTGATCCCCTTATATAGTTCACAGCTTTTGTCACTTGCCTCTTTAATCACCTTGGCATTCCTGATTCTGTAATGTCCCCCAGCCACTGGCCCGGGCAAACGCTACTATGCAGAACAACATCACTCTCATACTTAATTAATAACATGCATTTAAGTCCAATTAAACACATTTAACTCATAGTAAGCACAAGATTACTGCTAACATAAATAATCCTTGGCATTAACAATAATTCATATGCAAAACAGAATACATGATACATATAAGCATCACAGGCATGAAAAACATAATATTAAGCATAAGCTGATACTTATCTTTGAAATTGTAGTAATTCCACCAACCATGCCCAGGCCTTCAACGAACCTCCCAGCCTTAGACCACACTGCTCATCACGCTCATTAGTGGGTCACCCCTGAGCTAGGACTAAGCTGCACCCAAGGCAAGTAATCCTAGTCTAGGCTGAGGTTACAAGGAAAAATGCACAGAGAAACCGAAAGGATTCTCTCCAGAAGCCTTCTTATGCCCACTACTCACGGACTCTCATTCCCCACATGCATGTTCCACCTAGGAGTATACACCTTCACAAGCACAATCCATCGGTGCTTCACCTCCCTCTTTGGGTCTCGGCAACAGGCTGGATCAAGAATTCTCAGAGCTCCATAGTTGGTGTTGAACTCTCCTTGGGAGAACACCACTTCCAACAGACTCTCTCACCTCGAGAGAGCTGCTCATAGGCCTGAAAACCTGCCTCTTCAACTCGATTTTCAACACAGTCGGGCAACCACGAGGCTCCACATGAACATACAATGGTCCGCAAGCCACACGCAGTCAAGCACTGCATGACCACAACAATCCACTGAAACACAGACACGGGCTTCTCCAAAACTGGTGACAGACAAATGCTACAGCATAACAGGCTTAGCAACTACGGGACATTTGGTTTTCCCAAACCAACAATACAGGACCGACTCACAGCTCAGGTTTCGAGGATGCATGAGGGTGTACAAAGATCCCACATAGAGACTTAACGGTTTAGGTAAGGATTCCCTAGGACAAACACTGAAACAGAGGTCGATTATGGACACCTGTGAGTTCAGACGGATGATGGAGAATGGGAAAAATGCAAGAGCAACAATTTTCCCGTGAGGGTTTCCTTCACGGTGCGCGGGTAAGCAAATGCAGATGCAGAGGCAAAACACATTCAGACTAGCATCATGGTGAACTTAGGCGGAGGATGACAAAATGATCAACCCCCCCTCCACAGCTGACTTCTGCAGTTTTTAACTGCATGTGCCTGGGTCGACACATGTCACCCATGAGGCTGCATGCACTCCATCAACATGCGTTCCTATTTTTCCAAGGACTTAGGATAAAAGTATATATTTCACATGGCTTTTGGAATAATATTAAAATATTAATCCCAAGGACTTAAGGCCCTAGGCTTAGCCCCTAGGCTCAACACTTAGCCTCTCTTTCCCACCTTCCAGCCGCCAATCCCTTACCCATTATATGGAAGCTTAGTCCCCCATCACTCATTCATCGTGGTCGGTCTGCACGCAGTGATGTTTATATTTTTATTAATGTTCTACATGATTACATACAAAAAGCAGGCTCTCGGCCTTAACACTTAGGCTCTCCGGCCTAATAACACATAAGCACACCATCTTATATAAACTTGGCTCACCAGCCTATAAAACATAATTACAATTCATAATGTAAGCTTTATACATCATAGACATGATTTACAACAGGGCTCGGCCTTGGGGACATTACAATCCCCTCCCCTTATTTTTGCACTGTCCTCAGTGCAACTTTACATTGCATCTGCAAGATTTTCAAAATTTTCAAAAAGATGTGGGTACTCTGCCCACATAACATATTCATGCTCCCATGTTGTATCCTCAAGACCATACCAGGTCCACTGGACCTTTACAATCCCTATAGCTTGATTCCGGAGCTGTTTGTTTTTCCTGTCCAATATGCACACAAGATGCACTTGCATGACACCTTCTTGTTCCACCTGAATCACATTCCAATCGATAACATGATTAGCATCTGGTATATATTTCTTAAGAAATGAAACATGAAACACATTATGTACATTCATAGATACATTATGTACACGATCACCCACTTTGAACTCTCTATGGGTTATGTTGTTATCAACATAACTTTTCTGCCTATCTTGGGCAGCTTTCAAATTCTGCTTAATTTTTATCATTTGGTCCTCCATCTCCTTGAAAAGCTCTGGCCCAACTACTGCTCTATCAGCTGGATTATCCCATCTCACTGGAGTATTTCACTTTCTTCCATAAAGTGCTTCAAATGGGCTCATCTTCAACGATGCATGATACCCATTGTTGTAGGCGAATTCTACCAAGTGTAGGTAGTCTTCCCATCTTGATGGTTTGTCCATCACATGCATTCTTAGTATGTCTTCTATTACTCTATTCACCCTTTCTGTCTATCCATGAGACTCAGGATGATAAGTTGTACTAAAGTTTAGATTCGTTCCGAATCCTTCGAACAATCCTTTCCAGAAATTTGAGGTGAATTTTGGGTCTTTGTCAGACACAATCGTTTTAGGAATTTCATGCAATCATGCCACTTCCTTTATGAAAATATCAACAACTTTTGCTGCCTTGTGAGTAGTTTTTAGTGGAATAAAATGGGCATCTTTTGTAATCTTGTCCACCACCACCATGATCGAATCATGTAGCTTGGATTTTCTAGGCAATCCCGTAATAAAATCCATCGTTACTACTTCCCACTTCCACTCAGGAATGGGTAAAGGTTGCAGCAACCCTGCTAGGTGCCTATGCTCAACTTTAACTTTATGGCACTCCATACATCTAGCAATGTATTCAACGATCTCTCTCTTCATACCCGGCCAAAAGTAATGGCTCTTGACCGCTGCTACTGTTTTCTGATATCCAAGGTGCCCTGCATAAGGCACATTATGCATCTCCCGCAAAATCATCTGTTTCAAGCATTGGACATTGGGTACAAGAATTTTGTTCTTGTACCGCAGTATTCCATTTGTTTCCAATTTATAAATTTCCATCTTCTATGGCATCTTACCCTGCTCTAGCATAGCGACCTTCTCTAACCCAACACATTGTGTAATACATCTGATTAAATGATTATATATTTTATTGTATTTTGAATAAATGTTTTTGATCATATTTGATTGTATTATCTATGTTATATATTTGATTAAATGTTATATTTTCAAGGAAATACTGTCCAATTTATAAATTTCCATCTTCTATGGCATCTTACCCTGCTCTAGCATAGCGACCTTCTCTAACCCAACACATTGTGTAATACATCTGATTAAATGATTATMTATTTTATTGTATTTTGAATAAATGTTTTTGATCATATTTGATTGTATTATCTATGTTATATATTTGATTAAATGTTATATTTTCAAGGAAATACTGTAATAGTTGTAGTGATTGAATGTTACATATCCTTCAATTAAATAATTGTGTTATTCTATTGAGTTTTAAAGCCTAGCATCTAATCTTTCATTTTAGGTAGTGATCATTTAGTGGAATGGTCATTTATAGTGATTAAATGATATATATGTTATTATTCCTTTAGGTTTGAATGCTTAGCCTATTATCCTTTATTCACTGATCATTTAGTGGTATGACTAGTTATGCTGATTAAATGATTTATAGTAATAATTGTTAATGTCTTACATGTCATTCCAAACTATGATTGCACTTAATATTAATTTGATGGTACGTTGATGACCAACTATGATTTAGGCTACTCTTTTGACATGCCCTTTAATGTTAATTTAGATGGTCAGTTTGGACAATTTTTTGACGTGATTATTGATTGGGTTGTTGACAAAGTCGCTTTTTGGCTTGAGTCCTTCCTTGATTGCAGTCAACTTTCCTTGTCACCCTATTGAGTGGGGTAGGTATAGACACCCAGTCAGTATTCGGTTCCTAGCACGTCGGAGTTTTCTTGAGTCTTGGTCCCTTTTTGTTTTGCACCAGGGTTATTGTCGTGCCTCTCTTCTAGGGACGGCATGGATCCTAATGAGGGGATCATGGTGTGCCTTATGGGTTAGTGGTGAATGATATATTRGTYGGAGTTGGTGCCTACCATGTGAGTGTGGTTGAGCATCGTATKTTGACTTGGGCACATGAGTTGGTTCAYGCGCCTTGAGGATCTAGTCTTGTTCATCAACGTCGTTATGTAGGGAAGGGTAAGTTGCCCCTTATCTTGTAGGCGTGTCTTGTTGCGTTGGATGGTTAGTCGTTACTCCTGGTTATTCTATGCCCGTTTTGCCGGGTTTCCCTTATGTCCGTGCATGGTGTCGTAGTTGCCTATTGCCTGGGTTGCGTGCTTCTATTAGTCGTCTGTGGTGTGGTCAAACTTTTGTCATCGTTGCCTTCTTGCCCTTAATTCTTCAAAACAAAAGAATATTTTTTGGCTTTGCTCATGGCCTTAACATCGGGGTTGTTACACCATGAAAAATATTATAAGTTACACTTCTCTCAACATTAATGCAAAAATATACTCAGATACACATTATTTACATGTGACCCATGTCCAATCCTAAGGAGGTTAAAACAAGGCATTGCACACATAACAAAGTTTCTTTCATTTTGTAAACTTTGGAACCAATGTTATAGTTCTTGCAACTTTAATTTTGAAACCTTTTCTTGCAGTGACATTTTTTCATTCAAAAATTGGCTCTTGTGGTGTTTGCAACTTTTTTCATTGTAACTTACATTATATTATGTCTTTGTCATCATAATATAATCTATATGGAATCCCTCAACTTTCCTTACAGGGATTTTATAGGTATGGAACTTGGTGTTTATTAGGACACTTTGTAAGTGGAAAATTTCCAAAGTAAAGTTGTGGTCTACAAAATATTCTTAACTTCACAACCCTTTACTAGGTGTTACTTCACACCTTTGAAACTGTAGTAATTCCACCAACCACGTGTAGGCCTTCCACAAACCTCCCAGACTTAGACCACACTGCTCATCACGCTCAGCATTGGGTCACCCCTGAGCTGGGACTAAGCTCCACCCAAGGCAAGGAATCCTAGTCTAGGCTGAGGTTACAAGGAAAACTGCACAGAGAAACCAGAAGGATTCTCTCCAGGAGCCTTCTTACGTCCACTACTCATAGACTCTCATTTCCCACATGCCTGTTCCACCCGGGAGTATACACCTTCACAAGCACAGTCCATTGGTGGTTCACCTCCCTCTCTGGGTCTCGGCAATAGGCCGGATCAGGAATTCTCAGAGCTCTGTAGCTAGTGCTGGACTCTCTCTAGGAGAACACCACTTCCAACAGACTCTCTCACCTGGAGAGAGCTACTCACAGGCCTGACAACTTGCCTCTTCAACTCGATTTTCAACACAGTCGGGCAACCACGAGGCTCCACATGAACATACAATGGTACGCAAAACACACACATTCAAGCACTGTGTGACCACAACAGTCCACTGGAACATAGACATGGGCTTCTCCAAAACTGGTGACAGACAGATGCTACAACATAACAAGGCTCAACAATTACGGGACATTCGGTTTTCCCCAACCGACAATACGACTGACTCACGGCTCAGGTTTCGGGGATGCGTGAGGGTGTACAGAGATCCCACACAGAGACTTAACGGTTCAGGTAAGGATTCTCTAGAACAAGCATTGAAACAAAGGTCGATCATGGACACCTGCGAGTTCAGACGGAGGATGGAGAATGGGAAAAATGCAAGAGCAACAATTTTCCCGTGAGGGTTTCCTTCACGGTGCACAGGTAAGCAAATGCAGACGCAGAAGCAAAACACGTTCAGACTAACATCACGGTGAACTCAGGTGGAGGATGACAAAATGACTGACCCCCCCCTCCACGCCTGACTTCTGCAGTTTTTAACTGCATGTGCTTGGGTCGACACATGTCACCATGAGGCTGCATGCACTCCATCAACATGCGTTCCTCTTTTTCCAGGGACTTAGGATAAAAGTATATATTTCACATGGCTTTTGGAATAATATTAAAATATTATTCCCAAGGACTTAATCCCCTAGGCTTATCCCTTAGGCTCAACACTTAGCCTCTCTTTCCCTCCTTCCAACCCCCAATCCCTTACCCATTCTGTGGAAACTTAGTCCCCCATCACTCATTCATTATGGTCAGTCTGCACGTAGCAGTGTTTATATTTTATTAATGTTCTACAAGATTACATACAAAAAGCAGGCTCCTGGCCTTAACACTTAGGCTCTTCGGCCTAATAACACATAAGCCCACCAGTTTATATAAACTTGGCTCACCAACCTATAAAACATAATTACAATTCATAATGTAAGCTTTATACTTCATAAAAATGATTTACAACAGGGCTCGGCCTTGGGGACATTACAGATTCCAACACTCATTGTCCATCGTAGAACCTTTGGAAATATGGCACTCCATTGGGTGCAAATCACTTGTCGTCATGCGACCATTGGCTAGAACCAATGGTTACATCATTGTGCACAATTCATTTTCATCCCATAACCACTGAATATGACTAATAGCTACAACACTGCGTGAAATTCACTTGTCATCATTGTTCTCTCCCTATTTGGTGTGCGTGCAAATGGTTCATCAATAATGATGTCTGATCATTGATCCACGATGATCAATGATCAAATCTTATCTCAATAGGTATATGAATTCTTTGGTCGCCCAAATTTATGTGACAACCCCTTGACTCTCTTTGCGAAGAACCAACAACTTGTGCCTTGTTGTCATAACCCTGCTCATCTTGAACTTGTGATACAGATCTGTGAAATCCACTCTCACAAACACATTCAAACATGGATTCAACCACACATGATTAAACCATAATTAATAAGATATCACAATGTATAAACAAGGATACAAAAAATACATAGTCTATATTAATATCGAGCTCGATTTCATTACATATACGACCTCTTTGGGCCTGGACTCGATTTTGCATTGTGTAAACCCACCTCTCTAAGCACACATATTACAATTTAAATGACACAATACAATATGGATCAGATCACTAAGAGGATATGATCAAATCTCAAATATCACTTATGAATACTAATATCACTTATAAGTCATAGAAATTGGAATATCACTAATAAAAAAATTAACAAACTCGATATAATCCAAGGAAATTTCATCCTCATAACCACGTTGTCTTCTGAAAGATCTTGAAAATTCAATTTTGATTTGGGGTGGTTTTTCTCCTACATCATATAATATACATTCATGTGAACCAATGCTACTCCCATAAAGAAAAATTATAACTACCATCACGAAAAATTATAACATGTTGCTCACTTGTATTTTCTATTGTCCAAAATATTTTGGAAATAGAATTACACTAACAAATGTTGATTTATATCAAGCTTATTATAAAACATGTTTTTTTTTTCAAAAAAACACTTATTATTTTTGTAAGACTCATTCAAATGAATTTGTTAACAAAGATTTGTTCAAATGAATTTTTTTTTTAAGGCAAGTTTGCATAGGAAACATGTATTTTTTTCTGAAAAATTCGGGAGAAAATAATAATTTGAGAAGTTGAATTTGTTAACAAAGACTTGTTCAAATGAATTTTTTTTTTAAGCAAGTTTGCATAAGGAAACATGTATTTTTTTCTGAAAAATTCGGAAAAAAAAAAATAATAATTTGAGAAGTTATTTGATATCTGTAAACACTTTGTATATAAGATTAGGATATATATGTGTGAAATTATGTAGAGGATAGTGTTATCTTGTATTTTTGTGTATTTTCTTTCTTAATGTTTTATGTGTATACTTCTGTTTATATTTTTTTTATGTTTTATGTGTATACTTCTGTATTTTTTAAATTTTCTACAAGAAGGGAATTTTCTACAAGAAGGGGGGACTATGTTACTTGCAGCCCTTGTTATATTTAGTAGAAGATGTGAACACCTTTGAATTAAATATGTAAACTTAAATATGTAAACCCTAAATAATAATAATAACAAAACAGATATTTGAACTTGAGTAAAGTTTAAAACATTATAAAAAAATACCA
>JASDQU010736074.1:206789-217026 GCA_032191745.1 Picea mariana
CGTAATATAATGTAAGTTACAATGAAAAAAGTTGCAAACACCACAAGAGCCAAGTTTTGAATGAAAAAATGTCACTGCAAGAAAAGGTTTCAAAATTAAAGTTACAAGAACTATAACATTGGTTCCAAAGTTTAAAAATGAAAGAAACTTTGTTATGTGTGCAATGCCTTGTTTTAACCTCCTCAGGATTGGACATGGGTCACATGTAAATAATGTGTATCTGAGTATATTTGTGCATTAATGTTGAGAGAAGTGTAACTTATCATATTTTTCATGGTGTAACAACCCCAACGTTAAGGCCACGAGCGAAGCCAAAAAATATTTTTTTGTTTTTAAGAATTAAGGGCAAGAAGGCAACGATGACAAAAGTTTGACCACACCACAGACGACGAATAGAAGCATGCAACCCAGGCAACAGGCAACTACGACACCATGCACGGACATAAGGGAAACCCAGCAAAACAGGCACAGAATAACCAGGAGTAACGACTAACCATCCAACGCAACAAGACACGCCTACAAGATAAGGGGCAACTTACCCTTCCATACATAACGATGTTGATGAACAAGACTAGATCCTCAAGGCGCGTGAACCAACTCATGTGCCCAAGTCAACATACGATGCTCAGCCACACTCACATGGTAGGCACCAACTCTGACCAATATATAATTCACCGCTAACCCATAAGGCACGCCATGATCCCCTCATTAGGATCCATGCCGTCCCTAGAAGAGAGGCACGAAAATAACCCTGGTGCAAAACAAAAAGGGACCAAGACTCAAGAAAACTCCGACGCGCTAGGAACCGAATACTGACTGGGTGTCTATACCTACCCCACTCAACAGGGTGACAAGGCAAGTTGACTACAATCAAGGAAGGACTCAAGCCAAAAAGCGACTTTGTCAACAACCCAATCAATAATCACGTCAAAAAATTGTCCAAACTGACCATCTAAATTAACATTAAAAGGCATGTCAAGAGAGTAGCCTAAATCATAGTTGGTCATCAACGTACCATCAAATTAATCTTAAGTGMAATCATAGTTTGGAATGACATGTAAGACATTAACAATTATTACTATAAATCATTTAATCAGCATAACTAGTCATATCACTAAATGATCAGTGAATAAAGGATAATAGGCTAAGCATTCAAACCTAAAGGAATAATAACATATATATCGTTTAATCACTATAAATGACCATTCCACTAAATGATCACTACCTAAAATGAAAGATTAGATGCTAGGCTTTAAAACTCAATAGAATAACACAATTATTTAATTGAAGGATATGTAACATTCAATCACTACAACTATTACAGTATTGCCTTGAGAATATAACATTTAATCAAATATATAACATAGAAAATACAATCAAATATGATCAAAAACATTTATTCAAAATACAATAAAATATATAATCATTTAATCAGATGTATTACACAATGTGTTGGGTTAGAGAAGGTCGCTATGTATGACACAGATGTATTAATCTTGTCCACCACCACCATGATCAAATCATGCAGCTTGGCTTTTCTGGGCAATCCCGTAATAAAATCCATCGTTACTACTTCCCACTTCCACTCAGGAATGGGTAAAGGTTGCAGCAACCCTACTGGGTGCCTATGCTCATCTTTAACTTTCTGGCACTCCATACATCTAGCGATGTATTCAACGATCTCTCTCTTCATACTCGGCCAAAAGTAATGGCTCTTGACCGCTGCTACTGTTTTCTGATATCCAGGGTGCCCTGCGTAAGGCACATTATGCATCTCCTGCAAAATCATCTGTTTCAAGCACTGGACATTAGGTACAAGAATTTTTTTCTTGTACCGCAGTATTCCATCTATTTCCAATTTATAAATTTCCATCTTCTGTGGCATCTTACCCTGTTGTAGCTTGGCTACCAATTCTTTGTATTGCATATCTACATTTGCAGCCTCAAGAATTCTTCTTTTAATATCAGTCTAATACATGCTAATGGTTGTAGCATGTAATTCATGCACCCTCCTACTGAGTGCATTAGCCACTTTATTCTCCTTTCCTTTGATAGGCTTGATCTCAAAGTCGTACTCACACAAAAATTCCAGCCACCTACTTTGTCTAGTGTTTAAGGTTGGCTGATCAAACAAATATTTCAGACTGTTATGGTATGTTCTGAGTTCAAACCTCCTTCCCATGAGGTAATGTCTCCATTTCTTTAGAGCATGAACTATGGCTGCCAACTCCAAGTCATGGGTTGCATAGTTCATCTTGTGCTCTTTTAATTTCCTAGACTCATAACAGACTACAAATCTGTTCTGACTGAGGACTCCTCCCAACCCTTCTTTACACGCATCTGTGCACACCATGAAATCCACATTTGGATCTGCAATCCTCAAGATTGGAGTGCTGGTTAACAACTGCTTCAATAGCTGGAAAATTTTCTCACACTCTTTAGTCCACTGAAACTTTTCCTCCTTCCTTTGCAAGGAAGTGATAGGGTGAGCTATCTTTGAGAACCCTACGATAAAATTTCTGTAATAGCCTGCGAGACCCATAAAGGATCTAACTTCCACCACATTCCTTGGCGTTGGCCATTCTCTGATGGCCTCAACCTTCTCAGGATCCACAACGATCCCTTCTTCTGAAATAATGTGCCCCAAGTAATGGATCTGCCTTTGATAAAACGAGCATTTGCTCAACTTGGCATACAACTGGTGTTCCCTCAACACTTGTAGCACCGTCCTCAGGTGTTGTTCATGCTCTTCCTCCAACTTGGAATACACCAAAATTTCATCCAGGAAGACTATGACAAACTTGTCTAGATAGTCTCTGAATACACCATTCATCAAGCACATAAAAACAACAGGTGTGTTCGACAGCCCAAATAGTACCACTGTGAACTCGTAATGACCATACCTTGTTCTAAAGGTGGTCTTGCTGATGTCTTCATCCTTTATTCTTACTTGGTGATACCCTGATCTGAGATCTATCTTCGAAAATATTTTTGCACCTTTCAACTGATCGAAAAGATCATCGATCCTCGACAGAGGATACTTGTTCTTAACAATTACTTTGTTCAACTGTCTGAAATCAATGCACAACCTCAATGTCCCATCCTTCTTCTTCATGAATAGGACCGGGGCACCCCAAGGTGACACGCTTAGGCGAATGTACCCCTTCTTTAGAATCTCTTCAAGCTGCAATTGCAACTCTTTCAGCTCTGGCATACTCATTCTATAAGGATCTTTCGACACTAGAGCTGCTCCAAGCATCAAATTTATAGAGAAATCGATATCTCTCTTCGGAGGTAGTTTGGGTACCTCCTGAAATACATCTTCAAACTCTTTAAGTACCTCATGATCCTCAATACCTGGTACCTTATCCTTAGGTGTTTCCCCCACTTGGGCTACAAATAATTGACAAACTTTTTTGTAGCACTTCTTCAGCTGCATTGCTGAGATTTCGCTAACAGTAACAACTCTAGGAATTCATTGGATGGATCTTTGATTCCCTTCTTCATCTAATAAAGTGAATGCCTTGTTCCGACAATCCAAGATGGCATGGTGCTGGTTCTTGATAAATGCAAACTTTCCACCACTCTAGGGTCTATATAACTATGGCTATCCCCTGAATCAATTAAAATAATAAATGGTTGGTTGTTAATAATACCTTCCACTTCAATAATGTGCGACTGAAATTCAGATTGCTTGTTGTCCAGGGCCACATAGATCCTTGGCATTCTACTGCCCATGTCCTCCATTGTTTCAGCTTGTTGAACATTATGGACAGCTCTTACTTTGCCAGTTTTATGGGGATAATCTATGTACTTGTGGTTCCTTTTACATCCCCAACACTGAATGGGTGTCTGTCTCGGCCTTTGTTCCCCCACTTCAACCATTCTCGACTCTTTAAATGATGGATTTCCTTGAGGACTATTTCTGAAAAAGGGAGGTTTGTTTCCCTTCTACCTCTGTTCTTTCTTAAACTTCTTTTGGTCATCCCAAGCCTTCCGAAAGGTAGGCTTTTCTCTTTGCTACTCATATAAGCATTTCACTCTTCTTATTGTTTCTTCCATAGTCTTAGGATCATCATACTGAATCTTGTTACCAATGGGAGGTGGCAGTCCACTCAGAAGCCTTTGAATCTTGACAGCCTCATCTTTGATGAATGGAACATACTTCAGTAATTCCAAAAACCTTTGTTCGTATTCATCAATGATCATGCTGCCTAGCTTGAGTTTGAAGAACTCCTTCACCTTTCTGTCATAGTATCTTTTAGTCAGGTATTTCCTCTTGAAATACCTCTTGAATTCCTTCCATGTGATATCTTTCTTTCTAATGTACTGCACTTGCACAAGCTGATCCCACCACATGGATGCTTTTCCTTTTAGTTGATACATTACAATTATTCCTTCTGCATGAGAGGAATAATTCTGCAGTTGGAAATATTTCCTCATGCCAAGCAACCATGTTTCAGCATCTTCTTCCTTCTTATGTTCTCCATCAAACGTAGGAGGCTTAATCTTGTTCATCACCCCTTTCAATTTATCCACTCTAGATCTTCGGTGTTTTCTGGTAGGGGATGGGCTTGAACTACTATGTGCTTCCTTATCGGAATGTTTAGGGGAGTGACGACAATGTCTGCTACCACTCCCCAATCTTCTTTTTCTCTTAGGGGTCCTGCGACTCCCTGTTTTGCTTGTGTCACTCTCCTTTTCCAATTTCCTTTCTATTCTTTCTAGGTTCTTCAACATCTTTAAGTTGAATTCACCTTGCCGATCCCTGATCCTCATGAGCTTTTGGCTATCGGCTCGACAAGCCTGGGCCTCTCTCTGCAATCTTTCAATGATTTTCATCATATATCCTTTCTTATCCATCTCTTTTCCTTTCCCATTAGAGTTTGACCCTTCGACTCCCAAGTTGACATTCCTTCCTTCTCTTTTGTTCTCTGAATTGGAGGCAATTTGCACCTCTTCCATTTCTATACTCGGCGTTGATTCACGACTATCCTGACACTTGTTGAACTCTGCACACACAACGTGAAGTCAACTGAAGTTTGTTAGGCCTTAAACCCTTAATTAAACTACAACAATCATAAACCAACGCGAATAAGAAAACGTTTCGACTTCACAAATTTTTCGAGTTCCGCTCGGCTTTATAATTTTCGGGTGATAGCCCCCATTTTCTTAGTCCCCAACCCATGCAGCCATGAGCCGTGATCAAACGCTAAATTTCTAGGTGCTACAAGGCTCTCCAAACGAAACTTCGGTTTTTGGGATTTCGGGCTTCGGGGTTTCAGGTTTCGCGGTTTTGGTCCTTGAGGTTCTCGCACTCACTTCCCTCTCCAACTCCTGACTTCCGAAAATTCAATTTCCTTACCCTTCGACCCCACAGCACAACTGTCTCCCACCAAGGTAGTGACACATGTTGTCCTTAAGAAGGTCCACCACACTCCCAACGATGTCAGGGGCCCCACTGCTTTCACTTTTTGTTTCGGAGTTTCGGGCATAAGGAGTTCGTGCATCCACACATCTCGAACTTTTTTGCTGAAATTCTGAAATTACGGTCTATCATCTACTTGATCCAATGGTCCTGATTCCCCATGATATGACGACTCATATCTCATCGGCATTTCTCGTATCGGGATTTTGTGTGTCACGAGATCGAAGGATTTTCCACCTTCATCCTCCCTATTCCTGAAATGTTGATTTCTTCTTGGACAATTAATGGTCCAGATCTCTCTTAGATCGACGGTTGTGATCCAATTGTGAATTTGTGTTTCGTGAATTGTCATGAACTCACCCTTAGACCATTTCAAGTGACAAGTCAGCGAAAGGCTAATCGCTTTCCATGCGTCCTGTCCGATGGACGGTCCTGATGAATTCGAGATCTCACATATCGTGATTTCCACACTCTTGTGCCACTCCAAAGAGTTTTAAACCTTGTGCATGTTCTCCAGATTTTACAGTCGTGAGGGTTCTCCTTTCCTCCCTAACATATCCTATGGCTCCAACACTTCTAGTGTGGAGTTCTCTCTCTCCCTGTGGCCATATACCACACCGACTGCAGTTTTATAATACCGCTACACCTCCTGAGCTTTGTAACATGGTCAAGTAGCCCGTTGACACTTAGAAACATTCTGAGGTATGAAATTATTCCTCTAGACACAATTTCCTTCTCAAAACCTCAGTCCAAAGACCACTTATCCGGTCCATCCAGGCTCAACATTGAAACTAGGCTCTGATACCAAACTGTAACGTCTCCCGGCCACTGGCCTAAGCAAACACTACTGTGCAGAACAACATCACTCTCATACTTAATTAATAACATGCATTTAAGTCCAATTAAACACATTTAACTCAGAGTAAGAACAAGAATACTACTAACATAAATAATCCCTGGCATTAACAATAATTCATATGCACAACAGAATACATGATACATATAAGCATCACAGGCATGAAAAACATAATAGTAAGCATAAGATGATACTTATCTTTGAAACTGTAGTAATTCCACCAACCACATGCAGGCCTTCCATGAACCTCCCAGCCTTAGACCACATTGCTCATCACGCTCAGCAGTGGGTCAGCCCCGAGCTAGGACTAAGCTCCACCCAAGGCAAGGAATCCTAGTCTAGGCTGAGGTTACAGGGAAAACTACACAGAGCAACCAGAAGGATTCTCTCCAGGAGCCTTCTTACGCCCACTACTCACAGACTCTCATTTCCCACATGCCTGTTCCACCCGGGAGTATACACCTTCACAAGCAAAGTCCATTGGTGCTTCACCTCCCTCTCTGGGTCTCGGCAATAGGCCAGATCAGGAATTMTGATAGCACTGTAGCTAGTGTTGGACTCTCTCTGGAAGAACACCACTTCCAATAGACTCTCTCACTTGGAGAGAGTTGCTCACAGGCCTGACAACCTGCCTCTTCAACTCGATTTTCAACRCAGTCGGGCAACCACGAGGCTCCACATGAACATACATTGGTACACAAGACACACACATTCAAGCACTGCGTGACCACAACAGTCCACTGGAACACAGACACGGGCTTCTCCAAAACTGGTGATAGACAGATGCTACAACATAACAAGGCTCAACAATTACGGGACATTTGGTTTTCCCCAACCAACAATACAACTGACTCACGGCTCAGATTTCGGGGATGCGTGAGGGTGTACAGAGATCCCACGCAGAGACTTAACGGTTCATGTAAGGATTCCCTAAAACAAACACTGAAACAAAGGTCAATCATGGACACCTGCGAGTTCAGACGGAGGATGGAGAATGGGAAAAATGTAAGAGCAACAATTTTCCCATGAGGGTTTCCTTCACGGTGCACGGGTAAGCAAATGCAGACGCAGAGGCAAAACACGTTCAGACTAGCATCACGGTGAACTTAGGCGGAGGATGAAAAAATGACTGGCCCCCTCTCCATGCCTGACTTCTGCAGTTTTTAACTGCATGTGCCTAGGTCGACACATGTCACCCATGAGGCTGCATGCACTCCATCAACATGCGCTCCTCTTTTTCCAGGGACTTAGGATAAAAGTATATATTTCACATGGTTTTTGGAATAATATTAACATATTATTCCCAAGGACTTAAGCCCCTAGGCTTATCCCTTAGGCTCAACACTTAGCCTCTCTTTCCCTCCTTCCAGCCCCCAATCCCTTACCCATTCTGTGGAAGCTTAGTCCCCCATCACTCATTCATTATGGTCGGTCTGCATGTTGCGGTGTTTATATTTTTATTAATGTTCTACATGATTACATACAAAAAGCAGGCTCCCGGCCTTAACACTTAGGCTCTCCGGCCTAATAACACATAAGCCCACCAGTTTATATAAACTTGGCTCACCAGCCTATAAAACATAATTACAATTCATAATGTAAGCTTTATACTTCATAGACATGATTTACAACAGGGCTCGGCCTTGGGGACATTACAGATTCCAACACTCATTGTCCATCGTAGAACCTTTGGAAATATGGCACTCCATTGGGTGCAAATCACTTGTCATCATGCGACCATTGGCTAGGACCAATGGTTACATCATTGCGCACAATTCATTTGCATCCCATAATCATTGAATAAGACTAATAGCTACAACACTGCATAAAATTCACTTGTCATCATTGTTCTCTCCCTATTTGGTGTGCGTGCAAATGGTTCATCAATAATGATGTCTGATCATTGATCTACGATGATCAATGATCAAATCTTATCTCAATAGGTATATGAATTCTTTGGTCGCACAAATTTTTGTGACAACCCCTTGTCTCTCTTTGCGAAGAACCAACAACTTGTGCCTTGTTGTCATAACCCTGCTCATCTTGGACTTGTGATATAGATCTGTGCAATCCACTCTCACAAACACATTCAAACATGGATTCAACCACACATGATTAAACCATAATTAATAAGATATCACAATATACAAACAAGGATACAAAAAATACATAGTCTATGTTAATATCGAGCTCGATTTCATTACATATACGACCTCTCTGGGCCTGGACTCTATTTTGCATTGTGTAAACCCACCTCTCTAAGCACACATATTACAATTTAAATGACACAATACAATATGGATCAGATCGGATTTGATCAAATCTCAAATATCACTTATGAATACTAATATCACTTATGATTCATAGAGATTGGAATATCACTAATAAACAATTAACAAACTCGATATAATCCAAGAAAATCTCATCCTCATAACCACGTTGTCTTCTGAAAAGTATTGAAAATTCAATTTTGACTTGGGGTGGTTTTTTTCCTACATCATATAATATACATTCATGTGAACCAATGCTACTCCCATAAGGAAAAATTATAACTGCCATCACGAAAAATTATAACATGTTGCTCACTTGTATTTTCTATTGTCCAAAATATTTTGGAAATAGAATTACACTAACAATTGTTGATTTATATCAAGCTTATTATAAAACATGGTTTTTTTTTTTTTTAACACTTATTATTTTTGTAAGACTCATTCAAATGAATTTGTTAACAAAGACTTGTTCAAATGATTTTTTTTTAAGGCAAGTTTGCATAGGAAACATGTATTTTTTTTTGAAAAATTCGGGAGAAAATAATAATTTGAGAAGTTGAATTTGTTAACAAAGACTTGTTCAAATGAATTTTTTTTAAAGGCAAGTTTGCATAAGGAAACATGTATTTTTTTCTGAAAAAATCGGGAAAAAATAATAATTTGAGAAGTTATTTGATATCTGTAAACACTTTGTATACAAGATTAGGATATATATGTGTGGAATTATGTATAGGATAGTGTTATCTTGTATTTTTTGTGTATTTTCTTTCTTAATGTTTTATGTTTATATTTTTTTATGTTTTATGTGTATACTTCTGTATTTTTTATATTTTCTACAAGAAGGGACTATGTTACTTGCAGCCTTTGTTATATTTAGTAGAAGATGTGAACACCTTTGAATTAAATATGTAAACTTAAATATGTGAACCCTAAATAATAATAATAACAAAACAGATATTTGAACTTGAGTAAAGTTTAAAACATTATAAAAAAATACATGATAGAAGAGAGTTTTAAACATTATTTATATGTAAAAGAACCTCTTTGTTTTCACAATACATTAAAAAAAAAGGGGTTTGAATATTATTTATATTTAAATGATCTTTCTCGTGGTTAATTTGAGGTTAATTTGATTTTGTTTAAATGAGAAATTTTTATTTTGAGAAATTTTTATTTTTAACATGTGAAGAAATTGTTAAGGAATGTGTGGAGTAAGTTGATTTAGTAAAAGTTTGTGAAATTAGGTGGTACATTTTCATATTTAATTTGATTTAAATTAAATGGGAAATTTTGATTTTGTGAAGATGGATATTGTTAATGAAGGTGTGGAATAATTTGACATAGTAAGAATTTGTGAAATTATTTATATTAAAAGGAGAACCTTTCTCATGGTAAATTTGATTTTAGTCAAATGAGAAAGTTTGAATTTGGAAGGATGGAATACTAAGTTTGATTTTGGGAGGATGAAAGACTATGAAGAAATTGTTTTAAGGAAGGTGTAAAGACATTTAAAAATGAGAAATTTTGATTCTCTGAGGATGGAGGCACTATGAAGAAATTGTTTTAAGGATTGTGTCGAGTAATTTGATGTAGTAAAAATTTGTGAAAGTATTTATATCCAAAGGAGAAGGCTTCTTATGATAAATTTGATTTCAATTAAATGACAAAGTTTGAATGGAGAGA
>JASDQU010736074.1:257130-303080 GCA_032191745.1 Picea mariana
TTAAAAATAATAAATCTGAATTCGTTTTGGCAATGTGTGTATGGGCATTTTCGTTTTGTAAATTTGTTTTGAGAATTCGTTCTGGCAATGAGTGTATTGGCATTCCGTTTTTGTAAAATTTAGTTCTGAGAATTCATTCTGGCAGTGAGTGTATTGGCATTTTCATTTTGTAAATTGTTCTGAGAATTTGTTCTGGCAATGAGTGCATTGGCATTCCATTTTTGTAAAATTTATTTCTGAGAATTCGTTCTGGCAGTGAGTGTATTGGCATTTTCGTTTTGTAAATTGTTCTGAGAATTCGTTCTGGCAATGAGTGTATCGGCATTCCGTTTTTGTAAAATTTGGTTCTGAGAATTCGTTCTAGTAGTGAGTGTATTGGAAATTTCGTTTTGTAAAATTTGTTCTGAGAATTCGTTCTGGCAATGAGTGTATTGACATTTTCGTTTTGTAAAATTAGTTCTAAGAATTCGTTCTGGCAATGAGTGTATTGGCATTCCGTTTTTGTAAAATTTAGTTCTGAGAATTCATTCTAGCAGTGAGTGTACTGGAATTTTTGTTTTGTAAAAGTTAACCTCGACTGTTGTAATTGCCCACAAAATGTTTTCCTTTAAGAATGCTATCAGAGCTTGCCGTATTTACCTTGATTTTTGCCTTAGAATGCTGACTGATTTCCCTGGTCGGAATGACCACAATTCGCCTTCAGGCAGAGGTTGCATTCTAATTGTTCTAATTTGGTTGCGTTCTAATTGTTCCATGTTGGCTGCGTTCTAATTGTTCTAACTGTTCTATGTTGGCTGCGTCAAATTTGGCTGTGCTCTAATTGTTCTATGCTGGGTGCGTTCTAATTTTTCTAACTGTTCTATGTTGGTTGCATTCTAATTGTTCTATGTTGGCTACGTTCTAATTGTTCTAATTATTATTATTAAAATGTCTTAATTGTTCTAATTTATTATTACAAATATAGCTTTATGATACAAGAAATAAAATTTAGGTAAAAAAGAAATATATATATCTAAACCCTCTTGTCAAAGTAAAATGACCGTATATCTTATTTCTTTTATTGATTGAATTTCGTTGTATTGAAATGTGTTACAACCAATGGAAACATATTACAGTAAGTATATGTTGTCGAAAGTACATGCATGAAGCAGGGACTTGGATGCTCGTATATTTTTATTTGATTGAAGATGCTACAACTTTTCGAATAGGTTACAATATTGTAGTTATCAAGATACAGTGATTAGGTTGCCTAGTCCCCTTTGAACTTTATTTTTGAGTTCCCTTTTATTTCATTTATTTTATATAATAACTTCCTTCAATTAACTTATGTCCTTCTCTTATGTTTGAGGGTCAACCAATAAGGTACTCGAACCATCTTAGGGTAGACCCTTATTGCACAAGAGTGAATGATTAGACTGATTGCCTTAGAGACTTGGTTAAGAATTCCTCACAGGTTTAGTAGTTGGTTAAGTTTTATTGACTTTAAACATTGAAGTGCCTTAATATAGATAACATGGTCATTTTCTATATTCATGGTTATATTATTGTCTTGATTATTTGCTTTATTAATGGTCAATATCTTATAAATTGGTTAAATGAATTACCCTTAAGGCATACTGTAATAGTATAGTGGGGAATTAATGAGATATTATGTTTCACTAAGGCCCTTGCCTTATGGTAGGTAACATGGTTGTTTGCGATATCAAATGGTTATATTAATGATTTGTTCATTACTTTAATTGCTATAAATGTTTGCAATGACTTATAATTTGATTATATGTATTACCTTCAATGCAATACTGTAAAAATAGTAATGAGTTAGTAATGACGCACTATCGTAAAATGCTAGTTGGAAGAAATGTTGGATTAAAGTTGGGGTGCTTATTCACCTTGATAGAACTGGTTGTATTTAGTGTCCATTGCTAAAGGGCTTAATTATAATTTTAGTCATTCTAGTTAGCCTACAATTGATGTTACTTATTGTTCAAACCTTGGTGAAGTTCCGACTGGCTTAATAGATTCTATTTAATGTTGGTATGAATGGCACCTTGAAGTAAAGTAGATGACTACCCTTGCATATTGAATTAAAATAAGATTGATTTCCTTACGCATGCACTTATTTCGGTTCATGTTGGATTTAGTAACCAAATTCTCTTGCACTATGGAATTCTTGTGATGTGTGTTGATTCATAGAACATTATCGCGCAGTGATCGTCATTAATGATTGTGGATTTGGCATATTTAGTGTTAGTCTGGATTGTGTTAGCAGGATGTAGACACCTCCATGTTCCTCAGAACAGTCGCCAGCCCTGAGACCTTAAATGGTTAAAATCGATGGGAACCTGGGCTTGAGTGTTGCTTATGTGTCTTGGAGGTCCTAACCATTGTAGGGTAGGATGGGCGGGTAGTCAGTATTTTTATTGGGTCGGTTGATTTTTGTTCTTTACTGGCAGATGTTGATGTGCATCTTAGATCCTTATGTTGATACCGCAGTTGCATGCGTCATGATGTTTCGTCATGTGGCAACGCAGAGTATAATGTCTCGTTACCCTTGTACACATGCACACACACAAAAAATAAAATTTTGCACTTGTTATCAGAGGTTGTCGGCGTGACGAGGAGGAACGTTACATATGGTATCAAAGTGGGTTCGACCTGCGACTTGGGATCGCTACGACTTTCGTTGACATGATTTGATTATACTACTGCTAATCAAGTTGATTGTGTGCATGTAGGTAATCATGGTTGGAGGGTGTCGCGAAGGTGGATGATGGGGTGCTAGGGGAGGAGGTGCGACGCCCCCAATAGTATCCACGCCAGAGGGGTCTAACCCCCAGGGAGACGAGCAGGTTCTCGTATATGAGAACATAGTAGTTGGCAATGTAGTCAGGATGATGAGATCTTTTTAGCGCATGTCTGAGACACTGATCAAACTTTTGGATAGAGATGAGGCCAGGGCGCCGTCACCCATTGAGGTTCCACCGCACGCACCGACTGTTACTGGTAGCATTCACCGCGAACTCGAGAAGGTCAAATTTCTCGAGTTCTTTGGCACCCTGGATGGCACAGCTGACGAGGCACGGTTGGAGAACATGGCGATGTGCTTCGCACTTTGTGATTATACCTCCAACATGAAGGTCTGCATGGCGGTCTTTCAATTGAAGGGGAGCACTCTTCTATGGTGGAATATGCTCCTACTGCAGCTGAACATGACCGTCGAAGATGTGTCATGGGAACTGTTCAAGGAATGGTTTCGAGAGAGGTACCTTTCAGAGGAATTCATCGAGCATCAGCTCAATGAGTTCAACGCCTTATGATAAGGAGGTCGTACGGTGCCCGAGCACGAGACACGTTTTATGGAGCTGCTCCAGTATGCTCCGCATCTTCACACAGAGAAACTTAAGGTCAACCGGTTCGTGTTTGGCCTTAACGGAAGCCTGTGTGCAAAGGTTAGGATTTTGATGCCTCAAACCTTGCACGATGTCGTCCAGAAGGCCCTCATAGCAGAGGAGGAGCTTATCAGTGGGGGTCAGACCAGGACTCCAGCGAGACCAGCAGGTCAGGTTCCATCTGGAACACAGCAACACCAGACACTAGCGAGACATATGCCAGGATATTGTGGCTTCTAGAGGGGATCCACCTTCACTACACCTCGACGACCACCGCCTCGACAACGGAAACCTTATCAGGGAACACAACATCAGCAGCAGCGTCACCCACAACAGTAGCAGTTTAGGCCTGTTCAGCAGAACAGACCCGGGTTCCAGGCTGGTGGGCCATCATCGTCTACTTCGGGTACTAGGGCTACTGGGCCGAAGAAGGGGTGTTGGACGTGTGGGGACAAACAATACCAATGCGACTGTCCTGTAGAGAGGACCAGAGCATCCGGATCAGCTGGACCCACTACAATGGGAGATATGGGCAAGGCCCATCAGATTCATGAAGCGGTGAATAACCGCCAGGAAGAGCATCAGTCGACTGTGCTCGAGACGACAGGTACTGTTGCTGACCAGACCCTTAGTATTTTGATAGATCCCAGTGCTACCGAGAGTTTCATTTCTGGTGTAGCGCTAAAAAGGATTAAGGTAAAGGCGGTCAAACATGACGAGTTTAGCTTCGTAGATATGGCTTCGGGAGCCAAACAGAAGGTTAGAGGAAAGGTTATGGGCTGTGCCCTTAACTTGGGTGAGTTTGTCACAAAGGCCAACTTGTATGTCATGATCTTAGGATCTTATGATGTCGTAATTGGTTTAGATTGGTTGGAGTCGCGTGAGGCGATACTCAACTGTAAGACGAAACAATTGAGCTTGGTTGATGACGAGGGAGAGAGATGTGTGATTGTAGGATGGAACCAGGGAGTTTCCTTGAGGTTCGTCTCTTCCTTACAGTTACAAAAGAGTATGTGCAAGGGGTTCAAGCTTTATGCGATGCTTGCGCTAAACGAGAAGGGAGTAGCAGAAGGTCTAGAACACTTTCTAGTGGTGAAGGAGTTTGCGGACGTATTTCCAGAGGAGTTACCTGGGATCCTGCCAGAAAGGGAATTGGAGTTTACCATAGACCTGAAATCAGGGACCGAATTGATAGAAAGCATGCCTTATCGGATGTTGACCCCAGAGTTACAAGAGTTGAAAATGCAACTGAAGGAGTTGCTGGACCTAGGACTGATATGTCCTAATGTGTCACCGTGGGGTGCACTTGTTATTTTCATACGAAAGAAGGATGGATTGTGGAGGCTTTGCATTGAATACCATCAACTGAACAAGGCTACAATCAAGAACCAGTATCCCTTGCTGAGAATTGATGATCTGTTCGATCAAATGAAGGGTGTGGTGGTGTTCTCCAAGATTGATTTGCGATCAGGGTATCACCAGTTGCGGATCAAGGAGGATGACATCTCTAAGACCGCCTTTAAGACTAGATTTGGACATTACAAGTTTATTGTTTTGCCGTTTGGACTGACAAATGCCCCAGAAGTATTTATGAGTTTGATGAACGGGGTGTTCCGCGAGTACTTGGACAAGTTCGTCCAAGTGTTCATTGAGATGTTTTGATTTACTCTCGTACGACAAAGGAGCATGACGAGCACTTGCGCTTGGTACTACAGTGTCTGTGAGAGCACAAACTGTATGGGAAATTGTTCAAATGCTCTTTTTATCAATCGAAGATTCACTACTTAGGGAATGTCATCTCCAGCGAAGGCATCGCCGTGGATCTAGCCAAGGTTGAGGCTATTATGGAATGGCCTGCGCCAACGAATGTCACAGAAGTGCGTAGCTTTATGGGTTTAGTAGGATACTATCGACGGTTTGTCGAGGGATTTTCGAAGATAGCAAATCCGATCATGGAATTGTAGAAGAAAAACAAGAAGTTTGTTTGGACCGAGAAATGCGTAGAAGCATTTCGGAGGCTTAAAGAGTTGTTGACAACAACGCCAATACTAAAGGTCCCTAACATGGATGCGAACTTCTTGGTATGCACAGATGCATCAAAGGAAGGTTTAGGTGGAGTCTTGGTGCAAGATGGACGAGTGATTGCTTACATTTCGAGGAAACTGAGAAGGCATGAGGAAAACTACACGACACATGATTTGGAGTTATTAGCCATCGTATATGCCTTGAAGGTTTGGAGACACTACCTTGTTGGACGAAAATATGAACTAAGGACTGATCATTGTGGACTACAACACATTTTTACGCAAAGCGACCCGAACACGCGACAACGACGTTGGTCAGAATTGATTAGCGAATATGACTTTGAGATTACTTACATAAAGGGAACAGTGAACCGAGTGGCAGATGCTTTGAGTCGGAGACCACGCATCTTTTCAGTGATGCCTCTTCAGACGAATCTACGTGAGAAGATTCTCACTTTACATCGTGGCGATGACTAGTATAAGGAGGACGAGGGTTTTATCGGACAAAACACAATGATGGTACCACGATATGAGGGATTTTCATTTGATAGCGATGGGCTATTGAGGTTTAAAAGTTGGATTTATGTACCGCCAAACGACGAGTCGAGGATATTGATCCTGAGTGAGGCTCATAGAGCAGTTTACATGGCTCACCCGGGAGTCATGAAGATGAGGGCTGACCTTAAGCCCTTATTCTTTTGGAAGGAAATGAAGGCCAACATAGTCAACTATGTGGCCAGATGTCTAGAGTGTCAGTAGGTAAAGGTTGAACATAGACACCCAGTAGGATTACTTCAACCACATGCCATCCTGGAATCAAAATGGGAGGTTATTTGGATGGATTTTATTGTTGGATTGCCACTGATGGCAAGGAGACATGAATCGATTTTTGTGGTAGTAGACACTCTGACGAAGAGTGATCACTTTATTCCTGTGCGTATGACGTATCAGGCACTTGACATATCAAGAGTTTTCATCAGTGAGATTGTGAGGCTGCATGGCGTGCCTAAGAGAATTATATCCGATCGAGGATCGATGTTTACTGGATGATTTTGGATGAGTTTCCAATAGGCCTTAGGAGCCCAACTTAACTTTAGTACTGCGTACCACCCARAGACTAACGGACAGATAGAACGAATGAACCAAACCTTGGAAGACATGTTGCGCATGTGCGTGATGGACTAACAAAAGCATTGGGAATAATTCTTCCCACTAGTAGAGTTCGCTTACAACAACAGTTACCAGAGCACCATTAAGATGACACCTTTAGAGTTTCTTTACGGGCGACCGTGTTGGACGCCCTTGAGTTAGGATTGGCTTGAGGATAGGGTCCTGGTGGGACCTAAAGTGATCCAAGAAATGGAAGAGAAAATGAAAACCATAAGACAAAGGATTAAAGAAGCGCAGGATCGACAGAAGAGTTATTCCAATGCGCACCGAATCGACCATAGTTACGAGGTCGATGATCGAGTCTTCTTGCGGGTTAAACTGCATAAGAGTTCGATCAAGTATGGAAAGGGAACTAAACTCTCTCCTAGGTTCATGGGCCCTTTCGATATTGTGGAGAGAAAGGGGCCCGTGGCCTATTGACTAGCCTTGTCTGATTCTTTGAGGCGTATGCACGATGTTTTTCATGTATCTATTTTGAGACATTATATTAGTGATCCTACGCATGTTATTGACATGAGTTCCTTGCAGGTATCAGACGAGGGAGTGCTCATGGCTGAGCCGGTCCGCATCTTAGATCACCGCGTTTGACAGTTACGACGTTGAACGGTAGATCAGGTCAAGGTCCAGTGGGACAATTATAGTCCGCACTTGGCGACCTGGGAGGACGCATATGATATGCGCTAGCAGTTTCCATTTTTGTTTGATTGATAGACTTATGATACTGTGATACACTTATTTCGGCATTTATACTATGAAACTTCGGGATGAAGTTTAGACCAAGAGGGGGTATATGTAACATCCCGCTCTGGCGCACTGAGAAAACTTATTCTTTGAGGACACTTGCTCGCAAGTGATCTGAACTATTATGATATTAAAACATTTGTCTTTGATTATGATGTGTTATGGTAGATAACATGATGTTTTACTGCTTTGACATAGACATGTGCTATTGACTCAATTTTATTGAGTGTGCAGGGTTTTGGACCTTGAGGATGTAGAGGCATCGATGGAACCCCTTGGACTTTGGATTGAGTCAGGGAGTGTGCTATTTGGGTTGATTTAGTTACTATGATATTACATTTGATTTGATTATATGATGTGGNTGTGTTATGGTAGATAACATGATGTTTTACTGCTTTGACATAGACATGTGCTATTGAATCAATTTTATTGAGTGTGCAGGGTTTTGGACCTTGAGGATGTAGAGGCATCGATGGAACCCCTTGGACTTTGGATTGAGTCAGGGAGTGTGCTATTTGGGTTGATTTAGTTACTATGATATTACATTTGATTTGATTATATGATGTGGACATGTTCTGACATGATTGTTGATGATGCAGACTGAAGATAGCTTGCCGACCAGACTCACATATGGAGTAAAGGGGCCACACACGACTACCAGAGAGGTTGAGAGAGAGGTGTGGACAGCAGCCCTGCCACAACCTACTAGCACTCCCACCGTGGCTCGAATTGTAGGTTAACAATTACCTAGTTCGAGAGGATCCACGATGTCGTGAGGGAAGACTGCGACAGTTGCTCACGATGAATCTAAGGGGCGCGCAATAAGGCGGGGGCCTTATTCCTTAGAAGCCCTTAGTCTCCCACAAGTTCATCTGGTGGAGTATTGACTCTAGAGGTTATTGATGTCTACCAATCAGTCAAGAGGTGAGTGGCACCCTTGGAGCACGTGGTGCATCCTGAAGGGCACGTCACGCAAAAGAAACACAAGAGGTGAGTGGCACCCTTGGAGCATGTGGTGCATCCTGAAGGGAACGTTGCACAAAAGAAACAAACGAGGTGAGTGGCACCCTTGGAGCACGTGGTGCATCCTGAAGGGAACATCGCGTTGATGATGATGAAGGAACAAACCTAGATGGCCCTAAAGACATTTAACACATTAAGAAATTCTTAAACAACTTCCCTAATTAAATGTCGCCCAGTTTAGAATCTAAATCCTAAGTCTAAAACTTGTTTAGGGGTAAAATTTGGTCCAACCTTAAGAAAAATACCCTAAAAAAAATAAAAAATAAAAAATTAAACTAAAAACCAATTAAGTAATAGTTTTAGTCTTCATAAAATTTTAGGGGTAAAATGAAGAGAGTAAGAATTTAATTAAAATTAGTGGATTTAAAAATTGTAAAGAAGAATTTAATTGTTTAACTTGTGAAAGTGTAAAAAATATTAAATTATTAATAAAAGGGAAAATAGGCTAATTTGCGCAACTGCCATTTTGGCTCTAATAAAAAGGGGAAAGAAGGGAATAATGAAATTTAGGAAAGTAAGGAATGGAGGAAACATAATAAAGGAAATAAGGGAACTTATGGTTAAAAGCGAGGTTGACTTAGTAAAGAATTTGCAATAAAGAACGTTCTAAATTGAACTAAATTAGCAACATCATTTTAGGGAAAGTGTTTAAACCTGTAAGGGAATCTAGAAACACCTAGGAGTAAATTTAGGAGCAACTCTAGGTGGGTGAGGGAAATGAGACAATTAATAAATTAAAGAAAATAAAATTTGGAGAAAAGTGGGGGATGAATGACAATTGTACGATGCATAATTTTTAGAAGATTTTCTTTAAAACTTAAATTAAAAGAGATTTAGGGAAATTTTGGAAGTTCTAAAACTCTATAAAAGAGAGGAAGGAGGAGGATGGAGGGGATTAGCTGTAAGCGTAACGTTACGCTACCAGATTTGTGACTTGACTGATTACTTGTGGGGAGTTGGGATTTCCCAGTTCAGATAGGAGTGGTAGCTTGGCCTTGCGAGGTGAGCTGGGAGCTAGATGTGCCATATGGATATTGTGTGGCCCTTTGCGGCTCGGGGGGCTAAGGGGGAAGCAGAGTACCCCTAGCGTTGGCTGGGAGGTACCAGTGTAGTCTCGACGATCGATGAGCAAGATTGCATGGAGCACGCGGATGTCACCCGAAGCAGGCGATCAGGCAATGGTATGTTTTTCATTTTGCATGATAGAAGGTATTAGGACCTTGGCCCTCTCTTAATGTTTTCACCATTTTTATATTGGCTTGTGAGATGAAAACTACTTGGCTTAAATCTGCGTGGTTCTGGTTTTTTTTGCCCGTGTTGTTGAGGTGCATTGGAAAAAAAAAGGAGATATATATATATATATATATATATATATTACCGTTGTTAATGAAATAGTTTAAAAATAATAAATCTGAATTCGTTCTGGCAATGGGTGTATGGGCATTTTCGTTTTGTAAATTTGTTCTAAGAATTCATTTTGGCAATGAGTGTATTGGCATTCTGGTTTTGTAAAATTTAGTTCTGAGAATTCGCTCTGGCAGTGAGTGTATTGGCATTTTCGTTTTGTAAATTGTTCTGAGAATTCGTTCTGGCAATGAGTGCATTGGCATTCCGTTTTTGTAAAATTTAGTTCTGAGAATTCGTTCTGGCAGTGAGTGTATTGGCATTTTCGTTTTGTAAATTGTTCTGAGAATTCGTTCTGGCAGTGAGTGTATCGGCATTCTGTTTTTGTAAAATTTAGCTCTGAGAATTCGTTCTGGTAGTGAGTGTATTGGCATTTTCGTTTTGTAAAATTTGTTCTGAGAATTCGTTCTGGCAATGAGTGTATTGGCATTTTAGTTTTGTAAAATTAGTTCTGAGAATTCGTTCTGGCAATGAGTGTATTGGCATTCCGTTTTTGTAAAATTTAGTTCCAAGAATTCGTTCTGGCAGTGAGTGTATTGGCATTTTCGTTTTGTAAAAGTTGACCTCGACTGCTGTAATTGCCCACAAAATGTTTTCTTTTAAGAATGCTGTCAAAGCTTGTTGTATTTACCTTGATTTTTTCCTTAGAATGCTGACTGATTTCCTTGGCCGGAATGACCACAATTTGCGTTCAGGTGGAGGCTGCATTCTGATTGTTCTAATTTGGCTGCGTTCTAATTGTTCCATGTTGGCTGCATTCTAATTGTTCTAACTGTTCTATGTTGGCTGCATTCTAATTGTTCTATGCTAGGTGCATTCTAATTTTTCTAACTGTTCTATGTTGGCTGTGTCAAATTTGGTTGGTTGCGTTCTTATTGTTCTATGTTGGTTGCGTTCAAATTGTTCTAATTTATTATTAAAAATATAGCTTTATGATACAAGAAAGAAAATTTAGGTAATATATATACACACAAACACACACACACACACATATATATATATATATATCTAAACCCTCTTGTCAAAGTAAAATGACTGTATATCTCATTTCTTTTATTGATTGAATTTCGTTGTATTGAAATGTGTTACAACCAATGGAAACATATTACAGTAAGTATATGTTGTCAAAAGTACATGCATGAAGCAGGGACTTGGATGCTCATATATTTTTATTTGATTGAACATGCTGCAACTTTTCGAACAGGTTACAATATTGTAGTTGTCAAGATACAGTGAGTAGGTTGACTAGTCCCCTTTAAACTTTATTTTTGAGTTCCCTTTTATTTCATTTCTTTTATATAATAACTTCAATTAACTTATGTCCTTCTCTTATGTTTGGGGGTCAACCAATAATGTACTCGAACCATATTAGGGTAGACCCTTATTGCACAAGAGTGAATGATTAGACTGATAGCCTTAGAGACTTGGTTAAGAATTCCTCATAGGTTTAGTAGTTGGTTAAGTTTTATTGACTTTAAACATTGAAGTGACTTAATATAGATAACATGGTCATTTGCTATATTCATGGTTATATTATTGTCTTGATTATTTGCTTTATTAATGGTCAATATCTTATAAATTGGTTAAATGAATTACCCTTAAGGCATAGTATAATAGTATAGTGGGGAATTAATGAGATATTATGTTTCACTAAGGCCCTTGCCTTATGGTAGGTAACATGGTTGTTTGCGATATCAAATGGTTATATTATTGATTTGTTCATTACTTTAATTGCTATAAATGTTTCCAATGACTTATAATTTGATTATATGTATTAGCTTCAACGCAATACTGTAAAAATAGTAATGAGTTAGTAATGACACACTATCGTAAAATGCTAGTTGGATTAAAGTTGGGGTGCTTATTCACCTTGATAGAACTGGTTGTATTTAGTGTCCATTGCTAAAGGGCTTAATTATAATTTTAGTCATTCTAGTTAGCCTATAATTGATGTTACTTATGGTTCAAAACTTGGCGAAGTTCCGACTGGCTTAATAGATTCTATTTAATGTTGGTATGAATGGCGCCTTGAAGTAAAGTAGATGACTACCCTTGCATATTGAATTAAAATAAGATTGATTTCCTTGCGCATGCACTTATGTCAGTTCATGTTGGATTTAGTAACCAAATTCTCTTGCACTGTGGAATTCTTGTGATGTGTGTTGATTCATAGAATGTTATCGCGTAGTGATCGTCATTAATGATTGTGGATTTGGCATATTTGTTGTTAGTCTGAATTGTGTTAGCGGGATGTAGACACCTCCATGTTCCTCAGAACAGTCGCCATCCCTGAGACCTTAAATGGTTAAAATTGATGGGAACTTGGGCTTGAGCGTTGCTTATGTGTCTTGGAGGTCCTAACCATTGCAGGGTAGGACGGGCAGGTAGTCAGACTTTTTGTTGGGTCGGTTGATTGTTGTTATTTACTAGCAGATGTTGATGTGCATCTTAGATCCTTATGTTGATACCACAGTTGCATGCGTCATGATGCGTTGTCATGTGGCAGCACAGAGTATAATGTCTCGTTACCCTTGTACACATGCACACACAAAAAAAATAAAATTTTGCACTTGTTATCAGAGGTTGTCGGCATAACGAGGAGGAACGTTACACAAATTAAATCCAATTTATATTTGCATTATAAATAATATAATTAAGTAATTGTAAAAGAAAAAATTCTCACTTTAAATTATATTATTATTATTATTTAAATTTTAAAATATAAAATTTGAAATTCAAAACTCTATTTTTCATTGTATTAACTTAACTATTTACAATATAATATCACAAACATTTGAGTGACCACAGATTTCATCGACCTATTGAGAGAAGATCTGATTATTGATCATCATGGATTAATTATCAAACATTGTTATTGATGAACAATGATGACAAGTGAATTTCATGTAGTGCTATAGCCATTGGTCTTATCCAATGATTGTGAGACATAAATGAATTGCATGCAATGTTGTAACCATTGGTCCTAGAAAATGGCCACATGACAAAAAATAATTTGCAGCCAATGGAGTGTTGAATTGCCAAAGGTTCTACGATGGACAATGAGTGTTGGAATTAGGAACGTTAAGGTGCTCAAAGAGGCAAGCAAAAGAAGTTGTGAACTGTAAAAGGGGATCGGGTAATTATTGTAATGAAGTTCCTATGAACTTCATTTAGATAATTGAGATACAAGGACTCCATTTTATTCAAAGTGTATTGGTGAATATGTTAATTTTTATTTCTACCCGGACTCATTTGCAGTCTTTTTCGTGGGCTATAGCCCATAGGTCTAAGGATCGAAGATCATAAAAAATTGATTTGACAGAACCTTAGGTGCATCACTAAGCTTATTTACATGCTTATTCAGTGAGCTACATCCAAGCTTCTACACTTGCTACCCAATACCTCACCAAGCTTCCTCTTGAGCTTTGGCCTTTTGGCATTACTAGTTATCTCCTCCGGAACCATCTGAGTGATCCTTTTCTCTCAACTTATGCACCTACCCACTTCATGCAGAGACATCTTTCCCTGCTTTGATACCACTTTATGAAAACCAAATTTGGGGGTCTTTCAAATCGAATTTTTATGAGATTCGATCCTCGGACCTGTGAGTTATATCCCACAAAATAGACCACAACTAAGTCTGGTAAACAATAAAACTTGACATCTCCACTAATACACTCTGAATAAAATGGAGTCCTTGTATCTCAATCGTCCAAATGAAGTTCATAGGAGCTTCATTACAATTGTTCCTCAATCCCCTTATATAGCTCACAGTTTATGTCTCTTCCCTTTTTTAACACCTTGATGTTCCTAATTCAACACTCACTATCCATCATAGAACCATTAGAAATATGACACTCTACTAGGCACAAATCATTTGTCATCGCGATACCATTGGATACGACCAATGGTTACAACATTGTACGTAATTTATTTGCATCACACAATCATTGGCTAAGACTAATGGAAGCTATAACACTGCGGGAAATTCACTTGTCATCATTTTTCTCTCCCTATCTAGCCTGCGCGCAAAGGGTTCATCAATAACGATGTATGATCATTGATCCACGATGATCAATTTTCATATCTTCTCTCAATAGTTCAGTGAAATATGTGGTCTCTCAAATGTTTGTGACATCCCCTCGACTCTCTTTGCGAAGAACCAAGAACTTGTGACATGTTGTCATACCCCTTCGCATCTTGGGCCTGTGATATAGATATGCATAGTTCACTCTCATATATGAATTCAAACATGGATTCAGCCACACATGATTACACCATAATCAATAAGATATCACAATATACAAACAAGGATACATAAAATACACAATATTTATTAATATCGATCTTGATTTCATTACACATAGGCCTTTATGGGCCTGGCCTCGATTTTGCAATGTGTATACCCCCCTTTATAAGAACATGTCTTACAATTTAAATGACACAATACACTATGGATCAGATCACTGAAAGGATCCGATCAAATCGCCAAGATCACTCAAGATCCATAGAAATTGGAATATTACTAACAAATAATTAACAAACTTGATCATGCTCTCCTATGACGAGATATGATACGGTGCAGAGATGAGATATAAGTTTTGAAGGATCACATGCTTTTGACCCTGTTACAACCATAATTTTCCCTCTCGAAGAGTTTCAAACAATAGTGTCGATGTTGCGCTTGACCCGACAGAATGGAAATAGAGGGGGAGGGGGTGCAAACCCCCTCATATAGAAATGTAGAAGTCGATGAGAAAGAAGAAATATGAACCAGGAGACCACCATTTGAACCTCTTCCTCACCTTTAGGATCTCATCCTGCAAGATGAATAGGGCTTAGGAAAAAATATGGAGGTGGAAGTTGAACCGTCTCATCCAAAGGCATATCGCAACTGGGAGCTTGGGAAATGCATCCCCAAGGAAACTACAACACCAAAATATGTGGTCTGATCCACTAGAGTTGAAGCCATTTTGATTTGAAAAATTTGGTTATCCCACCTTGATTTTCCTGATATCTCCTGATCTTGGTGGGCCAATGAAGAAATCTCGAATGGCATGAGAATGTAGAGATTCCAAAAAAGACTCAAGAAATTCAACCAAAATCTCCATTATTGGAATAATAATTTCTTCAGCAATATCTTTTAGGTGCAGAAGACATTGGAGAAACACCTAGAAGCTATCCCACAAGAATCAATCTTGTTGGGCCACTCGGATTCTCTGAGAAATGAGGAGGATATGATTAAACAACAACTTGAAGATCGATACAAACAAGAGGAAATACTTTGGAAGAAGAAATCAAAAGTGAAATGGCTCAAGGAGAAAGGAACACAAAATTATTCCATCGCTCTATGATACACAGATGATACATCAACCACATCACTAATCTTGAAGATGCACAAGGAAACACAATTCTGGACCATGGAGAACTAGAAACAGAGATGATCAATTACTATAAAGAGCTTCTTTCTGAACCACCAACTGATAGAAAACCAACTGTTAATCGATTAATCCAACATATTCCAGCCATCATCACACATGAGTAGAATCAGGCACTAATGAGACCAATCATGCAGGAAGAGGTGGATGAGGCAGTTAAGGAAATGCCCTCAGGAAAATCCCCTGGGCCAGACAGTTTCACTGCATATTTCTTTCGCAACTTCTGGCCGATGATATGAGAAGAGATGTGGCAATTGGTGGAGGAGTAGACAGGTTATTTTTCACCAATGTCATATACAACTCTACAACATCATCTAATTTCATCTAATGTCATCTACAACTCTGCAACGTCATCTACAAAATCATCACCAAGGTCATTTTTCTCCAACTCAAACCGATCCTCCCTTTCATCATCTCCAAGGAATAGACAGGTTATGTTGAAGGGTGAAAAATTATGGACAACATCATCCTGGTCCATGAGGTGATCCAAACACTCAAATTCACTCACACCCGAGGTATTCTTATTAATCTTGACCTCTCCAAGGATTTTGATCGACTCAGTTGGAATTATATGCACTCTCATATTTCTTCTTTTGGGTTTAGAAGAGATTGGATACAATGGATAATGAATCTCACCTCCTCATCCTTCTTCTCTATCTTGGTCAATGGATTTCCCTCCCAAACATTTTCTCCATCATGAGGCATATGTCAAGGGTATCCTCTATCCCCATTTCTCTTTGTCATCATGGAAGAAGGTTTGGTACATTATATAACAACCTCCATAATGGACAGTTCCCTTCAAGGTCTCCCTCTACATGGCATGCATCCTACTACCTCCCATAGCCAATTTGTGAATGACACCATGCTATTGAACACTCCCACTACTCAGGAATCCAACAAGATCAAGACCCTCCTCACTGACCTTAGTGAAGCATCAAGTAAAACTTTTAATTTAGAAAAATTCCAACTCTTCTTCAATACTCCCCCTACAATACAATGACACATTTCTTTCCTTACAGGCATACCCAGAAGCTCTCTTCATCCAACTACCTGGGGATTCCCTTATCAGATTAGGTTTCTCACAATATCTCTTGGGACTCCGTAATCCTATCAATCTCCAATCGCTTAAACACTTGGACCTTCAGATTCGTAAACCTTGCTGCCAGAATCATTCTCTTAAAATTTGTCCTTCAATCCATCCTTGCCAATATGTTCTCATCTTTGGTTTCCCTGCAAACAAATATTAAAATAATAAGGAATCTACAATAGAAATTTCTCTGGAATGGTCATGATCCAGAGAAAAAATGGACCCTTATCAGTTGGGAAAAAATATGCAAACCAAAATCCTTGGGGTGACTTGGCCTTCGGGACCTTGGCAAGTTGAATAACATTATGGGAGTGAACATTTGGTGGCGGTGGCTCAAATATCGTTTTGATCTATGGGATAAAATATGGAAGAAAAAATATGCCAGGTTAGATTCCTATATTTCATAGTATCAAATGGTGAATGAGTATTTTCTCTCCGTAATGTCATATTGGAAATAACACTGTATTCTGCAAATTATTTCCAAAAAGAAAAAGAAAGGAGAAAATAGGCAAGGTTTACACAGTTAAATTTTACCCTAGGTTGATGAAAGTAAGCATTAGATTATAATATAATGTCTCAAAACAAAAATATTTTGCTTATGTGTCATTGGCGCATGTGTTTACCCAAAGTCGGAAGGTGACATGATAGTTTTTCAGGTAGTGCATGTGTTTACCCCTCGCTCCAACACAACTTATACCCCCCACTTACACCTGTCCTCCACTCACTCTACCATTCACCCTCTCGTCTGTCACATCATCTCTCTGAATACTCTCCATACCATCACCTTTCACTTATACTTCCCATCTCACCACATGCCACATGTCCCCTCATTATCGATAACATCCACCTCTCTGCCTATCCCTATCGCTTACACTCCCACATCTACTCATCCCATCTCCATATTGGACACTTTCCCACACATCATCCTATTCGTAACTAATCACATCTTCCCCCATGACTGTTTGATCGAAAACTATCCCATAACGAGCCTGCGCCGAGCTAAGGTGTCAAACTACCACTTCCATCACCCACCTTCAACTGCAATATTTTCACCCGACGAAGTTATTTGAAGGGACAAATGGTAAAGAGACATAATTGACAGGGAAGTAAGTAGATCGCATGGAGATATTTGCAGCAAAAGACCATCATGCAATAACAAATTCCAGATTTAAATGCCTAATAATTTTGCAGGAAATCATTATACAAAGGTGACATATATAGCATCTAATCCACAAAACATCCTCAATGTCTCAAGATTTACTGTAACCTGTCCAGATTCTGTGGCAGAAATTCTTTTGATTTTATATTTTTGTAACAATTAGTTTAGATTTTCTTAAAATAAATCTTGCTCATTTATGACAAGATCTTTGTAAACAACTTATAAATACTTCCCATTTCAAAGTATTATGATTTGGGACTTGTTCGTAGGATAGGATCAATATGGTAGGGTAGCTCACAGAGCCTCCTTTGATCAAATGTCAGTAATACAATGCAACATTACAGGATTCTTGTATCAATTTTCATTGGTGAAGTATCTTTCCTTGTAAATTTGTTATTTTTGTTACCACTATTGCTTTCTACATTCTTAATTATTCTGAGAAGATAAAGAAATAGAATTTGTTTTAATGTACACTCTGTCTCCGTCTTGGAATAATTTTTGTGTTTTCCACTGAAGATTGAAAACAAAATTCTTAATTCCTCTGTTTTTAATTGGATTTCTAGACCTTTTCCATATCTTCCATACAGTAAATCTTTGAGGATCCAATGAATTTTCCTACCATGCCCTACAATATTAGCATGTTAACCTTGTTTTGATCAATTCAAAATTGTGACTCCATTGCCCAATGGCCTTCCCTTGTTGTTCCAACCAAATAATTAAAAAAAAAAAAACCGACACTATCATAACTAGCCTAAACTTTCCAGCAAACAAAGCTAAATATTATAGAGAGATCCCTCTCTGAGTCTAGAAGGGCTAGATCCCATAATCCAAAGTGTTTTTTTGGTTACCTCTGTCAACTTCTTCCTCAGCCTGAGAAATTACAGAGTGATAACATAGTGGCGACCATAGTGGGGAATGGACATTTCATGTTCCTCAGAAAAGCATATCAATTTCCATATCTGATTACTGATGGTGGGAAGTGATCAGACAAATGAAGGTTGAATCATCTACCTGGTGACTCCAGTCGACTCTAATCAGTTTCAAATCAAAGACTACACTGGAGAAGAACCTGAAACATGACAAGACAATCTAAAAAGACCAAATATTCAACTTGGAATTTTATCCAAGACATAATAGGATTTATTTTTAATTACTTCTTCTCTTTTCTTGATCCTGGTCAAGACCATATTGTTGAGACTTATGATAATCATTTTCACCCTGATGAGCCTCAAGAGATGATGACCAATTTTACATCTCCTGTACATACTCCTACATCTGTTAAAATTCTAGATAGATACAGGCCTCTTGTCTTACCTCCTATACTTCATGATTTCCCTACAAATTATTACAAATATCTTCCTAGGTTTTATGGAGAATATGGTAACATCACTGATGAAAAACACATTCAGGGTTTTGAAAATTTTCTTGATCTTTTTGAGGTTGAAGAAGATGATGTTTGTATTAGGATTTTTTCTCTATATTTGCAAGGTAAAGCTAAAGAGTGGTTCAAAAATTTGTCATCTTCAAGCATTTGTGATTTCAATCAAATTGTGAAAGTATTCCTTAATAAATGGGTGATCAAGAGGAATCTTTTTCTCATTTTAGAAGAATATGATCATTTTAAAATACATCCAAGAGAAACAATGCAACACTTTTCATCCAGGTTCAATCAAGTTTACCATTAAATTCTTGTTGATATAAAACCTCCTCCTTGTTTAGCTCTCTTACACTACTCGGATGCCTTTGATCTGGAAATGGCATTTCATTTAAGAGAAAGGAACACTACAACACTTGAAGAAATGTAGAATTGTGAAATAGGTGTGGAATCTAATTTTCTTATCAAAAAGTCAAAGTTAAAGGCAGAAGAGAAGGAAAGCATGGAGAAGGAGCATCTGCTATCTTCATAAGTGAAACTAGACATTCTGGCAAGCACAATGAAAGAATTGATGCAAAATATTACCATGAGAGATGAAGTTGTTGTTCAAAAACACCATGTTCCATTTTTTGCAGAGAAAGAAAGGGTCATTGTTCTTAAACATTTTGTTGCTTATCCTAGGTATCATAGATCAGAAAATGATTGTTTTATGTATTCACTTCATTCCATGGAAAAAGATGAAACTCAAAATCATTTTGTGGAGGAACAATCAGCTGACCTAATGTGTATTCTTGATGACATTTCTTATATGGATGATCTACCCAAGTATGATCAGTATGATGATGACTACATCAAGGTTGAATCTTCAAAGCAATCAACAACATATTTTGGGGAGGAAGAAGCTCAATTACAGTAGCTCAAATATGATAATCATTCTGTGTATATTAATCATGACAACAATAAGGAAAATGAAAAAAATTTCAAAGTGAAAAGTCTTTGCCCTTATGTTCCTCCTCATTTCAATTTCTGATAGGAATCTATAAGAAAGCAGATCAACAAGTTTTCAACAGTAGGAATGGATAATTTTCTAATGAGTCAGTTGAGGATGTCATCTATGATATAGAAGTTGTTCTATCTCTGGAATTGCAGCCCCTAAGTTACATTGATTTTCAAACCACAGATGAAAGATTAGAGCCTGAAACAGATTTTCAGTTAATGAAAAATAGTTATGTACCATTAATCTTTAATTCATTTCAGTTTTTGAAGAAAAATCTTGATTATGTCCTGAATGATAAGTACATAAAAAATTATGAAGTTTCATTGGAACCAATGTAGCAGTCGTCTCAGTTTCTACAGGATCCAATAGTTGATTTTTTGGATGATCTGTGTAGTCAATGTCTTGTTCCATTAGCTATCTATGATCTTAAAAGAATTCATGATAAAAAAATTGTCAAGCAACCGGCTTCACTATCTTGTTCAACAAGAGTCTCATTACAAATATCTGCTGAAAATTTGCAGTTAAATCAAAAGTTCTATGATGATATAGATAACATATGTGCAATACCCAATTATGACCTTGAGTTTGTTGAATACTCTGAACACCAAGAAATAGGTCATGTTTATCATGATCCCATAGATATCTATATGGAGGATTTTTTCACTTGATAATTCCAACCTATTTCCAGTTATTCTTGTGTTTTTTATGGTTCCAAAGCTCTCTATTGTGAAGATCAAATTGACAATCAGTTTCTAGTGCCCTTACAAGCTTTAGATCTAAGTTTTGTTAAAAAAAGTGAAAGAGCAGAGTTATTGGATCAACTGTTGGATTGGATTAATTGGCATTTTTCCATTACCTAATTGAGCAGTAATTTCAACAAATTAGGGTAGGAGTGTGTGAATAAGCTCGACTTGGCAAGCATTCCTTTCAATAATTTTTCAATTTGATTTTCAGTTTGGTTTCAACTTTTCAGCTTTAGAGTATAGTTTATATTTCAGAGTGAATTTGATTTAGTTAAGGTTTGAAGCATATTATTAATTGATTTTCAGTCACAGAGGTTTCATGGTGGAATAAGTTGCAGGCTTGGGCTCAGCCCAATGGATTAGGCTACTAGTTTGTGGTGTTCTTGTCACCTCACAGGGAGAGCACCATCCCTAAGTGGAGCCACTATTAGATTCCTATATTTCATAGTATCAAATGGTGAATGAGTGTTTTCTCTCAGTAATGTCATATTGAAAATAATATTGTATTCTACAAATGATTTCCAAAAAGAAAAATAAAGGAGAAAAAAGGAAGGTTTCACACAATTAAATTGCACCCTAGGTTGATGAAAGTAAGCATTAGATTATAATATAAAGTATCAAAACAAAAATATTTTTCTTATGTGTCATTGGCGCATGTGTTTACCCAAAGTTAGAATGTGACATGACAATTTGTCAGGTAGCGCTTAATCCTTGTGTTAATCTCATCGACATCATACATCTTGTTCCAGATTGACGGTCCTCATCCTTTTTTGGACCCCCCTCGACCTTTCTACCTTTAACGGCAGGGGAGGGGGTCAGAAAAGTTGTTTTCCCCCCACCTATGTGGTGCCTCCTCATTATTCCTAATACTACTTACCACCTACCTCCCCTTCTGAAATCTACCTAAACCACCACCCAATACCCCCATTTCCCCGTTGGAACTCCTCTTCTCCCTACTCAACACATGTCTTCCACTCACCCCTTGCTCCAACACCACTTACACCCCCCTCTTGCACATGTCCTCCACTTACTCTACCTCTCACCCTCTCTCTTATCACATCATCTCTCTAACTACTCTCCCTACCATCACCTTCCACTTATACTTCCCCTCTCACCACACGCCACTTATCCCCTCATTCCCGATAGCATCGACCTCTCCACCTATCCCTGTCGCTTACACTTCTACATATACTCATCCCATCTCCATATTGGACACTTTCTCCCACATCATCCTATTCGTAACCAATAACATCTTCCCCCATGATTGCTTGACCGACAACTATCCCATAACGATCCTGTGCCGAGATAAGGTGTCAAACTACCACCACCATCACCCACCTTCAACTACAATATTTTCTCCTGGTGAAGTTATTCGAAGGGACATATGGTAAAGAGACATAATTGATAGGGCAGTAAGTAGATCACGTGGAGATATTTGCAGAAAAAGACCAACATGTGATAACAAATTCCATATTTAAATTCCTAATAATTTTGTAGGAAAGAATTATACAGAGGTGACATATGTACCAGCTAATTCACAAAACAACCTCAACAACTCGAGATTTACTGTAACCTATCTAGATTCTGTGGCAGAAATTCTTTTGATTTTCTATTTTTGTAACAATTAGTTTAGATTTTCTTCAAATAAATCCATCTCATTTATGATAGGATATTTGTAAACAACTTATAAATACTTCTGATTTTGAATTATTATCGGTTGGGACCTATTCGTAGGATAGGACCAATATTGTAGAGTAGCTCACATGGCCTCCTTTGATAAAATTTCAGTAATACAGTGAAACATTACAGGTTCTTGTGTCAATTTTTATTGGTGAAGTATCTTTCCCTGTAAATTTGTTCTTTCTATTACCACTACTACTTTCTACATTTTGAATTATTCTGAGAAGATAAAGAAACAAATTTTTTTTTAATCTACACTCTATCTCTGGCCTGGAATAATTTCTGTGTTTTCCACTGAAGATTGAAAACATAATTCTTAATTGCTTTGTTTTTAATTGGATTTCTAGACCTTTTCCATCTCTTCCATACATTAAATCTTTGAGGATCCACTGAATTTGCCTACCCTGCCCTGCAATATTAGCCTGTTAACCTTATTTTGATCAATTCAAAATTGTGACTCCATTTCCCAATGTCCCTCCCTTGTTGTTCCAACCAAATAATTAAAAAACCAAACCCTGCACTATCATGACTAGCCTAAAATTTTCAGCGAACAAAGCTAAATCTTATAGAGAGATCCCTCTCTAAGTATAAGAGGGCTAGATCCCAGACTCCAAAGTGGTTTTGTGGTTGGTTGTGTCACCTTCTTCCTCATCTTGAGAAATTACAGAGTGATACAATACCCCACATATCCCAGAAGAAAAAATCATTCAAATCAATCATCATATCCAAGGCTCTAATATTTGGAATGTAGCCTGGAGAAATTGACCTTGCATACAAACTCATGCATTTTGGGAAATACAAAATGGTCAGAATTCTCAATTTTGGATGAAATCATGGGAAACAATCCCTCATATACAATCAATGGATAGCTTACAACCCATTAAGGATCAAATACAAGGGTTGGAGCATCTCAAAGTTGTTGACCTATGGATAAATGTTTCTCACCATCCCCCTTGGCGGAGCTGGAAAACGTTCCCTCCGGATCTCAACATTCCAGTAGACTGTGATTTACACCCCTAGGACACAATAGTATCCCAAAGGAAAATTCGTATCAGTGAGGGATCATGAATTCTTCGTTGGGGTCACACCCCCTCGAGTACATTCACAATCAAAGAGGCCTACTCCCTTCAGGAAAAATTTCATAATCAACCAAAAGAGAACATTTGGAACATCATATGGAGATAGAAGTTATGGCCAAAAGTCTCCACATTTCTTTGGCTCATGGTTCAGAACCGAATCCTCACTTGGGACAACCTCAAAAAGTGAGGCCTCATCGGACCATTGATTTTCTACCTCTGTCAACAAAAATAAGAATCAATGGAGAATATACTCAACCAATTATCCAACATTGGGGAGATCTGGGATCATGCCTCCCAAATCATGAGGAAAACCAACAGAGAAATGGATAGCATTATAAGTACCATAATAAATTTGGGTTTCAAGGCCTACCAAAGCCCCATATTAGATAGGATTTGTCGCCTCTTTCCAGGATTCATCATGTGGCATCTATGGAAAGAAAGGAACAAGTGTATCTTCCACTCCCAAGCTTCCACCCCTTCAATAATATGGTCAAAGATTTTCAAGAACATAAACGAAACTATCTGTGCCCAATACTGGACCTAGGAAGACTTCCCCATTGAATCTCATGAATCACTCATCCTTTATTCATGGCTGGTGAACTTACACAACACTCCTCTCAGCCTGAATCCTCCTTAGAGCTCAATTTCCTTGAGCTCCTCCACTTTGCACTTCCCCCCTCTTGGTTTCTTCAAACTAAATTTTGATGGTGCCTCAAAGGGAAATCCTCGCTCTGCAGGTTTTGGTGAATTTCTCTGAGAGAACACAAGACAAATCAAACACCTTTTAGCTAGACCCATGGGGCATGATTCCAACAACTCAATAAAGCTCTGTAGTCTCATAAGAGGGATACAAATAGACTCTTACTTAAATTTGACTCACCTAATCATTGAAGGAGACTCCAAGGTAATCATCTCGCTTTCCACCAAAATATTTAATGGGACTAATCTTGAGAAAGTCACTCCAAGTTGGCGACTTCTTGGCCTTGTAAACCACTTGTGAACCCTTATGGTCCCTCACTCATCCTCATTCCTTCCCATGTGCGATGAGACGCAATAAAGGTTGTTGATAAACTAGCTAATGAAGTAGTAGCTTCTCAAGCAGAGGATATGCTCATCGATGCACAACATCACTCTGCTTCATAGCTGTTGGTTTAATGCAGGGAGTTGGCTCTAAAATAATACCCTCCCTCAAATGGAGTGACATTTGGCCACCCAGTAACACATGACACACATGCGCCTGATGGGATTAATGCCCACAGCTGCCAACCTCCCTCCCCGACAACTCAACATGCCTCTCCTTCACTCTGGCAAGGAGGGAGTGCACTTGCACATGAGGGATATTTTAATGGTGCACATACAACATTGGTCAAGACTAACCAGAGTAGGTACGAGGCAACTCAGTGCCATTAATTCAATCGTTATGGATACTTTCCCTGTCACTTCCGCGATTCTTATGGAGGTAAGGAATAACACTAGGCATTTTATTTTGTCTTTGCACTCGGCTTCCCATTCCTCACTTGGTCCTTCGGGTCTTTCTCCCCTATGTTGTCGAGCTATTGTTTCAGTATGTGTCTCTCCCATGCCACTTGAACGGGGAAAGCTCAAGTGTAGGCCATCATATTATAGTTTCGTGGCTAGAAACCATCGACCTGGACCCTCTTCAGCCCTTTCTCTGCCCCCCATCCCCTTCATTGGCCTTGTTGGCCCTCCTTAGTCTAATATGAATTGGATCGATGAACAATTCTGCACTACCCCTAGCCCTCAGAGCCCCCTTTTTAATTTGGAACAACTGCCTCAAAGAGTGGACCCTATGACAAAATCAGATGGTTCTCCGATTGAGGAAGGGATTCCTCTAGAATGGATGGAGGAATCCACCTTGTCGGCTACACCAGATGTATTTGAGCCTCCAAACGCCCATCCTGTGACATAATTGGGTGGTTGGATGATAGAGAAAGAGATTCCTCCAGCATGGTTGGAGGAAATAACAATGTCGACGGCTCCAACTGTCAGCGCACCTCCAAATGTCCATACCAGGACAAAATTGGGGGGTTGTCTAGTCAAGGAAGAGATTCCTCCAAAATGGTTGGAGGAAGCAATAACGTCGACTGCACCAGATGTTCACGGGCCTCCAAGTGTTGCATCCCTAGTGCCAGAACCACCTAGTCCCCTCAGATTCTCAGAAGACCATCTACAACTGTTTTTCAAAATGCGAGGGGACATGGCCGACTAACTCCATCTCCAGGGCACCTTTAGTCATCACCTGGACATCTTGTTTGACTCCCTATCAAGTGATCTAGCCAAATGATGTTGCCCGACGTGCTGTCAGTCGTTCACCTTTGCCCCCAACAATGAAGGTTTCTTGGGTTCGCCTCCTATCTAGTTTTCTTGTTGTTATGTCATCATGTCCAGAAAAGACTCAGTTACAGTTAGATTTAGACTTAGTTTTGTTTTGGGACTATGCACAAAAACATGAGTATTTGTTTTGCAGGGCACTTGTTTTGATTTCCATATGTATGATGTAACAGGTGGCAAACTCTAACATATATATTACTATAAATATTTTCTAAAATAATATATACTTTTTATTTAAAAAAATAAAAAATAAATAATAACAAACTTGATCAAATCCGAAGAAATCTCATCCCCATGGCCATGCTGCCTTCTAGAAGGTCTCGCAATTTCAATTTTAACTTGGGGTGGTTTTTCTCGTGCATCATATAATTATGCCGAAAGGCGTACACCTATTGACAATGGGCACAATTAATGATCTTTTAACCTTATTTAACCTTAAACCCTAATCTGATGGCTATGCATTGAAGATGCTGGCATATTCTTAGTCGTCCTCCAAAATCAATTGGTCAGATTTATTGTTCATAACTTTCTTTCATTTATCAAGGCATCCGTTAACATGTTTACTTTTTAACATTTACCTAATCACATTAAAAAATTACTGTAAGGATATGTAATTGCCACGTTTAAATGATTAAGTAGGATTAAACCGTGGCATCTAAATAAATGCTCACGTTCTGCTTCTGAACTGGCCATCTGATGCCCAAGCGTTCCATTTATCAACCTAATGCAGCCAAACGTTTCATATTACCACAGACGAATTACCACAGGCATTTTATATTGGGGGCACGGGTTCTTAGCCAATACCTTTCAGCATTCTCAGCCGCGAGTTAGCGGTTGTGCTAGTATACATTCATGTAAACCAATGCTATGACGATCGGGAAAATTATAACATGTTGCTTAATTGTATTTTCTATTGTCCAAAATATTTTGAAAATAGAATTACACCGCGAAATGTTGATTTATAGAAGCTTCTTATAAAACAAGTATATTTTTTTTCTTTTAGAAAAAAGATTTATTATTTTTTCAAAAACTTGTTAAAATGAATTGGTTAAAACAAGTATATATATATTTTTAGAAAAAACATTTATTATTTTTTCAAAAACCTGTTAAAATGAATTGGTTAACAAATCCGTGTTCAAATGAATTAAAAAAAAAGGCAAGTTTACATAGAAAACATGTATTTTACGAAAAATTTTCAAAAAATAATAATTTGAGAAATTATTTGAAATTTGTAAACACTCTCTCTCTCTATATATGAGAAATTATGTATAGGATAGTCTTATCGTGTATTTTTTTTCTTAATGTTTTCTGTTTATATATATATTTTTATGTTTTATGTGCACTTCTTTATTTTTTATTTTCTAAAATGCACGGATTATATTACTTGAGTAGAATATGTGAACACCTTTGACCTAAATAATAATATTAACAAAACATAAAATTTAAAACATTATAAAAATACCATGATAGAAGAGAGTTTTAAACATTATTTATATGTAAAGGAACCTCCTCGTTTTCACATTACCTTTCTATACGTTTAGAAAGGGGGTTGAATATTATTTATATTCAAAGGATATTTCTCGTGGTTAATTTGATTTTAGTTAAATGAGAAAGTTTCATTTAATTATATATATATATATATATATATATATATATATATATATGAAAAGAAATTGTCAAAGAATGTGTGGAGTAAGTTGATTTAGTAAAAAATTGTGAAATTAGAACACACATTTTCATATTCAATTTAAATTGAATGGGAAATTTATAAAATGAGAAATTTTGATTATGTGAAGATGGATATTGTTAATGAAAGTGTGGAGTAATTTGATTTAATAAAAAATTGTGAAATTATTTATATCTAATGAAGGTGTGGAGTAATTTGACTTCGTAAAAATTTGTGAAATTATTTATATCTAAAGGAGAATCCTTCTTAGGGTCAATTTGATTTCAATCAAATGAGAAAGTTTGATTTTGTGAAGATGGAACACTATGAAGAAATTGTTTTAGGTGTGGAGTTATTGAAAAATGAGAAATTTTAATTTTGTGAAGATGAAAACATTGAAGAAATTGTTTCAAGGAAGGTGTAGAGTAATTTGATATAGTAAAAATTTGTGAAACTATTTATAGCCAAAGGAGAAGGTTCCTCATGATAAATTTTATTTCAATCAAATGAGAAAGTTTGATACCATGAGAATAGAGAGATTATGAAGAAATTGTTAATAAAGGTGTGGAGTAACACCTAGTAAAAAGGTTGTGAAGTTAAGAATATTTTGTAAATCATAACTTTTTCTTTGGTAAGTAAATTTTCATTTACAAAGTTTCCTAATAAGCACCAAATTTCATACCTACAAAATCCCCATAAGGAAAGTTGAGAGATGTTAGATAGATAGTTGAGGGATGCCAAATAGATTATATTATGATGAGAAAGACGTAATTGAATGTAAGTTACAATGAAAAAAGTTGCAAACACCACAAGTGTCAAGTTTTGAGCTCATAAATGTCACTGCAAGAAAAGGTTTCAAAATTAAAGTTACAAGAACTACAACATTGTTTCCAAAGTTTACAAAATGAAAGAAACTTTGTTATGTGTGCAGTGCATTGTTTTAACCTCCTCAAGATTGTACATGGGTCACATGTAAATTATGTGTATTTGAGTATATTTTTGCATTAATGCTGAGACAAGTGTAACTTATCATATTTTTCATGGCATCTAATCAAGGTTAATATAGGTGTAAATAACATGTATATATTAATTTATGTGTGGATATCTAAATACCTATTATGTGTGGATATCTAAATACCTAGTGAGAGCTCAAGACCAATACTTAGGTCTAGTAAATATAAAAAGTTTGTGAATATTCTTTCTCTAATTTTTGCATAAAGTTGAAGCATAAGTCAAAACACATAAACATATTTTCAATGAAATTAATAAAGGATCTGGGATTCCCCAGGGTAAACATGAGGACAGGTTATGAATAACAGTCGATGGAAGGGAGGATGATAGAGAGAGAAAGGGAATGGGGGGCCAAATGGAATCCTATAAAATCGTCTTTATTGATTGATACATGGTGTGAGATAGATTAATACAAACTAGGACATTGGTAATGGGATAAAATAGTTTCTAGTGTGTGATTAGAAAAAAGTCAAAATGACTACAATCATAAAAAAAAATTGTTTCTAAAAAACAAATTCCATGATGGTAATTAACGATTTTCATTCATGGGAAATGAAAATTATCCATTATTGTTGCTAATTAGTCACCAAAAACGATCTAGGTGGATATTGGTGGCCACCCACCTCCCACCTATTCCAACTCGCCCAAAATAGTTTTTTGACAACTTACTATTTTTAGCAGTTTTTCGGTGCTTAAATTTCCAGGGCCATTTTGAGAGACTAAAAAAATTTTTTTCATGATTGAGAGCCTCAATGATAGTAAAAGGTTCTCATTGAGCCCCCAAAATGAATCTCTTCGTTGATACCTTTCCAATGAGCTATTGTGCGCCCCAAATGGAGATCATATGCCAAAGTTACGGCCTCGAAAAATTGATACACAAAACTACCCAAAACAAGGTCCACAAAATTGTTGGCTTTTCATCTTCTAGGCTTAGGGTTTAGAATTTTATTTATGATAAAAAGGAATTTGGAGCCTCATTTTAAAATCTTCTTCTTGTGAATGTGAGTATCTGTCACATCTCTTCTCAAAGATAAGCTTCCACCATTCTAGCAAATCTTCCACTCTGTATTTCTACAGTTTTGTACATTTCGCTCATTAATAGAAATTGTGTATTATTGTATATATGTTCCTATTGTTATATATTTGATATATATTTGTTATATTATTGGATCTCTTTCAATATATATGTTTATTTATGTGTTATATCTCTGCCCTCATTATGTGCCAAAAATAGTCCAGATCAGTGGTATCAGAGCCGACTGCTCTTGATCGTTTTTCAGTGTATGTCCCCGACAAGGTCCGAGTATAGCAAGTTGGGTCTACAGCTTGTCTCTCTTGAGGAAAATCAGTCTCATGTGCCCAAGAAACCCTTCATGTAACAAGAAAAGAAAAACAACAAAGCAAACGATTCTATCAATATGTTGTTTGAGCAATCTCTCATGCGACATAGGGACAAAATGATGGAGAATTTTTCCCACATCCTTCAATGCCTATTGATAACAGCAAGCACATCTTCATCAAGAGACCACTTTGTAAGAACCTCTCCTTTCAAGGTACAAGTCAATTTTTATATTGTTGTATTTGAAGGCCAAATAGATGTAGATTCCCTAGAAAATGGTTAAATCTGCTAAAAGGTTATTTCTTTGTTCACAACTTTTACAATAGGGAAAAGATCACCTTCGCACTCCTTAAGGCTCTCCCCCATGTCAAACATTGGTGGGAAACTTACTGGGAGAAAATTTCCATAGAGGAGTTTGGAATATATGGGGCTTAGCCCACTTTGGATTTTTTTGTGGATGTTGTCAAGGAACGATATTACCCTGTTGGTAACTATGATGACCAATACATGAGATGGACTACACTTTGAAAAGAGAGGGGCCAAACATTATCAGATTTAAGAAATAATTTTCATACCTTGCGCACCAATTTGGGTATCAAATACTCTGAGAGACATTTGGTTTTGAAATACCGTGGGGCTCTCCATAAGTACATACAAATCAAAATGGATTTCCTAAACATCTCATCATTGGGAGTTTCCTATCGATATGCTGTCAAAATCGAGAAGAAATTTAGGCACTAGAACAAATGGGAGTTTGAGTATGAAAATACCTAACAACCAAAGTATGATAAAGACGACCTTAACAAATAGCCTCTCGAAAACTAGTCCAAGCCAGAGGAAAATAAGTGTCATTGGAAGACGAAGAAGGACACTAGAAAGTGGTGTGATTTCAACAAAATCCCCTGGCACAATAGTGATGAATGTGACTCAAAACAATCATTGGTGGTCAAGATCAAAGATAAGGAGTCGAACCCTGATTCAAAATATGATTCATAAAATAATGGGAGAAGAGAGATCAACAACATAGACCCCACTAAAACTGTCACGAGCATAGAAATTCAACTAGATGAACCAGTAGATCCTGAAGAGGGGGAGCGCCTCTATCATTCACAAATGTGGGTAAAGGAGACCTTGTTGCCTGTCATTGTTGATAGCGGAATCTAAAAGAACCTCATCTCAACAAATGTCACCAAACAATTTGAATTGTTGACAACAACACTCACAACCATACAACCTCGGGTGGCTTTGCCAAGGATGAGATCTTACTGTCATCCAATAGTTCCTATTGTCATATGGAATCCATCCCTTCAAGGATGAGGTATTATGTGATGTTTCCCCACTGGATGCTTCTGATATTCTTTTGGGCTAGCCATATATGTGGAAGCACCATGCTATTTATGACTCTCGTCCCCGTAGTTTAGTTTTTACTCTAGGGTGTCATCTCTACAGGATATCATATGTAGTTCCAACTATTGTCACACCTAAATAGTGCCACAAGGTAGTACCTCATACTACAAAATTCAGCTTCTTCACAATCTGTTCAAAAGGTGAACAGAAGGACACTACAACCAATGCAACGTCATTCCAACCACCTTCTATACAAAAGAAAAAGGTAGAAAATATTGAAGCAAAGCACAAATATTCCTTCTGCACATAGTCATCTCATCAGGTTCTCAACAACCCCCACAAACCAAGCAACACAACTTCTCCAGCAAGACAAACATCTCACCAAGGTTCAGATTCAACAAGCGCTTTCCCCTCTCCTCCAGGAACTCAATGCAATGGATACCATTGCTTCCTAGTGAGAGAGGATCATTCCAGGTGGATATCGGTGGCCACCCACCTATTCCAACTGGCTCAAAACAGTTTGTTGGAAACTTACTATTTTGAGCAATTTTTCGGTTCCTAAACTTCTGGGGCCATTTTGAGGGCCTAAAAAATGTTTTTTCACGATAGAGCACAACAATGATAGCTTAAGACTCTCATTGAGCCCCCAAAATGAATCTCATCATTGATACCTTTCCAACGAGCTATCGTGCACCCCAAACATACATCGTATGCCAAAGTTACACCCCAAGAAGTTGATACACCAAACTACCCAAAACGGGGTCCACAAAATCATTGGTTTTTCATCTTCCAGGGTTAGGGTTTTGGACTTTATTTTTGATAAAAAGGCCTTTGGAGCCTCATTGTAAAATAAAATTCTTGTGAATTTTAATATCCATCACATCTCCTCTCAAAGCTAAGTTGCACCATTCTAGCGTGTCCTCCACTCTGTATTTCTAGAGTTTTTTACATTTCACTCATTAATAGAAATTGTGTATTACTGTATATCTATACCTCTTTTTATATATTCGATATGTCTCTGTTCTATTGTTTTCTCTCTCACAATATTTGTATATATTTCTATGTCATATCTCCACCCTCATTCCGTGCCAAAAATAATCTGGATCAGTGGTATCAGAGCAGGTTGTTCTTGATCATTTTTCAGTGCATGTCCCCAACGAGGTTTGAGTATAGAAAGTTGGGTCTCGAGCATGTATCTCTTAGGTAAAATCTCTCTTGCACTCCCAAGAAAGCCTCCATGGAAGAATAAAATAAAAACAACAGAGAATACGATTCTATCAATATGTTGCTTGAGCAAGCTCTCACATGACAGAGGGACGAAATGATGGAGAATTTTTCCCACATCCTTCAATGCTTGTCAATAAAAGCATGCATGTATTCATCAAGAGACAACTTTGGAAGCACCTCTCCTTTCAAGGTACAAGTAAATTTTGATATTCCCATATTTGAAGGTCAGATAGATGCAGATACCTTAGAAAAATGGTTAAATATGCTAGAAGGTTATTTCTTTGTTCATAATTTTTTTGATAGGGAAAAGATCACCTTCACACTCCTTAAGGCTCTCCCCCATGTCAAACATTTGTGGGAAAATTATTGGGAGCAAAGTTTCACAAAGGAGTCTGGAATATATGGGGTCGATCCCACTTGATATTTTTTTATTGATGCATTCAAGGAACAATATTTCCCTATTGGTAACTATGACAACCAATACATGAGATGGACCACACTACATGAGTAGAGGGGCAAAACAGTGTCAGAGTTTACAAATAATTTCCATACCTTGCGTACCAATATGGGTATCAAAGACTTCGAGCGACATCTAGTTTTGAAATACCATAGGGCTCTACATAGGTACTTCCAAACCAAAATGGATTTCCTAGCTGCCTATAGATATGTTGTCAAAATCGAGCAGACATTTAGGCACCAGAACAAATGAGACTTTGGGTATGCAAATTCGCAACAACCAAAGTATGATAAAGACGGCCCTAAAAAACATCCTTCCAAAAACCAGTCCAACCATAGGAAAAAAAAGGTTATGGGAAGACCAAGAAGGACATTGGAAAGTGGTGTGATTTCTACAAAATACCCTCGTACAATACTGGTGAATGTATCTCAAAACAATCATTGATGGAAAAGATCAAAGACAAGGAGCCGAACCTCAATTCATAATCTGTTTCAAAAAATAATGGGAGATGAAAAATCAACAATGCAAACCCCACTGCTATTGTTTTGACCGCAACAATTTAACCATAAGAAGCATCATATCCGAAAAAGGGGGAGTGCCTCTTTTCTTCACAGATGTCGATGAAGGGGTACTTATTGCATTTCATAGTTGATAGCGGAAGATAGAAGAACCTCATCACAACAAAGGTCGTCAAACAGTTGGGATTGTCGACAACACCAAACCTACAACCATACAACATCGGGTGTCTTCTCTAGGGATGATATCTCTGTGTCAGCCAACAGTCTCGATTGTCATATGAAATCCATCCCTTCAAGGATGAGGTATTATGTGATGTTTCCCTGCTGGATGTCTGTGAAGTTTTTTTGGGCCAGCCATATATCTGGAAGCACCATGCTAGTTATGATTCATGACCCCGTACTTCCAGTATTACTTTGGGGGGTCATCTCTATAAGATAATAGAGGTAGTTCCAACTATAGTCCCACCTAAACAGTGCCGCAAGGTAGTATCTCATACTACAAAATTTAGATTCTTCACAATCTGTTCAAAAGGTGAATAAAAGGACACTCCAACCACTACATCCTCAGTCCAATCACCTTCTATCCACTAGAAGAAGGTAGAAAATATTGAATAAAAGCGTAAATATTCCTTCTTCACACATTCATCTCATCAGGTTCTCAGAAACCTCCCACAAACCAAGCAACGCAACTTCTCGAGCAAGGCAAGCATCTCACCAAGGTTCAGATTCAACAAGCACTTTACCCTCTCCCCCGAGAAATGAATGCAATGGAGATCATTACTTCCTAAGGATGGAGGATTGATCTAGGTGGATATCGGCGGCCACCCACCTATTCCAACTAGCTCAAAACAGTATGTTGGCAACCTACTATTTTTAGCAGTATTTCATTTCCTAAACTTCCGAGACCATTTTAGGGACCTAAAAAACATTTTTTCACAATAAAGCACCTCAATGATATCCCAAGGCTCCAATTGATCACCGAAAATTAATATACTCATCAATACCTTTCCAACGAGCTATCATGTGGCCCAAATAGAGATCGTATTCCAATTTTACGTCCTCGAGAAGTTGATACACTAAGCTACCCAGAACGGGGTCCACAAAACAATTGGGTTTTCATCTTCGAGGGTTAGGGTTTTGGTTTATTGATTATAAAAATTACTTTGGATCCTTATTGTAAAATCATCTTCTTGCAAAAGTAAGCATCTGTCACATCTCTTCTTAGAGATAAGATGCCACCATTCTAACGAGTCTTCCACTTTGAATTTCTACAGTTTTGTACATTTCATTCATGAATAGAAATTTTGTATTACTGTATATCTCTTCCTCTTGTTATATATACGATATATATCAGTTATATTATTGGATCTCTTGAAATATATCTATGTATTTATGTGTTATATCTTTGCCCTCATTTCTTGCTTAAAATAATTTGGATCAGTAGTATCAAAGTAGGCTTCTATGGATCATTTTTTAGTGCATGTCCATGATGAGGTTCGAGTATATAAAGTTGGGTCTCAATCTTGTATCTCTTGAGGAAAATCACTCACATGCTTAAGAAACCATAAATGGTGGAAGAAAATAAAAATGACAGAGAAAAAGATTCTATCAATCTATTGCTTGAGCAAGCTTTCACACAACAGAGGGACGAAATGATAGAGAATTTTTCCCACATCTCTCAATGCTTGTCAATAACAGCAAGTACGTCTTCTTCAAGCGACCACTTTGGAAGAACCTCTCCTTTCAAGGTACAATTCAATTTTGATATTCTCGTATTTGAAGGTCAGATAGATGTGGATGCCCTAGAAAAATGGTTAAATCTGCTAGAAGGTTATTTCTCTGTTCACAATTTTTTCGACAGGGAAAATATCACCTTCACACTCCTTAAGGTTCTCCCCCATGTCAAACATTGGTGGGAAAATTACTGGGAGAAAATTTCCCCTGAGGAGTCTAGAATATATGGGGCTAATCCCACTTGGGATTTTTTTTTGGATGTGGTCAAGGAACAATATTACCATGTTGGTAACTATGACGACCAATACATGAGATGGACCACACTGCAGCAAGAGAGGGGCTAAAAAATGCTGAAGTTCACAAATAATTTCCATACCTTGTGCACCAAACTGGGTATCAAAGAATTTGAGTGGAATATGGTTTTGAAATAATGTGGGGCTCTCCATAGGTACATCCAAACCAAATTGGATTTCTTGGACATCTCATCACTAGGAGATTCCTATCGATATGCTATCAAAATAGAGAAGAAATTTAGGGACCTGAACAAAGGGGAGTTCGAGTCTACAAATCTGCAACAACCAAAGTATGATAAATAAGGCCCTAACAAACAAACTCCCAAAAACCAGTCCAATCCACATGAAAAGAATGGTCACAGGAAGTCGAAGAACGTCACTAGAAAGTGGTGTGATTTCTATAAAAGCCCCTATAACAACATTGATGAATGTCACTCAAAACAATCATTGGTAGGCCAAGAACAAAGATAAGGAGTCAAACCATGATTCAGAATCTAATTCAGAAAATAATGGGAGAATATAGAACAAGGAAGTAGAACCCATGTCTATTGTTCTGACCACAATAGTTCAACCAGAAGAATCATCAGATCCTAAAGAGGGGGAGCACCTCTTTCATTCATAGATGTGGGTGAAGGGGACCCTGTTGCATTCCACTGTTGATAGCAGAAGCTAGAATAACCTCATCTTAGTAGAGGTCGTCAAACATTTGTGATTTTCGAAAACACCACACCCATCACCATACAACATCAGGTATCTTCACTAGGTACAAGATCTCTATGTCATCCAACAGTGTCAATTGTCATACGACATTCGTACCTTCAAGGATGAGGTATTATGTGATTTTTCCTCATTGGATATCTATGATGTTCTTTTGGGGCACCCATATATGTGGAAGCTCCATGTTATGTATGAGTATCGACCCCTTAGTGTCAATGTTACTATGGGGGGTCATCTCTACAGGATACCATAGTTTGTTCCAACTAATGTCCCACCTAAACAATGCCGCAATGTAGTATCTCATACTACAAAATTCAACTTCTTCACAATCTGTTCAAAATGTGAACAAAAGGACACTGAAACCATTACAACCTCAGTCTAAGAACCTCTTATCCATCAGGAGTAGGCCAAAAATATTGAAGAAAATAAAAAATACTCCTTCTACACACAGTCATCTAATCAGGTTCTCAACGACCTCCCACAAAGCACGCATAGCAACTTCTCTAGCAAGGAAAGCAACTCACGAAGGTTTAGATTCAAAAAGCGCTTTCCCCTCTCCCTCGAGAACTCAATGCAATGTATACCATTTCCTACTAAAGAGGGATGATTGATCTAGGAGGATATTGGTGGCCACCCACCTATTCCAACTGGCTCAAAATAGTTTGTTGGCAACTTACTATTTTTAGCAGTTTTTGGGTTCTTAATCTTTTGAGACCATTTTCAAGGCCTAAAAAACATTTTTTTTCACAATAAAAAACCTCAATGATATTATAAATATCTTTTTAAGCCCCCAAAATGAATCTCCTCATCGATCACTTTCCAACAAGCTATCGTATGCCCCAAACATAGATCGTATGCGAACGTTACGCCCTCGAGAAATTGATACACCAAACAACCCAAAACAGGGTCCACAAAACTGTTGGTTTTTCATCTTTCAGGGTTATGGTTTTGGATTTTATTTATCATAAAAAGTCCTTTGAAGCCTCATTGTAAAATGATCTTCTTACGAATGTGAGTAGCCGTCACATCTCTTCTCAAAGATAAGATTCCACCATTCTAGCGATTCTTCCACTCTATATGTGTACAATTTTGTACAATTCTCTCATTAATAGAACTTGTGTATTAATGTATATATGTGCCTCTTGTTATATATATGATATATCTCTGTTATATTATTAGATCTCTTGCAATATATCTGTATATTTATGTGTTATATCTCCTCACTCATTTCATCCTAAAAATAATCTGGATCAATGGTATCAGAGCACACTACTCTTGATTGTTTTTCAGTGCATGTCCCCGAAGAGGTCCGAGTATAGAAATTTAGGTCTCAAGATTGTGTCTCTTGAGGAAAATCCCTCTCGCACACCCAAGAAACCCTCCATGGTGGAAGAAAAGAAAAATTACATAGAAAATGATTCTATCAATATGTTTCTTGAGCAAACTCTCACATGACAGAGGGGCGAAATGATGGAGAATTTTCCCACATCTTTCAATGTTTTTCAATAATAGAAGTCACATATTCATGAAGTGGTCAGTTTGGAAGCACCTCTCCTTTCAAGGTACAAGTCAATTTTGATATTCACGTATTTGAAGGTCAGATAGATGAAGATGCCCTAGAAAAATGGTTCAATGTGCTAGAAGTTTATTTCTTTCTTCACAATTTTTGTGACAAGGAAAAGATCACCTTCACAATCCTTAAGGCTCTCTCCCATTTCAAACATTGGTGGGAAACTTTCTAGGAGAAAATTTCCACAAAGGAGTATGGAATATATGGGGCCAAGCCCACTAGAGATTTTTTTGTGGATGCAGTCAAGGAACAATATTACCTTGTTGGTAACTATGATGACCAATACATGAGATGGACCACACTTCGGAAAGAGAGGGGCCAAACAATGCCAGAGTTCACAAATAATTTCCATACCTTGCACACCAATGTGGGTATCTAATACTCAGAGGAGTATCTAGTTCTGAAATACCATAGGGCTCTACATAGGTTCATCCAACCCAAAATGGATTTCTCGGACATCTCATAATTGGGAGTTTTCTATCGATATGCTGTCAAAAGCGAACATAAATTTAGGCACCAGAACAAACGGGATTTCGTGTCTGAAAATCCACAACAACCAAAGTATGATAAATATGACCCTAACAAATAGCCTCCTGAAAACCATTCCAAGCCATAGGAAAAGAAGGGTCGCGGGAATATGAAGGAAACTGAAAAGTGGTGTGATTTCCACAAAATCCTATGGAACAACACTAATGAATGTCATTCAAAACAGTCATTGGTGGCCAAGATCAAAGTCAAGGAGTCAAACCCTAATTCAAAATTTGATTCAGAAAATAATGGAAGAAGGATCATCGACGCACACCCCATTGTTATTAAGGCAACCACAACAATTCAACGGAAGATCCAACATATACTGAAGAGGGAGATAACCTATTTCATTCACATATGTGGGTGAAGGGTACCCCGTTGGATTTCATTGTTGATAGAGGAAGCCAGAAGAACCTCATCTCAGTAGATATTGTCAAATAGTTGGGATTGTCGACAACACCACACCCGCAACTATACAACATCGAGTGGATTTCCCATGGATGAGATCTTCGTGTCAGCCAATAGTTTCAATTATTAAACGGCATCCATCCCTTCAAGAATGAGGTATTATGTGATGTTTCCCCACTAGATTTATGTGATGTTCTTTTGGGCCAACAATATATGTGGAAGCACCATGTTATTTATGAGTCTTGACCCCATAGTGTTATTGTTACTCTGGGGGGTCATCTCTACAAGATAGAAGAGGTAGTTCCAACTACTATCCCAACTAAACAGTGTCGCAGGGTAGTATCTCATACTAAAAAATTCAGCTTCTTCACAACCTGTTCAAAAGGTGAATAGAAGGAAACTGCAATCACTGCGCCCTCAATCCAAGCACCTTCTATCCAACAGAATAATTTCGACAAGATTGAAGAAAAGTGCAAATATTCCTTCTGCACAAATCCATCTCATCAGGTTCTCAACAACTTCCCACAAACCAAGCAGTGCAGCTTCTCCACCAAGGCAAACAACTCACCAAGGTTCAGATTCAACAAGCGCTTTCTCCTCTCCCTCGGTAACTCAATGCAATGGAGACCATTGTCTCCTAAGGAGGGAGGATTGATCCAGGTGGATATCGGTGGCCACCCACCTATTCCAACAGGCTCAAAATAATTTTATGGAAACTTACTATTTTTAGCATTTTTTGAGCTCCTAAACTTCCAAGACCATTTTGAGGGACTAACTTTTTTTTCATGATCGAGCACCTCAATGATAGCCTAATAGTGTCGTAGTTCACTAATAATTTCCATACATTGCGCACCAAGATTCCTATCAAATACTTTGAGTGAAATCTCTTTTTGAAATAATGTGTGGCTCTACATAGGTTCATCCAAACAGAAAATGGATTTCCTGGACATCTCATCACTGGGAGATGCCTATCAATATGTTGTCAAAATCGAGCAGAAATTTAGCCACTAGAATAATAGGGAGTTCGGGTATGGAAATCCGCAACAACCAAAGTATGATAAATATGATCCTAACAAAAAGCCTTCTAAAAATGAGTCCAATCCACAGGAAAAGAATGGTCATGGGAAGACAAAGGACACTGGAAAGTGGTGTGATTTCCACAAAATCCCCTGACACAACAGTGATGAATGTCGCTCAAAASAATCATTGGTAGTTGATATAAAAGACAAGGAGCCGAACCCCAATTTAGAATTTGATTCAGAAAACAATCGAAGAAGAAAGATCATTAACGTAGACCCCACTACTACTGTCACAACCACTACAATTCAACTAGAAGAACCAATAGAAACCGAAGAGTGGGAGCACCTCTTTCATTCACATATGTGGGTGAAGGGGACCCCCTTGCATTTCATTGTTGATAGTGGAAGCCAAAAGAACCTCATCTCAATAGAGATCATCAAATAGTTGGGATTGTCAAAAACATCACACTCATCGACATACGTCATTGGGTGGCTTTGCAAGGGAAGAGATCTTTGTGTCAGCCAACAATGTCGATCTTCATATAGAATTCATTCCTTCAAGGATGAGGTATTATGTGATGTTTCCCATCTGGATGTCTATGATGTTGTTTTGGGTGAGCCATATATGTGGAAGCACCATGATATTTATGAGTCTCAACATCGTAGTGTCATTTTTACTGTGGGGGGTCATCTCTACAAGATACCATAGGAAATTCCAACTACCGTCCGAACTAAACAGTGTTGCAAGGTAGTATCTCAAACTACGAAATTCAGCTTCTTCACAATCTGTTCAAAAGGTGAATAGAAGGACAATAAAACCACTACATCCTTAGTCCAAGCACCTTCTATCCAGCAGAATCAGTTAGACAAGATTGAAGAAAAGTGCAAAGATTCCTTTTGAAAACAGTCATCTCATCAAGTTCTCAACAAACTCCCACAAACAAAGCAGCATAACATCTCCAACAATGCAAGCATCTCACCAAGGTTAAGATTCCCCTCTCCCCCGAGAACTCAATGAAATGGAGACTATTTCTTCCTAAGGATGTATGATTGATCTAGGTGGATATTGGTGGACACCCACCTATTCCAATTGGCTCAAAATAGTTTGTTAGCAAATTACTATTTTTAGCAGTTTTTCAGTTCCTAAACTTCTGGGGCCATTTTGAGGGCCTAAAAAATGTTTTTTTTTATCAAGAACCTCAAAAGTATCCAAAATCTATAATTTATCCCTGAAAAGTGAATCTCCTCATCGATACCTTTTAAACGAGCTATCGTTCGCCCCAAATGGACATTGTATGCCATAGTTACATCGTTGGGAAGTTGATACACCAAATTACCCAAAACGAGGTCCACAAAACTGTTGGATTTTCATCTTCCAGGGTTAGGGTTTTGGATTTTCTTTATGATAAAAATGACTTTGGAGCCTCATTGTAAAATTATTTTCTTGCGAATGTGAGTATTCATCACATCTCTTCTCAGAGACAAGATGCCAACATTCTAGCGAGTCTTCCATTCTATATTTCTACAATTTTGTACATTTATCTCATTAATAGAAAGTGTGTATTACTATATATATGCACCTCTTGTTATATATCTGATATATCTCTCTTATATTATTGGATATATTGAAATATATCTTTATATTTCTTTGTTATATCTCCGCCCTCATTCCCTGCCAAAAATAAACTGGATTGGTGGTAACAGAGTAGGCTGCTCTTGATCATTTTTCAGCGCCTGTCGCTGATGATTTCTGAGTATAGAAAGTTGGGTCTTGAGATTGTCTCTCTTGAGGAAAATCGATCTTGCACGCCCATGAAACCCTCTATGGCGGAAGAAAATAAAAATGAAAGAGTAGATGATTCTATCAATATGTTGCTTGAGCAAGCTCTCACGCAACAAAGGGATGAAATAATGGAGATTGTTTTACACATCCTTTAACGCCTATCGATAATGGAATGCACATTTTCATCAAGAGGCCACTTTGGAAGCACCCCTCCTTTCAAGGTAGAAGTCAATTTTTATATTATCGTATTTGAAGGCCAGATAGTTGCAAATTCCCTAGAAAAATGGTTAAATATGCTAGAAGGTTATTTCTTTGTTCACAATTTTTCTGACAGGGAAAATATCACCTTCACACTCCTTAAGGTTCTACCCCATATCAAACCTTGGTGGAAAACTTAATGGGAGAAAATTGTCATAGAGGAGTCTGGAATATATGGGGTTGAGCCCACTTCATATTTGTTTGTGGATACAGTCAAAGAACAATATTACCCTATTGGTAACTATGATGACCAATAAACGAGATGGACCACACTACCACAAGTGAGGGGCCAAACAGTGTCAGAGTTCACAATTTTTTTTTCCATAGCTTGCACACCAAGCTAGGTATCAAAGACTCCGAGCGATATCTAGTTCGGAAATATCACAGGGCTCTACATAGGTACATCCAAACCGAAATAGATTTCCTGGACATCTCATCACTGGGAGCTGCCTATCGATATGTTGTCAAAATCGAGAATAAATTTAATCATTAGAACAAAYGGGAGTTCGGATTTGCAAATCCTCAACAACCAATGTATGATAAAGAAGACCCTAACAAACATCCTCCTGAAAACCATTCCAAGCCATAGGAAAAGAAGGGTCATGGGAAGATGAAGAAGGACACTGGAAAGTGATGTGATTTCCACAAAATTCCCTAGCACAACACCRATGAATGTCGCTCAAAAAAATCATTGGTGACCGAGATTAAAGACAAGGAGATGAACCCCGATTCAGAAAATAATGGGAGAAGACAGATCATCGAAGCAGACCCCACCACTATGTTTGCGGCCGAAACAATTCAACCAGAAGAACCAACATATCCTGAAGAGCGGGAGTGCCTTTTTCATTCACAGATGTGGGTGAAGGGGACCCATTGCATTGCAATGTTGATCCAGGAGCATCGCTCAACTCATCAAGCGAGCCAGCGCGGAGCGGAGAACAGCTGGACAGCGCCAGCACCAAATTTTTGAAACACCTAGATATTTGTTGTGCCAAACATAAATGTGTGAAATTAATGAAGCGCACTTGTACATTGTAATGGACCTTGAGCGGATAGCTCACGTCCTTAGGTAGATAAGGAATTTAATAGATTTAATGTAAAGTAGATAGGACATTTAATTCTAGATTTGATAGCTTTAGAGCTCGAGAGGAAAACGGGATATAGACACCCTCCTTTGTACATTGTATCATAATTCAGAAATTGAGAGCATTCAGGAGAGCAGAGAAGTGTATGAAGAATTTCCATGTACAGATATTGAATTAATAGAAGAAAGCTTTGATTCAATTCCATGGTTGTGTTATTCTCTGTGTATTGTTGATATTATGCTCATGAATGTTTGTTTTCTATTATACACTTGCTTTGATATGCTGTGTATATGATTTCATGGTTGAAGTGAAGTCTGTAAGAATAAGGAATTAGTTTCAATTGTTTCTCTATCTTGAATCAGACAATTCCTGCAAGGAGTGTAGGGTTCAAGTAGAGAGAAATTTTGGTTGTAGGCTCTCAAAAGTGCAAGGTTGACACCAGAGCCGTGCAAGGCATGCGCAGGCTAGACGGAGTCTCAGAATTATGATTCTGAGTAAAGGAATTGGAATATTTCTGCTGCAGGAGTGCGCAGGATCGAAAGCTTCATCACTTAGCGTGTTTGAAGATTTTCCGCAAGGAGTGCGTGAAAGAATTTCTTCCCGAGGGAATTTAAGTCGTCAAATCTTAGGAGGGATAGGCCTTCAAAGTTGTTGAAGGGCAGTAGAGAGAAGTTAAGTGGGCAGGTTGCAAGGAAGAGACGCAGGTTGAGGAACGAGTCTCGCGGAGAGAAACTTATTGTTTGTGGATTGTTGAAGGCGAAAAGTGGACGGTCAGTATTCTTCATGAAGAATCCATGAGTTACCGTGGATCGTTGGATCTCTCGGAGTAGCAGGGACATTACAGCGCAAGCGTGAAAAGGTTTGAAGCTCAAGGGACCAGAAGCGTTGAGCAGGATCATGAGGAGCGTGAGTTCTACTCGAGGATCGGCATATCGGGCCATCGTGAGAAGAGGGCGGAAGATTTGGCAGCGGAAGTCATGATATAGCGAGACGCGAAGTCCCGACGGTCACATGGATTGAGTGGGCCACAGCAGGGTGATGTGGCAGGTGACGCGGGATATCGGCGTTTCATCATCTCGGGAATCGGGAGCCGACGGGAAGGTTGATTGACCTCGCGAGTGGCGAAGTCGCGAGGGAGCGAGGTCGCGACTTCGGTGTTTCGATGCATCGCGTATCGGAGGTTGAAACCTTAAGTGTCGGGGGTCATGAGTCGTGAAGTGGCGATAGGGCGAAGTTCCGATAGCAGCGAAAGAAGGTCAACATTGACTGGTATCTCGGGTCTCGGAGGTGCGAGAACCCAGGGATAGACCGTGAGCTCGCGAAGCTGCGAGTTCCGATTTTCCTGATAAGTGAGCAAAGGGAAAGTCACGCAAAGGAACTGTGGGTGCGGATATTCCAATAGGAAGATAGAAGAGCCTTTGACATTCTTCAGGCCGAGGGGAAGAGAAGGTCTTGGTGATCGCGAACGTGCGCGTTGGGTGGCGTCTGCGTCAGAGTGGTATCAGAGTGGGGAAGTCTTTTCTTTCAGTAGCAGAGAAGAGAATACATCATGCCGCTGAGACGGGAGAGACAATCACCTGATCCCGAGGACAGGGAGGTGAGAAGAAGAGGTAGGCCGGCAGAAAATCCAGAAATGGAGCGGCAGATGAGAGATCTCCGAGCAAGGCTTGAGGAGATGGAGACAACACAAAGATGCGTAATTGGTGCTGGGGATCTTAGTGATTCTGAGGTTGAAGAAGAAGCTGGACATGAAGAAGAGGTCATAGTAGAGGATGCATCAACCGAGCGGTTGATTAAAGCCATTGCCAGAATGGGTGCGAAGGTGAAAATGGACATTCCAGTATACGAGGGAAATCTGGATGCAAAAGAGCTGCTAGATTGGATTAGGGCTCTTGACACATACTTCGATTATGAAGATGTGGAAGAAGATAAGAAAGTCAAGCATGCAGTTACATGCTTTAAAGGACATGCAACATTGTGGTGGGACGAGCTACAAGCTGACAAACGCTGCAAAGGAAAGCAGAAGATCAAAAGCTGGGATCGAATGCTTGCGAAGATGAAAGCGAAGTTCATCCCAAGGGATTATCAAATCACTCTGTTCAGGCGAATGCAGAACCTGAGACATAAACTTCAAGGAATATACTGAAGAGCTCTATCGACTGAACATCAGAGAAGGTCATCGGGAGAACAATGATGAGAAGGTTGCCAGATACCTGAATGGCTTGAGATACGATATTCATGATGAATTAAGCATGCTAACCATCAGAACGGTGGAAGATGCTTACCAATTGGCTCTGAAATCCGAGGAGAAGCTGAGCCGAAAGCAAGGTTAGCGAGGGTGAGGCAGAAGTCAGCCAAGAGGCAAGACAGTTGCCCAGGAGAAATATCAGAAGCCCAAGGAGGAATGGAAGAAGCCTCAGGGTAAGGTTGAGAGAGGTGTAACCTCATAGCAGAGGCAACCATATGGTGAATCGAGAGGGCAAAAAATTGATCAGCGGGGTGATTATGCTGATGCAAACACTCTTCCTTGTACTAGAGGTCGAGGTAGAGGAAGAGGAGGAGTTATCACATGTTTCACATGTGGAAAGAATGGGCACAAGTCATTCGAGTGTCCAGAGAAAAAAAAAGATACTGGAGAAGCTCACATCGCTGAAGCGCAGAGGTGATATGTTGAGAACGAAGATGCAGACGACAGAAGATCACTTGGGATGCATAAAGTTCTCTTAACACCCGAGAAAGAGGTGGAGGACACAGCTCAGAGAAGCCGACTGTTCAGGACCGCTTGCACAACCACGGACAGAAAATGCAAGGTCATTGTGGACAGTGGAAGCACTGACAATCTCGTTTCAACCGAGATGGTGGAAAAGTTAGAGCTGGAGACAACTGATCAGCCGAGTCCATATAAAGTTTCATGGCTATAGAAGGGACATCAGGTGAGCGTTACTAAATAGTGTTTAGTTGAATTCAAGATTGGGGGATATAATGATAAGATCTTGTGTGATGTTATTCCCATGGATGTATGTCATTTATTGCTGGGTAGACCATGGAAATATGACAGAAATGTGGTTCATGATGGGAGAATGAATATGTATACCCTGGAGAAAGATGGGAGGACACACAGGCTTCTTGCGATAAAGGATAAGGAGGTGAAGTCGGAAGTGAACAACACAATACTTCTCATGAGTGGGAAAGAGCTTCTCACAGAGATGGAGAAGAAAGAAGATCCACAATTCTTTGTGGTCAGGAAAACGAGAATTGTTTTGACCAGCACAAGAGTGGATGATTTACCAGATGAGATTCAAGAACTGCTGGAAGAGTTTGATGACATC
>JASDQU010736074.1:312318-332637 GCA_032191745.1 Picea mariana
GATCGAGCACCTCAAACATATCCAAATGCTCTGATTGAGACTCAAAATTGAATCTCTTCATCGATACCTTTCCAATGAGCTATCGTTTTCCCCAAATGGAGATCGTATGCCAAAGTTACACCACTAGGAAGTTGATATACCAAATTACCCAAAATGAGGTCCCCAAAACTGTTGCATTTTCATCTTCCGGGGTTAGGGTTTTGGATTTTCTTTATGATAAAAAGGAATTTTGAGACTCATTGTAAAACTATCTTCTTGCAAATGTGAGTAGCCGTCACATCTCTTCTCAGAGATAAGCTGCCACCATTCTAGCGAGTCTTCCACTCTATATTTCTATAGTTTTGTACATTTCGCTCATTAATAGAAATTGTGTATTATTGTATACAAGGATGATTTTAAGGATGGAAATTTATATTAAAATGTATAAACCTAGGCTAATATTACTAGTCCTTAATATGCAAAATGTAAAATGTTTGGTGATACTTTTGTAAAAATATTCAAATTTATAAGGATTTTATATAGTTTCTATAATTTTTTGGCGATTTTTAAGGTAAAATAATTTTATTCTATAGAATTTGGGCGAATTGTTTTTAGAAAAAATGGAAATTGGTGAATCGTTTTTTGGGAAAAACCATGGAAAATTAGCCCCTAAAATCATCTATGACTGTATATATGTGTCTCTTTTTATATATCTGATATATATCTCTTATATTATTGGCTCTATTGCAATATCTCTTTATATTTCTATGTTATATCTCTGCCCCCATTCCCTACCAAAAATATTCTAGATCGGTGGTAATAGAGCAAGCTGATCTTGATCATTTTTTAATGCATGCCCCTAATGATGTTTGAGTATAGCAAGTTGGGTCTCGAGATTATCTCTCTTGAGGAAAGTTGCTCTCACACGCACAAGAAACCTTCCATGGCGAAAGAAGATAAAAATGACAGAGTAGATGATTCTACCAATATGTTGCTTGTGCAAGCTCTCACGCAACAGAGGGATGAAATAATGGAGAATTCTTCGCACATACTTTAATGCCTTCTGATAAAAACATGCACGTTTTCATCGAGAGGCCACTTTGGAAGCACCTCTCCTTTCAAGGTACAAGTCAATTTTGATATTCTTGTATTTGTAGGTGAGATAGATGCATATTTCTTATAAAAATGGTTAAATATGCTAGAAGGTTATTTATTTGTTTACAATTTTTCTGACAGGGAAAAGATCACCTTCATACTCCTTAAGGCTCTCCCCCATCTCAAACATTGGTGGAAAACTTCGTGGGAGAAAAGTTCCACAGAGGAGTCTGGAATATATGGGGTTGAGCCCAATTCAGATTTTTTTTGTGGATACAGTCAAGGAACAATATTACCCTGTTGGTAACTATGACGACCAATACATGAGATGGACCACGCTATTGCAAGAGAGGGGCCAAACAGTGTCATAGTTCACAAATAATTTCCATACCTTGTGCACCAATTTGCGTATCAAAGACTCCAAGCGACATCTAGTTCTGAAATACCTCAGGGCTCTGCATAGGTACATCCAAACCGAAATGGATTTCATAGACATCTCATCACTAGGAGATGCCTATCGATATCTTTTCAAAATCGAGAAGAAATTTAGGCACCAGAAAAAAAAGAGCTTGGGTTTTCAAATTCTCAACAACCAAAGTATGATAAAGATGACCCTAAAAAACATCCTCCTGAAAACCAGTCCAAGCCACAGGAAAAAAAGGGTCACAGGAAGACGAAGAAGGACACTCAAAAGTGGTGTGATTTCCAAAAAATACCCTAGCACAACAATGATGAATGTCTCTCAAAACAATCATTGGTGGTCGAGATAAAAGACAAGGATCTGAACCCTGATTCAGAATATGATTCAGAAAATAATGGGAGAAGACAGATCATCGAAGAAGACCCCACTGCTACTTTCATGACTGCAACAATTCAACGAAAAGAACCATCAGATCCTGAAGAGAGGGAGTGCCTCTTTCATTCATAGATGTGGGTGAAGGGGACCCCATTTCATTTCATTGTTGATAGCGGAAGACAAAAGAACTTCATCTCAGTAGAGGTCATCAAACAATTGGGATTGTTGACAACACCACACCCACATCTGTACAACATCGTGTCACTTCACTAGGGACAAGATCTCCATGTCAACCAATAGTGTTGATTGTCATACGACATCCATCCCTTTAAGGATGAGGTATTATGTGATGTTACCCCACTGGTTGTCTGTGATGTTTTTTTGGGCTAGACATATATGTGGAAGCGACATGCTATTTATGAGTCTCAACCCTGTACTGTCATTTTTAATTTGGGGGTCATCTCCACAAGATACCAGAGGTGGCTTCAACTACTGTCCCACCTAAATAGTGCTGCAAGGTAGTATCTCATACTACAAAATTCAACTTCTTCACAATTTGTTCAAAAGGTGAACATAAGGGCACTACAACTACTGTAGCCTTAGTCCAAGCACCTTATATCCAACAAAAGAAAGTCGATAATATTGAAGCAAAGCACAAATATTCCTTCTACACCCAGTCATCTCATAAGGTTCTCAACAACCTCCCACAAACCATGCATAACAACTTCTCCAATAAGGCAAGCAACTCACCAAGGTTCATATTCAACATGTGCTTTCCCCTCTCCCCTGAGAACTCAAAGAAATGGACATTTTCTTCCCAAGGAGGGAGGATTGATCCAAGTGGATATTGGTGGCCACCCACCTATTCCAACTGGCTCAAAACCGTTTGTTGGCAACTTACTATTTTTAGCAGTTTTTCGGTTCCTAAAATTTCAGAGCCATTTTGAGGGCCTAAAAACGCTTTTCATGATCGAGAAATGCAAGTATAGCCTAAGGATCTAATTGAGCCCCCAAAATCAATCTCCTCGTCAATAAATTCCAATGAGATATTGTTCACGCCAAATAGAGATTGTATGCCAAAATTATGCCACCGAGAAGTTGATACACCAAACTACCCAAAACAGGGTCCACAAAACTATTGGCTTTTCATCTTTTGGGGTTAGGGTTTTGGATTTTCACTATGATAAAAAGGACTTTGGAGCCTCATTGTAAAAACATCTTCTTGTGAATGTGAGTAGCTATCATATCTCTTCTCATAGATAAGTTGCCACCATTCTAGCGAGTCTTCTACTCTATATTTCTACAATTTTGTACATTTCGCTCATTAATAGAAATTGTGTATTACTGTATATATGTGCCTCTTTTTATATATCCAATATATATCTATTATATTATTCTCTCTCTTGCAATAAATCTATATATTCCTATTTTATATCTCCGCCCTCATTTCATGCCGAAAATAATCTGAATCAGTCATATCAAAGCAGGCTTCTCTTGACCATTTTTTTCAGTGCATGTCCCCAACCAGGTCTGAGTATAGAAAGTTGGGTCTCGAACTTGTATCTCCTGAGGAAAATATCTCTTGCACACCCAAGAAACACTCCATGGTGGAAGAAAAGAAAAAATACAGAGAAGACAATTCTATTAATATGTTGTTTGAGTAAGCTCTCATGCAACAAAGAGACGAAATGATGGAGCATTTTTCCCACAGCCTTCAACACCTGACAATAACAACAAACACATCCTCATCAAGTGGCCACTTTGGAAGCACCTCTCATTTCAAGGTACAAGTCAATTTTTATATTCCCGTATTTGAAGGTTAAATAGATGCGGATGCCCTAGAAAAATGGTTAAATCTACTAGACGATTATTTCTCTTTTCACAATTTTTCGATAGGGAAAATATCACCTTCGCACTCTTTAAGGTTCTCCCCCATGTAAAACATTAGTGGGAAACTTACTAGGAGAAAATTTCCACAAAGGATTCTGGAATATATGGGGTCGAGCCCACTTGGGGATTTTTTGTGGATGCATTCAAGGAGCAATATTATCATTTTGGTAACTATGATGACCAATACATGAGATGGACCACACTGTAAAAAGAGAGGGGCCAACAATGCCAGAGTTCACAAATAGTTTCCATACCTTGTGCACCAATATGGGTATCAAAGACTTCGAGCGACATTTGGTTCTGAAATACTGTGAGGCTCTCCATAGTTACATCCAAAGAAAAATGGATTTCTTAGACATCTCATCACTAGAAGTTTCCTATCGATATGTTGTCAAAATCAAGCAGAAATTTCGAAACCAAACCAAACAAGAGTTTGTGTATGAAAATATGCAATAACCAAAGTATGATAAAGACGTCCCTAACAAACAACCTCCCGAAAAATAGTCCAAGCCATAGGAAAACAAGGGTCATGGGAAGATGAAAAAGGACACTGGAAAGTGGTGTGATTTCCAAAAAATCCCCCCCACACAACACTGATGAATGTCAATCAAAACAATCATCGGTAGCTAAGATAAACGACAAGGAGTTGAACCTCGATTTAGAATCTTATTGAGAAAATAATAGGAGAAGACATATCATTGATGCAGACCCCACAAATACTGTCATAACCACAACAATTCAACCAAAAGAACTATCCAATCCTAAAGAGGGGGAGTGCCTCTTTCATTCACAGATGTTGGTGAAGGGGACCTCGTTGCATTGGCTCTATTTCAATATCTCTATATATTTTTGTGTTATATCTCCATCCCCATTTCATGTCGAAAATAATCTGGATTAGTAGTAATAGAGAAAGTTGCTCTTGATCATTTTTCAGTGCATGTCACTTACGAGGTCTGAGTATAGCAAGTTGGATCTCAAAATTTTCTCTCTTGAGGAAAATGACTTTCGCACGCCCAATAAACCCTCCATGGTGGAAGAAAATAAAAAATGACAGAGCAGGCGATTCTATCAATCTGTTGCTTGAGCAAGCTCTCACGCGACATGGAGACGGAATGATGCATAATTTTTTGCACATCCTTTTATGTCGGTCTATAACATCAGACACATTTTCATCAAGATTCCACTATGGAATCACCTCTCCTTTCAATATACAAGTCAATTTTGATATTCCTATATTTGAAGGTCAGATAGATGTGGGTGCCCTAGAAAAATGGTTAAATATGTTAGAAGGTTATTTCTTTGTTTAAAATTTTTCTGACAGGGAAAATATCACCTTCGCACTCCTTAAGACTTTGTCCCATATCAAACATTGGTGGGAAACTTACTGGGATTAAAGTTCCATAGAGGAGTCTGGAATATATGGGGCCAAGCCCATTTGGGAAATTTTTGTGGATACGTTCAAGGAAAAATATTACCCCGTTGGTAACTATGGTGACCAATACATGAGATGGACCACACTACGAAAAGAGAGGGGAAAAAAAGTGTCGGAGTTCAAAAGTAATTTCCATACCTTGAGCACCAATATGGGTATCAAAGAATCTGAGCGACATTTGGTTCTTAAATACCGTAGTGTTTTGTAGAGGTACATCCAAACCAAAATAGATTTCCTAGACATCTCATCACTGGGATCTCCCTATTGATGTGTTGTCAAAATAGAGAAGAAATTTAGGCACTAGAACAAATGGGAGTTTGGTTTTGAAAATTATCAACAACTAAATTATGATAAAGATGACCCCAACAAACAACCTCTCGAAAACTAGTTCAAGCCACAGGAAAAGAAGGGTCACGAGAACACGAAGGACACTGGAAAGTGGTGTGATTTCCACAAAATTCCCTGGAACAACACTGATGAATGTTGCTCAAAAAAATTATTGGTGTCTGAGATTAAAGACAAGGATTTAAAACCCAAATTAGAATCTGATTATAAAAATAATGAGAGAAGATAGATGATCGACACAAACCCCACTGCTACTTTCGCGACAACAACAATTCAACTAGAAGAAGCAACAGATCTTGAAGAGGGGGAGTGCCTCTTTCACTCACAAATGTGGGTGAATGGGACCCCATTGCATTTCATCGTTGATAGTGGAAGCCATAATAACCTCATCTCATAAGAGGTTGTCAAACACTTGGGATTGTCTAAAACACCACACCCACAACCATACAACATCGAGTGGCTTCTCCAAGGATAAGATCTCCATGTCATCCATGAATTTCGATTGTCATATGACATCCATCCCTTTAAGGATGAGGTATTATGTGATGTTTACCCATTGGATGTCTATGATGTTCTTTTAGGCTAGCCATACATGTGGAAGCTCCATGTTGTTTATGAGTCTCGACCCTGTACTATCATTCTTACTCTGGGGGGTCATTTCTACAAGATACCAGAGGAATTTACAACTATTTTCCCACTTAAACATTGCTTCAAGGTAGTATCTCATACTACAAAATTCAGCTTCTTCACAATGTGTTAATGCATCCTCAGTCCAAGCACCTTCTATCCAGTAGAACCAGGTGAGAAAGATTGAAATAAATAAAAATCATTCCTTCTGTACACAGTCATCTCATAAGGTTCTCAACAACCTCCCACAAACCATGTAGAGCAACTTCTTCAGCAAGGCAAGCAACTCACAAAGGTTCAGATTCAACAAGCGCTTTCCCCTCTCCCCTAGGAACTGAAGGAATGGATACCATTGATTCCAAATGAGGGAGGATTGATCCAGGTGGATATCATTGGTCACCCAACTATTCCAATTGGCTCAATACAGTTTGTTGACAACTTACTATTTTTAGCAGTTTTTCGGTTCATAAACTTCTAGGTCCATTTTAAGGGCCTAAAAAACTTTTTTTCATGATATATAAACACAATTATAGACAAAGGCTCTAATTGATCCCCCAAAATGAATCCCCTTGTCAATACCTTTCCAACGAGCTATCGTGCACCCCAAACGAAGATGTTATGCCAAAGTTATGCCCCCGGGAAGTTGATACACCAAACTACCCAAAACAGGGTCCAAAAAACTATTGGCTTTTCATCTTCTAGGGTTAATGTTTTGAATTTTCTCTATGATAAAAAGGACTTTGGAGCCTCATTGTAAAATCATGTTCTTGTGAATGTGAGTATCTGTCACATCTATTCTCAGAGATAAGTTGCCACCATTCTAGCAAGTCTTCCACTCTATATTTCTACAATTTTGTACATTTCGCTCGTTGATAGAAATTGTGTATTACTGTATATTTGTGCCTCTTTTTATATATCCTATATATATATGTTATATTATTCTCTCTCTTTCAATAAATTTATATATTTATGTGTTCTATATTCGCCCTCATTCTGTGCCGAAAATAATCTGGATCAGTGGTATCAGAGAAGGCTTCTCTTGATTTTTTTTCAGTGCATGTCCCCAACAAGGTCCGAGTATAGAAAGTTGGGTCTCTATATTGTCTCTCTTGCACTCCCAAGAAACCCTCCATGGTGGAAGAAAATAAAAAAGATGGAGAAGATGATTCTATTAATCTATTGTTTGAGCAAGCTCTCATGCGACAGAGGGATGGATTGATGGAGCATTTTTACCACATCCTTCAATGCCTGCCGATAAAAAAAGGAACGTCTTCATCAAGAGGCCAATTTGGAAACACCTATCCTTTCAAGGTACACGTGAATTTTGATATTCCCATATTTGAAGGTTAGATAGATGTGAATGCCCTAGAAAAATGGTTAAATATTCTAGAAGGTTATTTCTCTATTAACAAGTTTTTGATAGGGAAACGATCATCTTCTCACTCCTTAAGGCTCTCCCCCATGTCAAACATTGGTGGGAAACTTACTGGGAGAAAAGTTATACAAAGGAGTATGGAATATATGGGGCTTATCCCACTTGGGATTTTTTTATGGATGCGGTCTAGGAACAATATTACCTTGTTGGTAACTATGACAACCAATACATGAGATGGACCACATTGCGGAAAGAGAGGGGCCAAACAGTGCCGAAGTTTACAAATAATTTTCATACCTTGTGTACCAATATGGGTATCAAAGACTCTGAGCGACATCCAGTTATGAAATACCGCGAGGCTCTACATAGGTACATCCAAACCAAAATGGATTTCTTGGACATCTCATCACTGTGAGTTTCCTATCGATATGCTTTCAAAATCGAGTAGAAGTTTAGGCACCAGAACAAATGGGATTTTGGGTATGCAAATCCACAATAACCAAAGTATGATAAAGACGGACCTAACAAACATACTCCTGAAAACCATTCCAAGCCATAGGAAAAGAAGTGTCAAGTGAAGACAAAGGACATTGGAAAGTGGTGTGATGTCCACTAAAATTCCCTCGCACAACACTGATGAATGTCGCTCAAAACAATCATTGGTGGGCAAGATCAAAGGCAAGGAGTCAAACCCTGATTCGAAAAATAATGGGAGAAGACATATCAACGATGAAGACCCCACTGCTACTATCGTGAACACAACAATTCACCTAGAAGAACCAACAAATCCTGAAGAGGGGGAGCACCTCTTTTATTCACAAATCTTAGTGAAGGGGATGTAATTTCATTTCATTGTTGATAGCGAAAGCCAAAATAAACTCATCTCGACAGAGGTCGTCAAACAGTTGGGATTGTCGACAAGACTACACCTGCATTCATACAACATCGGGTGGCTTCACCAGGGACGAGATCTCCATGTCAGCTAGTAGTGTTGATTGCCATATGGCATCCAACCCTTCAAGGATGAGGTATTATGTGATGTTGCCCTGCTAAGGTTCATCTCCTAAGGTTCTCAACAACCTCCCACAAACCATGTAGAGGAACTTCTCCAGCAAGGTAAGCAACTCACAAAGGTTCAGATTCAACAAGCGCTTTCCCCTCTCCCCTAGAAACTAAAAGGAATGGATACCATTGATTCCAAATGAGGGAGGATTGATCCAGGTTGATATCAGTGGCCACCCAACTATTCCAAATGGCTCAATACAGTTTGTTGACAACTTACTATTTTTAGCAGTTTTTCGGTTCCTAAACTTCTGGGGCCATTTTAAGGGCCTAAAAAACGTTTTTTCATGATAGATAAACACAATTATAGACAAAGGCTCTAATTGAGCCCCCAAAATGAATCCCCTCATCAATACCTTTCCAACGAGCTATCGTTCACCCCAAACGAAGATGTTATGCCAAAGTTATGCCCCCAAGAAGTTGATACACCAAACTACCCAAAACGGGGTCCACAAAACTATTGGCTTTTCATCTTCTAGGGTTAGGGTTTTGGATTTTCTCTATGATAAAAATACTTTGGAGCCTCATTGTAAAATCATGTTCTTGTGAATGTGAGTATCTGTCACATCTATTCTCAGAGATAAGCTGCCACCATTCTAGTGAGTCTTCCACTCTATATTTCTACAGTTTTGTACATTTCACTCATTGATAGAAATTGTGTATTACTGTGTATTTGTGTCGCTTTTTATATATCCTATATATCTCTGTTATATTATTCTCTCTCTTTCAATAAATCTATATATTTATGTGTTCTATATCCGCCCTCATTCCGTGTCGAAAATAATCCAGATCAGTGGTATCAGAGAAGGCTTCTCTTGATCGTTTTTTAGTGCATGTCCCCAACAAGGTCTGAGTATAGAAAGTTGGGTCTCTATATTGGCTCTCTTGCACTCCCAAGAAACCCTACATGGTGGAAGAAAATAAAAAAGATGGAGAAGATGATTCTATTAATCTATTGTTTGAGCAAGCTCTCATGCGACAGAGGGATGGATTGATGGAGCATTTTTACCACATCCTTCAATGCCCGCCGATAACAAAAGGAACATCTTCATCAAGAGGCCACTTTGGAAACACCTATCCTTTCAAGTTACACATGAATTTTAATATTCCCATATTTAAATGTTAGATAGATGTGAATGCCCTAGAAAAATGGTTAAATCTTCTAGAAGGTTATTTCTCTATTAACAATTTTTCGATAGGGAAACAATCATCTTCTCACTCCTTAAGGCTCTCCCCCATGTCAAACATTGGTGGGAAACTTACTGGGAGAAAATTTCTACAAAGGAGTATGGAATATATGGGGCTGATCCCACTTGGGATTTTTTTATGGATGCGGTCTAGGAACAATATTATCCTATTGGTAACTATGACAACCAATACATGAGATGGACCACATTGCGGAAAGAGAGGGGCCAAACAGTGTCGAAGTTTACAAATAATTTTCATACCTTGTGTAATAAGATGGGTATCAAAGACTCTGAGTGACATCCAGTTATGAAATACCGCGAGGCTCTACATAGGTACATCCAAACCAAAATGGATTTCTTGGACATCTCATCACTATGAGTTTCCTATCGATATGCTTTCAAAATCGAGTAGAAATTTAGGCACTAGAACAAACGGGATTTTGGGTATGCAAATCCACAATAACCAAAGTATGATAAAGATGGACTTAACAAACATACTCCTAAAAACCATTCCAATCCATAGGAAAATAAGTGTCACGGGAAGACAAAGGACATTGGAAAGTGGTGTGATGTACATTAAAATCCCCTCGCACAATGCTGATGAATGTCACTCAAAACAATCATTGGTGGGCAAGATCAAAGACAAGGAGTTGAACCCGGATTCGAAAAATAATGGGAGAAGACATATCAACGATGCAGACCCCACCACTACTGTTACGAACACAAAAAATCACCTAGAAGAACCAACAGATCCTGAAGAGGGGGAGCACCTCTTTTATTCACATATCTCGGTGAAGGGGACCTCGTTGTATTTCATTGTTGATAGTGAAAGCCAAAATAAACTCATCTCGACAGAGTTCGTCAAATAGTTGGGATTGTCAACAAGACTACACCTGCATTCATACAACATCGGGTGGCTTCACCAGGGACGAGATCTCTATGTCAGCCAGTAGTGTCGATTGCCATATGGCATCCATCCCTTTAAGGATGAGGTATTATGTGATGTTTCCCTGCTGGATGTCTGTGATGTTATTTTGGGCCAACCATATATGTGGAAGTACCATGATATTTATGAGTCTCGACCCCATAATTTCATTGTTACTCTAGGGGATCATATCTTCAGGATACCAAATGTAGCTCCAACTATTGTCCCACATAAACAATGTCGCAAAGTAGTATGACATACTATAAAATTCAACTTCTTCACAATCTGTTCAAAACGTGAACAGAAGGACACTACAAGCATTGTAGCCTTAGTCCAAGCACCTTCTATCCAACAAAAGAAGGTCGGAAATATTGAAGAAAATCTGAAATATTCCTTCTTCACACAATCATCTCATCAGGTTCTCAACAGCCTCCCACAAAACAAGCAACACAACTTCTCCAGCAAGGAAAGTAGCTCACCAAGGTTCAAATTCAGGAAGCGCTTTCCCCTTTCCCCCGGTAACTCAACACAATAGAGACCATTTATTTATAAGGAGGGAGGATTGATTCAGGTGGATATCGGTAGCCACCCTCCTATTCCTACTGGCTCAAAATAGTTTTTTGGCAACTTACTATTTTTAGCAACTTTTCGGTTCTTAATGAGCCTAAAACGATCGAGCATCTAAATGAGAGTTTTAGTCTCTTATTGAGCCCCCAAAACAAGTCTCCTCATCAATACTTTTTTAACAAGCTATCGTGTACCCCAAACGAATATAGTATACCAAAGTTGTGCCCCCAAGAAGTTGATACACCAAACTACCCAAAACAGGATCCACAAAATTGTTTCATTTTCATCTTCGGGGGTTATGGTTTTGGATTTTCTTAATGATAAAAATGCCTTTGGAGCCTCATTTTAAAATCATATTCTTTTGAATGTGAGTAGCCGTCACATCTCTTCTCAGAGATAAGATGCCACCATTCTAGCGAGTCTTCCACTCTGTATTTCTATAGTTTTGTAGATTTCTCTCATTAATAGAAGTTATGTATTAGTGTATAGGTGTTCCTCTTGTTATATATCCAATACATATTTGTTATATTATTGTCTCTCTTGCAATATCTCTATATATTTTTGCGTTTTATCTCCGCCCTCATTTTTTGTCGAAAACAATTCGGATAAAAAAAGGGGTTATGGTGATAATAGCTGACTATATCTTAAGAAAAAAAAAATCTAAATATATTTTATCAAAGGTCAATAACTATCGCTAATAAGATATAGTTTTAAAAGAAATTGGAAACAATCTTTAAATTACCATTTTTAAGTTGCATCTTTAAAAAGAAGAGGCAATGAACATTAAATTAAATTCTTAGAATTATTTTTTATATTTACCTTATTTTCATGAACTTAAAATTTTAAGTTTAAATGCTAAAAGTGGGACCCCCATTTTAGGATGTATGTTAATAGATTTAGACCCATATGACTTCACATAGAGAAAATATAAATGAACGTGTTTTCTACATTTCAGCAGACATAACGATCATTGCATAAATATGGGTTATACTATCTAACAAGAGTGTACGACGAGAATGGTATTGACAAACTCTTACCAAGGTTTTTTTGGAAACTCGATCAAGGTTTTTAGTCTGATCCAAACATGGAAATACTTCAAATGAAGATAATTTGAGTAGATAAAGTGTATAGTGCACAAGTTAAGTGGTTGGATGATCAATTAGAAGGATGATTGACTAAGGATAAACATATAGAAGAAACCAACCAGACCAAGAATCGACTAGAGTTAAAATTGATAAGATATATTCCACCGAGTAGAGTTAGTTTTAAAGGCACATTGATGATTAGAGAATGGAAAAAATGGTTTCATGTTGATGGAGCATGGCAACAAATATTTGGATGGTTCAAGGAAAATTTTGATGAGAATTTGTAGAAGAGAGTATGTTCAGCAAGTAGTCGAACAATTAAGAATTATGTCAAATGGAGGTGTTGACCAACTAGCATGCAACTCATAATTATCATGGAGCTTGAATGATAACAATGGCTTATTTCAGGGCATGTCACCAAGCCTCGAAATAAATATTAAGTGGATGGGTGAATACTTTATCTAAAGAATCACATGAATTCCATGTGTGTGCCACATCGGTAATAACTGCTAAAATTTTGTTTTTGATTTGGACAATTGGAATATGTTACATGTGGAAGGAAAATTGTTGGTTAATTGCAAATATAGTGAAGTTGATCCATTGAAATTGATTCTTAGAGATGGCCCATAAAAAGTTTGATTGCAAGATAAAGATGAGTTGAATAAAAATTTGTAGTTGTAAATGAGTCAATCTTTTTAATTGTGAAGACACAAATATACCAAGAACAATAGGAATTGCTTAGAAAATCCACACTTGCAATAGTAGATTACTTTATTAGTGAGATATATGAGAAAGATAAAAGATTTGTAGTCATGGAGAAACATAGAGAAACAAGTTACTAAAGGTGAGTAGAGAGAAGTGAGAAGACTGTGGAGGCCAAACCCAATAACCTTTTTTCAACCATCAGTGAATCATTGGTAGAATTTTTGGGAAAGGAAGATATTTAAAGTAGAGACCAATTATCTAAAAATTTGATTGATGTTTTTTTATAAATGATAAGCTTGTGTATTCCATGAAGGAACCAATATAAGAAACCATAAGCCTGGTTGAATATTAGAAAATCCAACTGAGAAAGTCAATTGAGGGGTCACAACTGACAATAAGATTTGTTATGGAGAAGAAGATATCATTGAGGAAAGATAGACTTCAACTCATTTGTTGTAATTGTTCAATATTGTAAATGTCACATCATTATGTAGAGAGCCTCAATGAGAAGGAAATATTTACAAATGAGAAGAAATTGACAGCCAAGCAATTTATATAAAGATGGGTAGTGAAATATCATTTTTGAGATTATCTACATAGAGTAAGTCATTAATATATAACCCATGTCTATGAGTATTAGTCACAACTAATAAATTTATCATGAAAATGGGTAATATATTGATGATTTAATCTACACAAATAATCCCAAAAATAATATCTCAAAATGAATATAATCAAGTAATTTTAACACAATCCTATGAATATGAAATCTAAAATAATATCTCAAGATGAGTATAATCAAGTAATTTTTAATGCAATCCTATGGATATGGAATATTAATAGCCATGAAATATTACATGTGTAAGCATTTCTTAATCAACATATCTTATATAAACGAATATATTGGATTTTCTTCCCTATGAAGGTCATCGTTTAAAACATGGTTAAATTGTGTATGAACATTTTTGTATGACTATTTTTTTCTTATTTAGTTGGAATCTTAGTGAGGAAATGAATAATGCATTTGTTTTCATTATTTTTAAAAATTTGATTTGAGTGTCATTTAGAGTTTTTAACTCACCCAATGGATTAAAAGATTAAAATTTCCTTTATTATCAAAGGAAAATATTTATGATTCAATGAGTTGTAGTAATAAGAAATCCATGGGAAAATATCTTAAGATAGAATGACTCTAGAAACTATGGAAGATCAATGAACAACTCGAAGAGGATAACAAGAATCCAAGGAACGTAGTATAACAGTTGGAGAAGGAGAATGAAGACATACATAAGACTCTAGAAAGTCATGGGAAATATCTAAAGGAATAGCATGACTAAGATGTAGATAAACTATGAAAATAATTAGTAGCCAAATAAAACAAAGTGTCCAATCCTCAAAGGTAGTTGGAAGAGATGAGGTGCACTTATACTAAAAATGCATGGACCATGAAAAAATAAAATATAATAATAACTTCATATCACCCATTACATAAACTAAATCATAATTTGATATTTTTGGTAGTTTCAAAAAATATACCAAAGGGATAGGCTCAAATTTGTTGAAAAAATAGTTTTAATGTCTGATGACTTGAAAAAGTGTATAAGATCAAGAAATGAAGAGCTCCATTGTAGTGTGTTCCAAAAAACATCAAGTTAGTTGAGGATATAATGGTCGTATGATAACTAAGGATGAATGTTCTAAGATATCCCCAAGTAATTTGAAGCCTTGAGGATATTTTTTTGGGAAGGCTCAAGATGGAGGAATGTCAATAAATCTAAGTGAGGAGTTAACCATAAATAAGGATTAGAAACCTTATGTATACTATAAAAAATACATCAAAAAGAAAAAATAATAATTTATGTACACTCCAACAAATGGAAGATGATGCAAAGTAAATTGAAAGAATAAGGGTAATTGATATGGATTGGATCATTATATTATTTTTCATCTATCTCGATGCTTTAAAAGTGGAAAAATTAGACAAATCAACTTGCAAGGTAATTTAAATGGTAGGTCCCTGTTTGGAAAGGCCATAGTCTAAACATTCTATATTTTGTCCCTTTTTTTAGGATATTTTGTTTGTTTAATTTTTCCCGAAATGTAGCGAGAAAGTGTTGGATATGTAAATTTGAGTGGTTAAGTATGCATAATCTGAGTGCCCCAGAGGTTTTTCAACACGCCGAATCCATTTATGCATTCAAAAATGCAATTTAAAGAACATAAACTTGTGATTTTGTCCATATTTATCTCACCACATTTCGACGAAAAAGGCCAAAATGTAGAACAATTAGGTTACATCGTTTGGAAAATTAGGGTTTGAAACCTTCTGAAGCCATTTTGAGGCATCAAACAACATTTTTGGGGTCAACAATTTCCTATATTTAAGTAGGACCCCTTGATAATATTATACACATTGAGTCCTTTCTAAGGAAGTAAAAATCACATCAATTAGAGCTTGTATGAAAAATCTATGCCTCCCTCAAGTTGACCTATCATGTTGACCCCCATGGTACAAGTGGATTCCATGTCAGCCCCCATTACTCACACATACGGGGCTATCCACATATGGAATTTTAACAATATTCTAGAAGGTCCAAAACATTATCACAATTGAGGGTTGAGGAAGTCAAAACCTTACCCCTAGATGGCTATTAGGCAATGTTAAATACTAAGCTGCTAATAGGATAAGGAGTTCCATTATTTAGCATTGTATTTGTTCCATAGTTGAGCAAAGCACCTAGGAGTGGTATTTTGAGTGCATAATAGAGGAGGAGAGATATTGTAACAACCATACAGGAAACCGCATCAAAACAAATCGACAGAGAGTGCCTCTTTCTTTGTATTTGCATTTGAAGAAAAGATAGCAGAATGACTTCACCTTCTAGCTAGGTTTTCTCTCATATTGGGTTTCCCAGGTTATATCTTGTGTTTATTTGTGGATGGTGCATGAGTATTTACTTACATTCTCTACCTTTTTCATTTCATCTATATCATACATTTTAAGCAAAAAACCAATAATTAAAGAATTTGAGATCTAAAGGAAATTAACCTTCACAGTAAAGATTTTAGTATTTTATTAGATCTGTTGTGATGAACTATCTAGTGGAATATCTATGGTAGTTTGCAAACCATATTGGTATTAGATTAGGTTTTCTCGACGTATTTGCGGAAAGTTGTAGGGATACAGGAATCAATTTAAGAAGAAATTCGTAGAACCCTATCCATGGCCAACGAGTTTATTCATAAAAATCCTTGAAATATGGTAGAGGAGAGATTCATGAGGCTGTAAAAGAAATTCATTGACATATCTCGCAATATGTCCCTTCTAGTGGTGGATCTAGCAATCAAGATTGCACCATTTAGAGAAGGTGGAGGCCCGATCTTAGAGATTAAATCATAAGGGAAACCAGGGGATAACGAAGACCCAGAAAATGAGTCATGGAAATAACCCAAGAAAGAGTACTCGTGTTCTAGTACCATAAAATATTCACATTCTTTATTCAATATGGAGGAAAAGTTGGACATAAAGTCATACCGAGGTGATATCGATGGTTGAAGCAACTAGAATTTTATTTTAGCATTCACTATATAGATGAAGAACAAAAGATATCATTTTCCAGATTGAAGTTAGATGGCCATGCTTTGACCTGGTGGGAAATCCTTACAAAATCATTTAGGCTGGAAAGTGATCCTCCAGTAACTAGGCGGGAGGAATTCAAAACCCTCATTAAGTCCCAATTCTACGCTATCGAGTATGTAGAGGACTAATGGATCAATGGCACTACTTTAGGAAGAAGTAAAGGAAAAGTGTACATGAGTACACCTCCAAGTTAAGAAAGATGACCTTCATGTTGGGTATCTCTCCCAAGAACCCAGATGTACTCCTCAAGTATCTAGGGGGTTTGCATAGCCATCTATGAAAGAAAGTGATGCTTTTCAATCCAAGGATAGTGGGCGAGGCTTGTTCATAATCATAATATATGGAAAACATAGGCCACAAGAAAGGGCATCCAAGTGGTTCCAAGAGGACAGAGCATTAGGAAGATTCCAAGGAGGGGAAGAAGAAGTGGAAAGGGTGAAAGGATAAGAAGATGGAAGCCATTGCACATCAATGGAAGGATCCTCGCAACTATTGTAACCATTGAAATATTGATGGTAACATTGAGGATACTTGTTCGAAAATACATCTAGAGTTGAACCTGAAGAACCACAAGAAGGATGCAAAGAACAATTATCTTCTTGCCACAAATCCAAGAAGTTATGTTGAAAGAAACTCCGATCTGGATGAGAATATTGTTTTGACATATATGTAGAAGGAGGTGAATTTGAGTAGCCTTCATCACTAGGAATAAAAGGAGATGGCCAAATTCTTCCACATCAAGATCCAGGTCAAGACCAAGATAGAGACTCTATTTGACTTTGGTTCATAGGCTAATCTCATAGGAGTGGATTTGGTCAACAAACTTGGATTGGAGTTTCGTGAGCATCCAAGCCCATATCCATTGGGATGGGTAAACAAGGATGAGAAACTCCGATGTGGATGAGAATATTGTTTTGACATATATGTAGAAGGAGGTGAATTTGAGTAGCCTTCATCACTAGGAATAAAAGGAGATGGCCAAATTCTTCCACATCAAGATCCAGGTCAAGACCAAGATAGAGACTCTATTTGACTTTGGTTCATAGGCTAATCTCATAGGAGTGGATTTGGTCAACAAACTTGGATTGGAGTTTCGTGAGCATCCAAGCCCATATCCATTGGGATGGGTAAACAAGGATGAAAAGATCAAGGTAACAAAACAATGTAAGATTAAATTGGTTGTAAGTGTTTTTTTGTATTGATGAAGTTGAATTGGACGTAGTAGTATCCCTTGACATATGTGGAGTAGTGTTTGGAATCCCCTACATGTATATGAGGGATAAAATATTCATGTAGAGAGCCAACCACTACTGACTAATCAAGGATAGGAATTCCTACTTAATTAACACACATAGAGGAAAGTCAAAGATCTCACTAGTAATTGCAAACCAAGCAAACCAAGAAATAAGTTTTACTTTTCTTAAGAGAAAATTGGACTGAGGATAAGTGGATAAGAGTAAAGGCATTCCTCTAGTGGTGTACTAAAGAGAAGAAACATCAATAGGAGGAGTTTCTATAGACATAGAAAGGAGAGCCTAAAAGCATACCACCCAAGAGGGAAATGGAGCACGAAATACATTTTTTTTCTAAACCCGCCCCCCTTATCTGTATAGACAGTCTATCATCAACTTTATAAAACACTTAAATGCAATTTGATATAATGAATACAATTAAATAATAAAATTTTAAAATAATATTCATCATAATTTTTTATTTTTAACCAAACCAATTATTAAAATTAGTTTAAAATTTATATTTCATAAAGTTAAAATAAAAAATATTTAAATAACCAAGTTTTGAAATAATATTTATTATAATTTCTTATTTTTAACCAAACCAAATTATTAAAATTAGTTTTATTTTTATTAATTTATTTTTTTATAAAATTAAAATAAAAAATATTTAAATAACAAAGTTTTAAAATAATATTTATTATAATTTCTTATTTTTAACCCAACCAAATTATTAAAATTAATTCAATTTTTTTTTCATAAAATATAAATAAAAAAATATTAAATTTATAAATAATTACAAATTTAATAATATATATATTAATTATAAAAATTAAAAATAAACATCTATATTCTTTATATTAATGATATACATATTTTCCTTCACAAAAATATGTAGTCACATTCTTTTATCCTCCACTAATAAAATATCATGGATATTTCTATCATAAATTTAATATCATAATATATTAAATTTAATATTATAATATTAACCATTTTCAACTTTATTTTTAATTTTATATTTTAAATATATTTAACTTATTCAATTTAAGTTTTTAATTTTTTCTTAGATAATCTTACTTGACATATTCCCTCTTTTATATACTTTAAGACATTCATATGTGACATAACATTCCACTTATGTCTTACTACCGACCATTATTAAATAAACATTATTTTACATACATTACAATATTTAATTTATTTTGGATAATATTTTTTATTTGTTGAAAAATGTGATTAAGAAGTGAAAACTTTTTGTGAGGTTGAAATGGTTTTTTTGTCGTAAWTTATTTTTTGTTGTTCAAAATTATTTTATGAATGATGAAATGGATTCATTATGTTGAAAAACCCTAAGGACAATGGAATTATACAGAAATAATCACTCAAATCTGTAGATCTAACAATTTTTAGCTGAATTTTCGACAAATGTCYCCTGAAAAAATCACCATTTCTTATAGCATTTAAACTAAGRCTTTCTCTAACAGATATAAACCAATAATTAATACATTTAATTCCCCACTTATCAAATGTAATTCAAGAATCAAATCCCTCCTAATACAAACATTTATTCAAAATTTGCTAGTATCAAAATAAAAAAACATAAGTGTGAAGTGTGTCTTTGAAGGATTTGATCTGAACCACTTTTTCTTAAAATTTTGTCAGTATCAAAACAATTTGTATGCCAAAGGGATTTTGTTGGAAAAAAAAAAATTTGCATTAAAGGGACTTAATCTTGTGGTATGATTTAAGTTGGTATTTTTACATTTAGTTAATTTCAATAAAAAATAAAAAGTAAATAATAGTAGTAGTAATTAAATAAACAACATCTCACACTGAGTTATGATATTGATTAAATTTTCTATGTGAAATTTATTTAAAATCTTAGCATGTTTGAAGTCATTACAAGTAAGAATTCAACATATCACTTATTGGAATTGAACATACATGAAGAGGATATCAATCATTCCTAGTCCTTAGGGAAATATTTGATAAGGTTCTAGTTCAAATTCCCCAAATTTGTCCATGACAACAAAGTTGCACAAAAATTCTCACTTAAAATTAAATTATTATTATTATTATTTAAATTTTAACCTATAAAATTGTTTTGAATTCATTTTTTATTTATTGTAATAACTTGATTATTTACAATACAATATGTAATATCTGAAACTAAATCTGCATTTTTCATTATATTAACTTAACTATTTACAATATAATATCTGAAACTATGGACAATATATATCTGAGTATCCCAATCACTGGATTGTAAAATTCATTTCACTATTACCATCCTTCCTCTTTTGAGTGAACTTCCCCTGTTTTGGAAAGGGTAGATGCAACAGGGTCAGCGTTTAGGCTAACTGTCTAGTGTCCG
>JASDQU010736075.1:0-41555 GCA_032191745.1 Picea mariana
ACAATTTTGCATGGTGCATCATCACCCAAATGAACCTGTCCAAAATCAACTTGAACATAATCTAGAAAATGTTCCCTATGGGGTGTGGCATGAAATGAAGCCCCCGAATCTACTACCCAAAACTCAGAAATATTATCTAAGGAAAGAATCAAAGCATCGTGTAACAGATCACCTGTTACATTTTGTTCCTGATTTCTCTCCTTTTGTCCATCTCTTTGCTTCTTTGGAGCTTTGCAATCTTTCTTCAGATGTCCTTTCTTCCCACAATTCCATCACTCTATCTTTCCAAGTCTGGATTTGGATCTTCCCTTCCTAGAATTCCCATGGTTCCCTGAGCCCTTTCCTCTATCCTTTTGTCTTCCCTTGTTCTCCATGTTCAACGCATTACCTGATGTCTCACCTGTTCTTTTCTGTCACATTTACTCACTAAGGATAACACCAACAACATCATCAAATTTTAAAGTATTTGAACCAGAGACAGATTTACTTACAACCATGACCAAGCCATTGCATCCTTCTGCCAATTAGCACAAGATTAGAAGAGCCCTAATCTCATCATCAAAATCCACTTTTATAGAACTTAGTTGATTAGTAATTGTATTAAATTTATTTAAATGATCTGCAACAAACCCACCTTCTGACATCTTCATATTAAATAACCTCTTCATTAGAAATACCTTATTAGACGCCGAGGGTTTTTCATACAGTTTAGCCAATGCATCCATCAAATCCTTTGTTGTCTTTTCTTTTGAAATATTGAAAGACACTAACGCTGCCAAGCTCAGTTGTATTGTTCCTAGAGCCCTTTTGACGCAGGAGCATCGCCCACGTCAAGCGAGCCAGCGCGAAAGCGAGAGACAGCTGGACTAGCCAGCACAAATCTCTTTTTTGAAAGCACCTTGATATTGTTGCGCAAACATTAATGTATTGATTTTATGAAGCGCACTTTGTATTTTTAATGGACCTTGAGCGGATAGCTCACGTCCTTAGGTAGTTGAGGCATTTAATAGATTTAATACTGTTAGATAGGAATTTAATTCTAGATTTGATAGCTTTAGAGCTCGAGAGGGAAACGGGATATAGACACCCTCCTTTGTACATTGTGACAGATAATTCTGAAAGATTGAGAGCATTCTGAAGAGAAGAGCAGTAGAGAAGTGTATGAAGAACACCCATGTACAGATATTGAATTAATAGAAGAGCTTTGATTCGATTCCATGGTTGTGTTATCCTCTGTGTATTGTTGATATTATGCTCACGAATGTTTGCTTCTCGTCATACATTTGCTTTTATATGCTGTGTATGTGATTTCATGGTTAAATTGAAGTCTGTGAGAACAAGGAGTTAGTTTCAATTGTTTCTCTATCTTGAACCAGAGAATTCCTGCAAGGAGTGCAGTTGAATCATCCACAAGGAGTGCGTTGATGGAAGGGCTCAGATAGGGGTAAATTTTGTGCTAAGTTCTCAGAAGTGCATATTTGGCACCAGAGTCGTGCAGGGCATGCGCAGGCTAGACGAAGACTCAGAGTTGTGATTCTGAGAAAAGGGATTGAAGGATTTCTACTGCAGGAGTGCGCAAAATCGAAAAATTCAACACTTAGCCGTGTCTGAAGATTTGCCGCAAGGAGTGCGTGCAAGGAGTTTCCGGAAGAGACTTGAGAGTTGGGAGAAAAGCTCAGGAAGGATAGGCCTTCAAAATTTGTTGAAGGGAAGATGAGAGGAGTTGCACGAGCAGGGTGAATGAAAGAGTCGCAGGTTAGCGAATAAGTCTCGTGGAGAGATACGTCTTGCTCGTGGATTGTGCAAGAAGAAGAGTGGACGGTCGGCATTCAACGAGGAGAATCTGTGAGTTATCGTGGATCGTTGGATCTCCCAGGGGTACGAGACAGTTACAGCACAAGTGTGGAGAAGTTTGAAGATCAGAATAACTCAAGCCGTTGATCCAAGACAGCTATAGCTGTTGGATCCATCGCGAGATCGACTATCAGGCCATCGCGAGAAAAGAACAGAAGATTGGGCCACAGGAATCACGATAGAGTGAGAAGTGAAGTCCCGATGATTTCGTGGATAGTGTGTACCATAGTAGGATGATGTGGCAGGTGACACGAGATATCGGAGGTTCGGCATCTCAGGCTTCGGGAGTCGAGGAAGGATTCAGTTGAGCTCACGAGAAGCGAAGTCGGGAGGGAGAGAGATCGCGAGTTCGGCGTTTTGGCACGTCGCGTATCGGAGGTTGAAACCTTAAGTGTCGGAGGTCATGAGTTGCGAAGTTGCGACAGGGCCGAAGTTTCGATAGAAGCAGAAGAAGGTCAGTGTTGACTGATGCATCGGGCCTCGGGGATTTGAACGCCCAGGGATAGACCGTGAGCTCGCGAAGCTGCGAGTTCCAATTTCCTGGATAAATAGAAGGAGGGGAAATCATGAGAAGAAGATGTGGGTGCAGATCTTCTGATTATTAGATAGAAGAGCATTGACGCTCTTTGGGCCGAGGAGAAAGAAGGTCCTGTGAGCGGGCGAGGAGTTATCGGAGGAGATAGCTCGCGCTTTGCGTCAAAGTGGTATCAGAGAGGGGAATATCTTTTGCTTTCTATAGCAGAAGAAAGAGATTTTCCATGCCACCCAGAAGAGAGAGACAGTCACCAGATCCCAAAGACAGAGAGGTGCGAAGAAGAGGTAGGCTGGCAGGAAATCCAGAAATGGAGCGGCTAATGAGAGATCTCTGAGCAAGACTCAAGGAGATGGAAACAACACAAAGATGCGGAGTTGGTGTTGGGGATCTTAGCGATTCTGAGGTTGAAGAAGAAGTTGGACATGAAGAAGAGGTCACAACAGAAGATGCATCAACCGAGCGGTTGATCAAAGCCATCGCAAGGATGGGTGCGAAGGCAAAAATGGACATTCTAGTATATGAGGGAAATTTGGATGCAGAAGAGATGCTAGATTGGATTAGAGCTCTTGACACATACTTTGATTATGAAGATGTGGAGGAAGATAAGAAAGTCAAGCATGCAGTTACGTGCTTGAAAGGACATGCAGCATTGTGGTGGGATGAACTACAAGCTGATAGACGTTGCAAAGGCAAGCAGAAGATCAAAAGCTGGGATCGAATGATCTCAAAGATGAAGGCTAAGTTCATCCCAAGGGATTATCAAATCACACTGTTCAGGCAAATGCAGAACCTGAGACATAAGCTGATGACAGTCAAGGAATATACTGAAGAGTTCTATCGACTGAACATCAAAGCAGGTCATCAGGAGAGTGATGATGAGAAGGTTGCTAGATACCTGAATGGCCTGAGATACGGCATCCAGGATGAATTAATCATGCTAACCATCAGGACGGTGGAAGATGCTTACCAATTGGCTCTAAAAGCCGAAGAGAAGCCAAGCCGAAAGCAAGGTCAGCGAGGGTGAGGCGGAAGCCAGCCAAGAGGCAAGGCAGTTTCCCAAGAAAGAACTCAGAAGCCCAAGGAGGAGTGGAAGAAACCTCAGGGTAAAGTTGAAAGAGGCGGAACCTCACAGAGGCAACCATATGTTGAACCGAGAGGGCAGCAAAATGATCAGCGAGGGGATTATGCTGATGCAAACACTCTTCCTCGTACTAGAGGTTGAGGTAGAGGAAGAGGGGGAGTAATCACATGTTTCACATGTGGGAAAAATGGGCACAAGTCATATGAGTGTCCAGAGAAAAAGAAGGATACAGGGGAAGCTCACATCACAGAAGCGCAGAGGTGTGATGCTAAGAATGAAGATGCAGAAAGCAGAAGGTCACTTGGGATGCATAAATTCCTTTTGACACCTGAGAAAGAGGTGGAAAACTCAGTGCAAAGGACAAGACTGTTCAGAATAGCTTGCAAGGCCAAGGACAGGAAATGCAAGGTTATTGTGGACGGTGGAAGCACCGACAATTTCGTCTCAAACGAGATGGTGGAGAAATTAGAATTGGAGACGACTGATCACCCGAGTCCATATAAAGTTTCATGGCTACAGAAGGGACATCAGGTGAGTGTCACCAAACAATGCTTGGTTGAATTCAAAATAGGGGGATATAATGATAAGATCTTGTGTGATGTTATTCCCATGGACGTATGTCATTTATTGCTGGGTAGACCATGGAAATATGACAGAAATGTGATTCATGATGGGAGAATGAACACATATACTCTGGAGAAGAATGGGAGAACCCATATGTTGCTTCCGATAAAGGATAAATAGGTGAAGCTGGAAGTAGACAACACAATACTTCTCATGACTGGGAAGGAACTTCTTATAGAGGTTGAGAAGAATGAAGATCCACAATTCTTTGTGGTCAGAAAATCGAGAATCATTCTGACTAGCACCAGAATGGATGATTTTCCGTATGAGATTCGGGAACTGCTGGGAGAGTTTGCTGACATCATAGTGGACGAATTACCTCATTCGTTGCCACTAGTGAGGAGTGTGAGTCATCACATTGACCTCATACCGGGAGCTAGTTTGCCGAATAAAGCCGCGTACAGGTTGACGCCACAGGAAAATGAGGAAGTCAAAAGACAAGTACAATATTTGATGGACAAAGGATTGGTCAGAGAGAGTTTGAGTCCATGTGTCGTACCAACAGTACTCAGTCCAAAAAAAGATGGAGGCTGGAGGATGTGTACCGACTCAAGAGCGATCAACAAAATAACCATCAGGTACAGGTTTCCACTGCCGAGAATGGACGATCTGATGGATTTCCTAAGTGGGGCAAATTATTTTTCAAAGATAGACTTGAAAAGAGGATACCATCAAATTCACATGAGGGAAGGCGATGTGTGGAAAACAACATTCAAGACAAATGAAGAATTATATGAGTGGCTAGTCATGCCGTTTGGCTTGACGAATGCGCCTAGTAATTTTATGAGGCTGATGAATGAATTCCTGAGGGAGTTCATCGGAAAGTTTGTCATCGTGTATTTGGACGACATACTGATTTACAGCAAATCAGAGGTTGAACATTTGAAGCATTTGGCCATTATGATGAGAAAGTTACAGTAGGAGAAGTTGTTGATCAATATGAAGAAGTCCTCATTTATGAAGACAGAGCTCATTTATTTGGGTTTTTTTATTTCGGCTAATGAGTTGAGGATGGATCCAGAGAAGGTGGATGTGATAAAAAATTGGCCATCACCAAGAAATGTGTTCAAGGTGAGAAGTTTCCATGGTTTGGCTAGTTTCTACAGAAAGTTCATTAGGAATTTCAGTGGAATTAGCGCAGCGATGATGGACACAGTAAAGAAGCGGCATAAGAATTTTCATTGGACAACCGAGGCTGAGAAGAGCTTCAATTTGTTGAAGCGAAAGATCACAGAGCAACCAATGTTGGTGTTGCCAGATTTTCAAAAGACATTTCAGGTGAAATGTGATGCTAGTGGGTATGCCATAGGAGCGGTCTTGAGTCAAGAAGATAGACCAGTTGCCTGTTTCAGCGAGAAGCTGGATGACGCAAAATTGAAATACTCCACGTATGATAAGGAATTCTATGCTATCATACAGGCACTGAAGAAGTGGAGGCATTACTTGATCCCAAAAGAATTTGTATTGTACAGTGACAATCATGCATTACAGTTTGTGAGTCAACAGGAGAAGTTGAATCAGAAACATGCAAAATGGGTAGAGTATATGCAGAATTTCACATTTGTGATTAAGCATATTTCAGGTACTGCTAACAAAGTGGCTGATTCTTTGAGCAGGAAATGTTTGTTGCTGCAGGAGTTCCGAGTAAAAACATTGGGTTTTGATAATCTCAGGGACATGTACGTTGGAGATGCAGATTTTTCGGAAGCATATGAAGCGGCGGAGAATCCAGTTCTCAGAGATCGGAGTCCTTGGATAGACTATATGATCCAAGAAGGATTGTTGTTCAGAGGCAATTAGCTGTGTATTCCAAATTGCTCCATGAGGGAGAACCTGTTGAAAGAAAAGCACAACGGAGGATTGGTCGGACATTTCGGTCAAGACAAAACATTTGCAAAGCTAAGAGAGTCTTATTTTTGGCTAGGGATGCATGCAGAGGTCAAGCGATTTGTTGACAGATGTTGGATTTGTCGACATTCAAAAGGGAGAAAGAAGAATACGGGTTTTTATCATCCATTGCCCATACCATAGAGGCCATGGGAGGCGATCATCATGGATTTTGTATTGGGATTTCCGAGGACACAAAGAGGTGTTGATTCCATCTTTGTGGTAGTTGATAGGTTTTCAAGGATGGCACACTTCATTCCATGCCAGAAAACTAGCGATGCGACGCACATCACGAATTTTGTTTTTAAAGAGATCGTGAGACTTCATGGATTGCCGAAAAGTATTGTTTCGGATAGGGACACCAAATTCATAGGCCATTTTTGGAGGACGCTATGGAAGAAGCTAGGAACTAATCTGGCATTTAGTTCTGGTTATCATCCTCAGACAGACGGATAGACGGAAGTCGTTAACAGAAGTCTGGGAGATTTGCTAAGAAGCTTGGTGACAGAGCACCACAGCAGTTGGGACAACATATTTCCACAGGCCGAGTTCGCATACAATGATTCGGTGAATCGGAGCACAGGCAGAAGCCCATTTTAGATTGTTTATGGCACACAACCGAGGGGAGTTTTTGAATTGTGGGATTCAGAACAGACTGCAACTAGCAGCACTAGTGCAGAATAATTCGCTGAGGCGATGCAGGAACTTCACAGTCAGGTGAAGCAGCGATTGCAAGACTCGAACCGAGAGTACAAACGTAGAGAAAATTAGCATCGGAGACAACTTCAGTTCGAAGTTGGCGATCTAGTTCTGGCACACTTGAGGAAAGAAAGATTCCCGAGGGGAACATACAACAAACTCAAGATGAAGAAAATCGGGCCATGCAGAGTCCTGAAGAAATTCGAAGAAAATGCTTATGAGATTGAGTTGCCGGATGGCATTGGGATATCTCCGATATTCAATATCACAGATTTATATCCATATAGAGCTGGAGAATTAAAGAATGGAACTGAGGAACCAGCGATCCAGTGGATGAAGAAGATGCCAGTAGCAGAGAAGCCACAGATGGAATGCATACTGGACAAGCGAGTGGGTAAGAAGACCAGAAGAAAATAATACTTCGAGTATCTGGTCAAATGGAAGAATCACCCAGTGGAGGATGCCAGTTGGGAAAGTGAAGCAGTGATAAAGAAGCATGGGCAGACCGTGCAGGAGCTCATGGACAGGAGCCCATAAAATTTTTCAAGCGAGGCAGTATGACGCAGGAGCATCACCCACGTCAAGCGAGCCAGCGCGAAAGTGGGAGACAGCTGGACAAGCCAGCACAAATCTCTTTTTTGAAAGCACCTTCATATTGTTGCGCAAACATTAATGTATTGATTTGATGAAGCACACTTTGTATTTGTAATGGACCTTGAGCGGATAGCTCACGTACTTAGGTAGCTAAGGCATTTAATAGATTTAATGTTGTTAGATAGGAATTTAATTTTAGATTTGATAGCTTTAGAGATCGAGAAGGAAACGGGATATATACACCCTCCTTTGTACATTGTGACAGATAATTCTGAAAGATTGAGAGCATTCTAAAGAGAAGAGCAGCAGAGAAGTGTATGAAGAACACCCATGTACAGATATTGAATTAATAGAAGAGCTTTGATTCGATTCCATGGTTGTGTTATCCTCTGTGTATTGTTGATATTATGCTCACGAATGTTTGCTTCTCGTCATACATTTGATTTTATATGCTATGTATGTGATTTCATGGTTAAGTTGAAGCTTGTTAGAATGAGGAGTTAGTTTCAATTGTTTCTCTATCTTGAACCAGAGAATTCCTGCAAGGAGTGCAGTTGAATCGTCCGCAAGGAGTGCGTTGACGGAAGGGCTTAGATAGAGGTAAATTTTGTGGTAAGTTCTCAGAAGTGCAGATTTGGCACCAGAGCCATGCAGGGTGTGCGCAGGCTAGATGAAGACTCAGAGTTGCGATTCTGAGCAAAGGGATTGAAGGATTTCTGCTGCAGGAGTGCGCAGAATCGAAAGCTTCAACACTTAGCTGTGTCTGAAGATTTTCCGCAAGGAGTGCATGCAGGGAGTTTCCGAAAGAGACTCGAGAGTTGGGAGAAAAGCTTAGGAAGGATAGGCCTTCAAAGTTTGTTGAAGGGTAGCTGAGAGGAGTTGCAGGAGCAGGGTGAATGGAAGAGTTGCAGGTTGGTGAACAAGTCTCGTGGAGAGATACGTCTTGCTCGTGGATTGCGCAAGAAGAAGAGTGGACGATCGACATTCAGTGAGGAGAATCCATGAGTTATTGTGGATCGTTGGATCTCCTAGGGGTACGAGACAGTTACAGCGCAAGTGTGGAGAAGTTCGAAGATCAGAATAACTCGAGCCATTGATCCAAGACAACTAGAGCCATTGGATCCATCGCGAGATCGGCTATCGGTCCATCGCGAGAAAAGAATGGAATATTGGGCCACGGGAATCGCGATAGAGCGAGAAGCGAAGTCCCGACGATTTCCTGGATAGTGTGGGCCACAGTAGGGTGACATGGAAGGGGACACAAGATATCAGAGGTTCGGCGTCTCGGGATTTGGGAGTCGAGGAAGGAGTTAGTTGAGCTCGCGAGAAGCGAAGTCGCAAGGGAGCGAGATCGGGAGTTCAGCGTTTCGGCGCATCGCGTATCAGAGGTTGAAACCTTAAGTGTCGGAGGTTGCGGGTCGTGAAGTTGCGATAGGGCCGAAGTTCTGATAGAAGCGGAAGAAGGTCAGTGTTGACTGACGCATCGGGGATTTGAACTCCCAGGGATAGACCGTGAACTCGCGAAGCTGCGAGTTCCGATTTCTCGGATAAGTAGAAGGAGGGGAAATCGCGAGAAGAAGCTATGGGTGCAGATCTTTCGATTGGAAGATACAAGAGCATTGACGCTCTTCGGTCCGAGGAGAAAGAAGGTCCTGTGAGTGGGCGAGGAGTTATTGGAGGAGATAGCTCGCACTTTGCGTCACTTTTTGTCAAGAATATCCCATTCTTCATCCTTCATGGCCGTCGGCTTCTTTGCTACTCCACCCAATGGTAGGAATAGATCCTTCTGATATAAATAATCTTCCATCTGCATCTTCCACAACTTTTAGTTTTGGCCGTTAAATTTCTCGACCCTAAACTTTCCATCTTCTGACATTTCTCTCACTCGAACCAAGAACCCTCTTTTCCTATGAGTTACCTTTGGCTCTGATACCAGTTGTTAGAAAAACAGGACCGTGGAGCAATAAAATAAAAGAAATCCGGAAACAAAACATAGAGGATACACAATACAAGAGAGAGACATATTTACGTGGTTCACCCAGTGTGGGCTACATCCACCAGAGAAATTGCCAGGTCCTTCCTTTATTATTATCCAACAAATGAAGGGATACAACCTACAACAAAACCCGTTGTAACGTCCTCTTCTTTCTCTCACAATATCCTCTCTTAGAATACAATATTCACCATAATGCATAGCCGCAATACATTTCCCTCATAACAGAGGGTTTCCTTATAGGGAAAAAACCTTAACATAATTTCTACTGTTAGATCTGCGACCTTATAATGAATGGTCCATATTTACATTGAAATTACAATATACATTTACAAGGTAAATTTTCCTTCGGGGGCTTCGCCCCCGAACCCCCCAGACCCCGCAGAGGGGGTACCCTCCCTCTGCACTCCCCCACATGGAAGAGTGTATATACTTTTGGGGTGTAAAGTCTTCATGGGGTATAAACAAGGCTGAAAACAAGGACCTCTGAATTAGGAACATAATCAGGCTCCACAACCAACACTCACTGCCAAAAGTATGTTTTTTATTTTTTTGAAAAGTTCACATTGATGTAATCATCATCATATTGATCATATTTGGGTATATCATCCATAAAATAAATTTCATCAAACATACACATCATATCAATCGATTTCTCATCTACGAGATGATTTGGATTTTCATCTGTGTCCATGTTGTAAATTAAATACATGAAATAATCCTTTTCTTATCTATGGTACTAAGGGAGAGCTGTAAATTGTTTAGGAACAATGACCCTTTCTTTCTCTGTAACCAATGGAACATGATACCCTTGAACAAAAAGTTCATTTCCCATGATTACTTTCTGCATCATTTATTTCATTGTGCTAACCAAAATGTTAACCTTATCTTCTAAATATTTCAGCTGCTCCTTTGCTATTTTCTTCCTTTCTTCTACCTTGACCTTTGACCTTTTGATCAACAAATTAGCTTCCACATTAATTTCATTTTCTTGCATCTCCTTGAGTGTAGTATTGTTCCTTTCTCTCAACTGAAATTCCATCTCTGAATCAAAGGCATCTGGGTAATGTAAGAGAGATAAACTAGGAGGTGGTCTTATATCAACAGACATGGAATTGTAAACTTGATTGAATATGGCTGCAAAGTGTTGCACTGTCTCTCCTAGCTGTCTTTTCAAATGATCATACTCTTCTAAAATGAGAAAAAAGATTTCTCTTGATCTCCCATTTACCAAGGAAGACTTCTACAAACTGATGAAAATTGGAGATGCTTGCAGCTGGAAAACTTTTGAACCGTTCCTTAGCTCTGTCTTGCAAAGATAGAGCAAAAAGTATGATAAAAACATCATTTTCCTCAACCTCAAAAATATCAAGAAAATTCTCAAAACCCTGATTTTGTTTCTCAGTAGTGAGTTTACCATATTCTCCATCAAAACTAGGAATATATTTATAGTAATTGACAGGGAAATCATGGAGTATAGGGGGTAAGATAAGAGGCTTGTATCTATCTGGAATATTTACAAGTGTAGGAGTATGTACAGGGGCTTTAAAGATAGGCGTGATCTCTTGATGCTGCTCAATTTGAATTTGATCAACATAAGTTTAAGCAATATGGTCTTTGTCAGGATCATAAAAAGAGAGGAAATAATTGAAAATAAAACCTATTATGTCTTGGATGAAATTTCAACTTGCATACCTGATATTTTCAGATTGTCTTATTATGTTTCAAGTTCTTCCTCCAGTGGAGTATTTGAAATTGATTGGAGTTGATTGGATTCACCAGGTGGATGATTCAACCTTCTTATGTCTGATCACTTTCCACCATCAATAATCAGATCTCAAACTTGATATGCTTTTAAGAGGAAGGATCCCCAGTATGGTCGCCACTATGTATGATTTAGCTTTGTTTCCAGGGAATTTTAGGCTATTTATGATAGTACATGGTTTTGTTTTTAGATTGGTTGGATGCAACAGAAAGGGAAGACCATTGGGAAATGGAGTCAAAGAAACTTAGTTCAATCAAGGCGGTTTCTATAGGAAAAACTCACATGGTAGGATAGGCACCTTTGTTGGATTGTTGAAATTGTTGAATGATATGAAAGAAAAGGTGGGGAAAGAGGATTACCTTAGAGCAATTAAGAATTCTGAAATCAACCCTCTAGTAGAAAACACAAAAATTATCCAAAGCCAGAAACAAAGTTGTATTAAAAACAAATTCTTCTCTTAATATTCAATTGAATAATTTAGAAAGAAGTCTGTATGTTGCAAGGAAAAATATTACAAAAGAAACACTTCACCAAAAATATATGGACAAGAATCCTGAAAATCTTGACTTGTATTACTGAAATTTGATAAAGGGAGCTCTGTGAACTGCTTTACAACATTAGTCCTTTCCTACCAACATGTCCCAACTGATCAACCCTTAATACTTCGAAATTAGAAGTATTTATAAATTATTTACAATCATTTCATATTACAAAAATATAGAGATCATGTGGATCTTCTCGGATTTATGGTGCTTAATTTAATGGAGGTTGTTGAAAACATGTTTTCAAGTTCTATTGTGTTGTTGATATTTTGATGTTGACTGACCTTGTTTCTGCAGAAATCGGGCAGTAGATTCTAGATTTGGTGATTGACTATTGATCTTCAGCTGTGAGGTGTCTTTGTGCCTTCGTTTTCATTTCAATCTGTCAATTTGATCCCTCAAAGTTCTAAACTGTTTGTGATGAAAAAAGGGTCAGACTGAAAATATGGGTCAACTCAGACGCTTGTATCTCCAAAAATATGACAGATGTGTGAAACTTGAAAGACATTATTGTATATGAGTCTGTTATGATTAAAACCCTCTCTCCGTTTTTACATATTCATCTCCTTCTTTCCAAAACAACTACCACAAAAACATGACAAAATCAGGAAACATGGAATCCTGAAAAATAATGCTCAGATATGGCTTTGATTCTCCCAATTCCTGATACCTATGAAAAAACAGAGAGATTTTATTGTTCTTCAACAAGTTTTAGAGAAAAACCTCTCTTAGTTTTTCAAAATTCCTCCTGGTTTGCACGGAAATGCTCTTAGAAGACGGGTGGTAAAACTATGCCAAAAACATTTTTTTGATTTTGGGGGAAGGTGGTTTTTGGAGGGGAAAGTGGTATCCCAGAACCCCTTGGGGCGGTAAGTGGTATTAGGGGGGGTTAGGTTTCGTTATCTTGTGGTGGTGACAAGTGTCCAGGGGAAAACCACTTTACTAGGACCCACCCACCCTCGTTAAAGCTCATATGGCAGGGGGGTCCGGGAAAAATTATGGGCGTTGATTTAATTATGTTTTGGGATATGGGACATATGGGGTACGAGAGTTAGGATTGATTTGACTTTTTGTTTGATTTCTTTTTGTTTTGTTTTTTTTTAGTTTTTTATGTGTTTTCATTTTAATTTTTATTTTATTTCACATTTTTTAATATTTCATTTTTTCTTGTTTTTATTTGTTTATTTGTTTTATATGTATTTTTATTACGTTTAATATTTTTAAATTGTCTTTTGTTTTATAAATTTTATTACGTTATTATAATTTGTTTTTGAAATGTTTTTTAATTATTAATTTTTTTATAATGTTTTTGTTTATTGATTATTTATTTAAAATTAATTATTAAACTAATCTAATTACTAACCTATTAATTAATATTTATTATTAATTATCCTAGGTTATCTAATGACTTATTAAACTAGTTTTTTTTTTTTTAATTTAACTCTAGTCACCTAACATCATTTCATGTAGGGATGAAATTAGTGGGGGTGAAGAAATGGAGGGTGAGGGAAAGAAGGGTGCAACAGGGTGATGAAGGATCGGGCGAAATGGATGGAGGGAGAAATGAAATTAACCGAGCCCAACAATCCATATGTCTTCATCACGAGAGAAATGCCAAATATATAGCTAAAGAATCAAATCACCTATGATTATAGGACCCCAACAAGATTCATTATTGGAACTTGAACTAGCATGAAGGGAATCTTTACCTTGTACTCCAACCATTATGATCTTTCCTTCATCTCTTGAATTAGAACCAGGATCTTGTTGCACTATAGAAATGGTTTTTGTCTTCCCCTTTCCACCAAATTGTTTCATTTTCTTTTCTCGATGCAGTTTCCAATAGTGTTCTTCATCGTGACCTCTTTTCTTGCAATGAGTGGGAGATTGTTGTCCTCCTTCTCTCATTACTGTGGTGGTATTCTTGTCCTTCCTTTTAAACTTCTTAAATTGTTTATGTGAGAGATTGAAAGGTTTCTTCGTGGGATCTTCTTGAACACGTTTCCCCCTATTCTCAAGGTGAGTGGCTTGCACACAAACTTTGTCAAGACTAGTGGGGTTAAACAAGAGAAAAGTATGCCGAATATAACTGTGAAGTGCGCCAATATACTTCATTAAATTTCCATAAGAATCCAAAGGAATGTTCAATGTAAGATATTTCTTCCTAAATTCTTCTGTAAAACTTTGTACAGTTTAACCTTTACTTTTCCTTAAGGTTTTCCATTCGATCATTGCTTTATGTAAATTCCTAATGGATAAAATTGCTTCCTTATCGTTGATTTAAATTCCGACAATGAGGAAAGAAGATTGCCACAATTACTTATGTCCATAAGCTTGCTCTCCCACCATACGAGAGCGATGCCTTCCAATCGAAGAGAACCCAATTGCAATTTAACTTCTTCTTCATCAATATGTTGAACATGGCAATACACTTCAACCTCTCAGATCCAATTATCTAACTTTTCAGGATTATCATCTCCATTAAACATACGTAAATCAAATTTCACATCAAGCTTTAATAACATTTTATTAAAATGGGCTTTATGGCTAGAATGATGAGAATGATGAGAATTCTCAGAGGAAGAAGAACTAGAAATTGAAGGTAAAGATGGAGGCTCGGGAGGGCCTCCTCGATCCCCTTAGTTTACCGAAGCATCATCATCTGCATGTTATTCCTTTTTATGCCTTTTATTCTTCATCCTCTTCTCGTAATCTCCATACATTCGTTCGACCATTTCTGACATGCGATAAAATACCATGTGAAATGTTTTCTCCTATTCATCACGCTTGTCCTCTTCTGACATTTTCTTCCTTCAAGATGCACAACTAACTTCGGGATTGAAAGTCTTAAGAGTTCCTTCACCCTGCTTATGCTTGGCCCTAGTAAGTATTCACACTCAACAATTCAAGTCAAAGATGACTTCTCTGATACCAACATGATCCAGGATCTTTTCATCGAGTGACTTATAAAGAATTTCATTAAATGAGCATAAATTAAAGTGCACCATTAAAGAAAAAAAGCTAAAAAATGAAGAGACATAAGCATCAAATATGAACACAAAAACTTAAAAATGGAGTTCTTTTCTGGTGGACTATGCCTCTGGGTCCTGCTCTCAAATGGGTAGGCTCTTTCATTAACTCTGCAAAATAATTTGGTAAAATACATACATATACCTTATTGTGGCTTTGAATTACCACTGAATTTGTGGCTTTGAATTACCCAAAAACGACTGTCTCCATGCCTCGATATGACTCTGGCACTCCTAAGTCCAAGAAGAAATTTGTTTTGGTTTTCCTCCCCTCTGCAACCTGCATTAATGACTGTACTTGCATCGTTTTTCATGCCCAAATGGTTGTATGGTGTGCGTTCCTCCCCCTGGTGGATGGGAGAATGTATCATTTAATAATTTTTTAGGGTGTTTGTTACAATGTATAGTCTGCAACCTGTTGGTTAGGGCGGATATGTTAAGGCCCTTGTGTGGGAGGAGGTTTCGAGGTCAAACCTGCAGCCTCCTCTTTTGGGATTTGTATTTGTTACAATATTTATATTTACACATAGTTGGTCCTACCATTTTAGTAGTGGTGCTATCTCCATAAAAAAATGATTAATGATGGATAAATTTGGCATGGTCCACCAGATTTGGTAGACCCACCAAACTAATTTTTTTCAAATTTTTTCTCACGAGCTATCCTTGGGCGTTTCTTGTATGCCACGTGGAAGCCTCTGATTGGGCCATGTGGCGACCTCTCACTGGTCCATATTTCCACCTTCCAAGTCAACAAACCATCTCAACATGCCACGATAGCATGCGGACTTCCACGTGGCATGATCTGATTGGTCGACAGATCGGTCCAAAAATGCCAAAAGCAGGTGACTCGTGGCACCCTATGGTGTTGCCACATCATCATGTTGATGTCAGCATGCCACATTTTACCTTCCTTCTCCTGCCACATGTAATGTATGGATGTCGACGTCATTCGTACAGATGTTGACTCATCCACTGCTGACTGGGCTAGGTTGACCAAACTTTGACCGTGAATATATTTTAATCCGTAACTCAGTTTGATGAGTCGTTTGTGCCATTAGAAATATTGCGACGCGATCTTCACGATCATGTGATTTTCAATGAGTTTTGATAAATTTTTAATTTTTTTCCTTTCTCTATCTATTGAAGCCATTATGAGCGTCTTGAGTTTCCTCGGTGAGTTTTGAGTTGTTCTTAGCCTTCTATGGATCCTTTTTGGATCAACTATGAATCATAATGCAATAAGAAGCAAGTAGACATGTCTCAAATCATGAAGGAGAAACCTCAGATGGGATGTTTCTCTCATGCCATAAGACTGAAGAACAACACAAAGACCTCTGGTTGCTAAACAATGGATGCAACAATCATATGACATGTAACAAAGATTTACTTTATTGCATTCATTCTTCTCTTTCATCTAATATTACACTTGGATATGACTCTTTAGTCAAATTTCAAGGAAAAGGAATTGTACCTATTCTCACTAAACAAGATGTAAAGAAAGACATACACGATGTCTATCACATTCCAGATCTAAAACATAATATGCTAAGTCTAGGAAAACTAGTTGAACATGGCTATAAGGTACATTTTGAAGGAGAATCATGTAGGATATATGACAAATATCCCAACATAAAATTGAATTCTGAAATCAACATGAATAGGAATAGAATGTTTCCCCTAACCCTTAGAACTACAAATCCGACCCAGTCATATGCACAAAGTGCATCCACCCCCAATGAAACTATGATTTGGCATGCAAGATTTGGAAATCTACCCTTTCAGAGTGTAAGTCTCTTGTAAAATCACTCCATGGTCAAAGGTCTACCTATATTCAAAGAGAAAAATTCCCCATGCAAGTCTTGCATTCTTGGAAAACATAAGAGAACTTGTTTTCCACAGTCCTCCACTCAAGCCAAACAACACTTAGAGCTGGCTCACACTGACCTATGTGGACCAATGCAAAGAAAGTAAATAGGTGGTAGATTTTATTCTGTAACGTTTATTGATGATTTTAATAGGAAAATATGGATCTATTTCCTCATACACAAGTCTAAAACATTTATAAAGTTTAAGGAGTTCAAGGATGAAGCTGAACAACAGAGTGGGGAATATGTAAAGGTACTCAGGTCAAATGGAGAAGGAGAATAGTGTTCAAAAGAATTTGCAAATTTCTGCAAAGCATAATGCATAATCATGCAAACCCTAGCCAGGTATACTCCACAACAAAATGGAGTGTCTGAGAGGAAAAACTAGACTAAAATGAATATGGGAAGAATCCTTCTCAGAGAGAAATGCCTATAAAATTTGTTTTGGCCTAAAGTTGTAGCATGCTCAATTTATCTCCTAAATAGATTCCCAACTAGTAGTTTCAAGATGACGGTCCCTCAAAAAGCATGGAGTGGGACAAAACTAAATTTTTCTCATCTTTGGACCTTTGGATGCATTGCATTCACTCACATACCTTCCAAATTAAGGAGGAAACTTGATTATCTAAGTGAGAAATGCATTTTTCTTGGCTACAGTGAGATATCCAAAGCCTACAAACTCTACAATATGATTTCAAGGAAACTCATTCTCAACAGAGATGTCAAATTTCTTGAAAATTAGTTCTAGAGTGAGTTTGAAAATTTCCCTATGGATAGTCAAACTCCATTTCTTCCACTTTCTGAACACATAGAAAATTCAGGACATCAAACACGTTATCCTTTCCTTCCAATATTGTAGGTACAAGAACACCCTGAAATTTCTCAGGAAAACTCTTCTTAGAGCATAAATTCACCCTCTGAAATCCAAAATCAGTGCACTCAAAGCTTGAGATAAATCCACCAACAATTGGATGATATTAATAAACATAATCTATTTTCATTAATGTCATGCCAAACTACATATTTTAAATAGAAAGTTGAAGAGCCACATTTGGTTTAAGACATCAACCAAGAGATTGAATCTAATGAGTACAACAAGGCATGGGATCTTGTTGATCTACCCAGGAATAAGATATTCATTTGTGTCAAGAAGGTTTACAAGACTAAAATAAATGAGAAGGGGCAGATTGAAAAATAGAAAGCAAGACTTGTTGCCAACGGATTCTCACATCAATTAGACATTGATTATGGTGAAACCTTTGCTCAAGTAGCAAGGTTGGACACTGTAAGGACCCTCTTAGCCATATAATCTCAACACAAATGGAAAGTATACCAGATGGATGTCAAGTCATCCTTCTTGAATGGTGTCTTAGAATAAGAGGTATATGTAGATCAACCATCTGGATTTGAAGTCAAAGAGCAGCCAACCAAAGTGTTTCAGTTGAAGAAAACTTTGTATGGCTTAAAGAAAGCTCCAAGAGCTTGGTACAACATAATTTATACCTACCTAATCAATAGTGGTTTCAGTAGAAGTGAAAATGAGCCAACTCTATACACCAAAATAGATCAGCAAGGTTAAATTTTGATTGTCTGTCTATATGTTGGTGACATGATATATATTGGAAATCTTGAGTTAGCCAACTTTAAACATGCCATGCAATATGAGTTTGAGATGACATATCTTGGAATAATAAAATATTTTTTGGGGATTGAGGTTGACCAATCAACCAAATGGATTTTTGTCTGTCAGCAAAAGTATGCAGCAAAAATCATCAAAATACTATGCATGGAAGATTGTAATCCAACATAAACTCCAATACCCCAAGTCAGTAAATTGATCAAGCAAGATGAAGGCCCTACTGTGGATTCTACTTTGTAAAAATGTTTAGTAGGCAACTTGTTGAATCCTACAACAACTAGGCCTGATATTATGTATGAAACCATTTTTGTCTCTAGGTTCATGGAATATCCCAAAGCTTCTCACTGGAAAATGATCAAATGGATTATGAGATATGTTTATGGAACTCTCAATTTTGGTTTATGGTCCACTCATTTTGACGATAATCATCTTTCTGGTTACAATGACAGTGATTTTGCAGGCAACCTAGATGATCAGAAAAGCACCGCAGGGTATGTTTTCACCTAGGGACGAATATGGTTTCTTTGGCATCGAAGAAGCAACCCATTGTCTCAATATCTTCTGCAGAGGTAGAGTATATCGTTTCTAACTCAGCTTCCTGTCAAGCTGTGTGGCTGCGAAGACTATTGAATGGCATGTCACATATAGAAAATGAGCCAAATCCTATCTTCCGTGACAATACTTTAATAATTTTTTTATCAAAAAACCATGTTTTTCATAAGAAAATAAAGCACATTAACATTCACTATCACTTCATATGGGAGCTAGTCAATAATGATGAAATCACTCTTCAATTTTGTGGCTCACAAGATCAACTAGCCATTTGAAAAAAAAAAAAACATTTTTTATTTTCAAAGACAACACTTGGGCATTATTAGTGTTTCTATTTGTCACTGTTAAGCTTAAGAGAGAGTGTTACTTCTAACCTCAACGTGTGAACACTACTAGTTGTTCTGGCAAGCTGTACTAGTCGTTAGGATTTCTGGTCAGGTTCTTGATTTTCTTGTTTCACTAGAGCTTATTTAGCTTAGCCTTTTTCCCTTAATCAAATGCACTCTCTACATTCCTTTTATTTATGTCGTATACTATTTGTTTGTGCAGGTTCTTGTTTGTCCGTGCAAGTTCTTGCTTTTCCACGTAGTCTCTTGTACAGAGTAATGGTCTAATGGTCTCTACAAACAGCTAGTAACATATAAACAAATATCATTTAAATATAAAATTTATTTTAGCATATAGTTAAGTGCTTTGACCAAAATTTAATTATTTAAATTTAAAGATTATTCAATCTCACATTTATTAAAACAAAACAAGTTTTTGAACCCCTCCAAAATACATACTGCTTCTTAAATTATGTTGATCTTGAAATAATAGATGTATGCGGATTTTAAGTCTGCGTCATCAGAACAATTAACATGAAGGTGGTCGAAACCATCAACAAAGTTAAGAACAACTGCCCCGAACGTGATCGGTGAAGTTAATTGAAACTGCTCTGAATAAGCTAGATAGAGTTATTGGCATGAGCTACGAAGTAATCAACTGACTTGAGAAGAAATTCGTAGAAGCCATTGGAGGGCATGAAATTAGGTGCTCCACACTCGATAGGCGAAGTTGAAAGGAACTTCTTTGAAGCTCATCGGAGGTGATGAACGAAAGTGCTTCGATGCCTTCAGCAAAGTTAATGGGAATACCTCTGATGGGCTCAGAGCACTTGATAAGAAAATATTAGAATCAAACTAGAGTGGTTAATGGGAATAGCTCCAGTCACATTTGTCCAGTTAATCGCCTCGACATTTCTCCAATGCAACAGAGGAATGATAAATTGTGAAGTAGGAAATATAGAGAGAAAGAATAGAATAGAAAACAATATATTAGAATGTAAGAAGAATAGTACAGAATGAAGAGCGTATGAAGAAGTTAAGATCTCCCAATGCAATGGGAGATTGTTGAGCTAAATAGGCTCAAGCAAGACAAAAATAGAAAGTATAGCTGTCCAGTACAGCTGGCAGTGTACAGTTAGACTGTTGAGGTTACATTATATTTAAAACTCCCTCTTAAACTCAACAGTTACAATCATCAGCACTGATTATGCCTAAGTGCTATTTCTAAAAATCAAAAACTGACTTTCCTAGTGGCTTTGTAAAGATATCAACAAGTTGATCTCTAGAACCACAAAATTGTAGTGGAATATCCCCATTATGGACTAGCTCACGTATGAAATGAAACCGAGTGTCAATGTGTTTACTTTTCTTGTGAAACACATGGTTCTTAGATAATGCAATTGCTGATGTATTGTCACAGAAAATAGGAGTTGGATCCTTTTCTGTATGTGACATGTCTGTCAATATTCGTCTCATCCATACAGCTTGACATGAAGCTGAGGTAGCAACGACATACTCTGCCTCTGCAGAAGATATTGAAACAATGGGCTGCTTCTTTGATGCCCATGAGATTAGGTTCGTTCCCAGTTGAAAAACATATCCTGATGTGCTTTTCCTATCATCTAGGCTGCTTGCAAAATCACTATCTGTGTAACCAGAGAGTTGATTACTATCAGATTTAGTGTACCATAAACCAAAATTTATCGTTCCTGCTACATATCTCAAAATTCGTTTTGCCATTTTCCAATGAGAATCTTTTGGTGATTCCATGAATCTGGAAACAAGGTTGGCTGCATACATTATGTCAGGCCTAGTTGTTGTAAGATACAACAAATTTCCTACTAAACTTTTGTACAGGGTAGAGTCCACTATAGGACCTTCATCATTCTTGCTCAACTTTGTGCCTAATGGTATGGGGGTTTCCGCTGGATTGCATCCTTCCATGCGCTAGGAATGAAACTAAGTTCAGTTACCACAACGATCACTAGCAAGTCCATATCACACATTTGGATCACCAATATAAGAAATCACTGCGTCTCTTCTAACACACCTAACGCTAGAGTTAATCGTGTAATCTTCATCGACGAACTGAAATAGTTTCTAAGATAGGCGTTGGTTCACACTCTCCGAGGTTCACACCTTGGACTCCCAATCATCTGGAGACAGTTCCCAATAAGTCCTCCAATTTACAATGGAGGAGTATTTGAAAAGAGCTCCAATTTGGAGGAGTTCCCGTTAACTCTTCTGATGCAAATCAAAGGAGTTCCCAGTAACTCCTCTGAACCCCATACTGTTGTTTGGATTTTGGCACCCATTATGTTTCGCTCAGAACCCGTTTCATTAGTTCCTTATACCATTGGAAAGGTATTTCCGAGATATATGACTTATTAGTTATATGATTAGATAAATTCCTAACCAATTGTATTAATTTTTCAAGATTAATATCTGGTACCTTGTTGGTAGCCCTACAAAACGAAATAACTCAGTTGTGAGAAAATGAACCATGAATCAAACTCAAGGAATTTTATGTGAAATTTAAATTGTTTAATGATTCAATTTTATGGGTGTTGGCGCACAGTGGAGACCCCGAGTTAATCATCAATCTACCAACAAAAACCTTCGACATTGGCCCTTTCAGCATCACCTGTAAGAAAGTGAAGTCTCACCCAAGGCATCTAGAGGGGCTACAGGAACCAATGTTCTGCAGTGATGAAGGGAAGTGAGACATTCAACATGTCTTTACTAACCATCTATTCATGTGCATAGTTTCCATTAATTAACAATTACTTATTATGAAAAATATTGGTTGGCGGCATTCCTTTACTTAATGTCCATTCATTTACTAGTTATTTCAGTGTGCACCATTATAACATCATATATGAATGCCACATTCAACATACTTAAGAATTTAGCATCATTGCACAGTAATAGTAAACATTATAACATGTAAAAAGAACACATCACGACAAAAGGGTTTAATGTGGTTCACCCAACTTGAGCTACATCCACAATAACTAGATTCTTATATTAGTCATTTATAATCTTCTTATAGTTTCCCACTACACTTACAAAAAGATACAACAATAATCACTACTCAAACATTCCTAGCGGTTCTGCTACAATGCGAGCCTCACTCACGAGTCATACTTCAAAACTTCTTCCAAAACTCGACTAACTTCAAAAAACACTAATAACTTCTCATATTTCGAACCCCATATCTACCCCAACCCTTTACATGTTTATACATCAAAATATGGCTAGACCCATTACAATGTGGACAATATTTCCCAAAATCATAACTACCTTCTTCCTTTTATGTGTCACTCTGTCGCAATTCCTCCTATCACGTGCTTTGACTCCTTAAAGTCCGCTCCCGTCCCGCACTCTAGTGAATCTTCTAATAGCCTTTTTTTCTTTGACTCATTTTGTCACACATCCCAAAACTTATCCAAAACGTTTATCCAACAATGGGTTAAAACACTTGTTTTTAATAGTTTTAATATAGGGGCACTCATTTGTTGTATGTTGAAAAGTGTCAGGTCCCAATGCCTATGTGAGGTCATTCTCAACATCTTCTTAAAGCAATCCACAACCAAGGAAAATAGGTCTGTGATGACAACAACTGTCAAAATGGTAGATGAGAAACAAAAGGAATTTAATTCAAATGTTTGAAAAAGGAGGTCTAAACCCCGTGATGATCGATCACCAATATTGGATATTGAAGAGGTACCAATGGGTACAATATATGGAATCCATTATAGCCCACCAGTTCTAGAAGAAAAAAATGAAATGTAACTACTATATTTGTTCCCTCATCATTACAAAGAATATAAGGACAAACATTGGTAAATGAAAAGTCATGGGATAAGGAGGAAGGCCAAGTGTCACATTGGACTCCAATAAATACTAGAATTCTATGCAAAGAGAGGGATTTTGGATATTCAATCATTATACATTTCTGAAGTATTTTTGGAAGACAATGTCAACTAAAATTGAGAAGCCATTCTTTGGAGATTTGATGTACTATTGCTGAAATTATTAATATTGAGAAACCCTTAGGGACAACTTTTGGTAGACATCATAACTTCCATGTGTCGATGTTTTGTTGTGAAATATTTCAAGTGGAATGTATGTTGTTCACATGTGTTGTAAGGACATGTTTTCTTATGGACTATTCTTACGCAATCTATGTCACTCTTACAGTTTTGTTACCCTTTCGTATATTTTATGCCTTGAGTACATGAGTTGTTGATGTTTGTATAGATGTGATTTAGACTTTTTTGGTTATGTCTGTGTATAAATGTGTTTCTAACTTTTCACCTTCATGAAAACTATGTGAGTGGGGTTTTAAGAAGAGTTTAGTTTCATTATAACTTATTCACTTATGTTAATTCACTCCTATCTAAGATAGGATAGATTAGAAAAATATTAGACTTGCATTTGCATAGTCTTCATCTTCATATTTTGTTTGCATAACCATGCATCATTCACCATCATTGGTGGACCAGAACACAGCTAGTAAAACCAATCCAGAAATGGATGTCGGGCCAAAATCTAGATGTGTTCTCTATTCCAAATGGTGAGAGATTTAATTGGGACTTATTACTGGGGGTAAACCCTTTTGTTGACAAAGGGTGATTTTAGAATCGTGAACAAGTAGGAGATCAAAATATCACACAAAAGAAACCAATATTTTAAGGTAGACTACCCATGGAAAAAACCTGGAGGGAAAACCAGTTCCAATATGCTTTTATTAAGGTCAAATCAGGTCTCTCATAATAGGGAAAATGGCCCACTAAGAGAATATGTACTGCAAATAAACATGGAAATGCTTGTACTATTGTACGACCCTATACTAACACTTTTCTCAAGGTGTATGTGATCATCGTTAAACAAACTCACATATGCATACGACTGTCTCCACTGAGACCCACGTACACGTACAAAAAACTTGTATGGAAACTTTCATACAATGCTCCCCTTTCCTTTGGCTTCTATTCTTTGAAGCCAACATGTGAATGCCTCTGTCCCTCTTCTCCTTGAACTGTATGACCAAAATATGGAATTTCTTCTCAACCTATCCCAGATATTGAATCACTATCCTTTGTGATCCAACCCTCTCTTCATCAATACTTGGATGAAATCTCTTCACCCAACATCTGGTATCTCCTCACTCTATTGTAATAAAAATTCTTTATTTGCTCCTACACTTCTCATACTAGCAAAATTCCTTCTTTGCTATCCTTGACCTTGGTATCTCACCAAAGTCTCGACTGTGTCAACTCCCTTCAACACAAGTCTCTCACAAGTGTATCTCACATAGATAAGTATCTTCTTGCTTCCCCGTATCCTTTTTTTTATAATCATGACTTAGAATCTATTTCTAATCTCCAAGGTGATCCATGATTAAGATTGATTTTGAAACCCACTTAATATTTAGATTACATGTTGAAGGCTAAGTAATTTTACAATGTTCCTTAAATAAATCAATTCACTAAAAAAAACACTTAAATTACTTTAATAATTCCTTTAAACTAAAGTAAACTCAAGAAATGAAGATTCTAGACAATTTCCACATGTTGGATACATGTCAATGTGGAAGTACCTATCTGATTCTGCCACTAATATCAACACTCCCTCTTAGCGAGAAAGTTACTTCTTCCACCTCAAATTGGATAAATTGTCATTACCCGATCTAGTGCCATACCTACTCTCCAATACACCTGATTCGTGGCTCCCTATGATACATAATCTATCTATTAACTTGGTTTCTACCTTAATTCTTCAACAAAACCCTAGAAACCATCAATCCTTCTGGTAAAATAGAAGGCTACACTGCGCACAGAGTGTACAACGTAGTTTCATCCAAGATGGTTTATGTGTGACCACAGGATGCAAATGTCTGCAGTCATGGAAGGAAGTGCGGATGATCTACTGCTTCTATTTTAGCATGCATCATAACATATAATTCATTATACCATTCATCTAAGTCTAACAATTATTTCATTTTGTGTGCTACAAGAGACCATTCATTCATAATTGCAGAAACAACAAAAACATCATTCAAACAAATCAGAACACATTATTTTACCGTGGTTCACCCCACAGGATATGTCCACAAAGATATTCTTCTTATTTATTACTCTTCAACAAAAAGGTCATGTGATTCGTGCATTACATAAAAAATACAGAAATGGTGAGGCTGACCAATGTCACACCAATGTCCATTATTTGTGACATGACCCTTTATTACACTCCATAAGTCTGCATTATCCCCTCGGACATACAACCAAAACTGATACTTCAACCAAAAACATATCAAAGACGCAATACTCAAAAGGGTTCTCCAAAATAGGCTCTCCACACATGATTTCTAATACTCACTATGATAATTGATTCCTCTAGTTACCTGATAGCTCCTCTATTTATATTAAAAAAGTGGGTAAAAACCCATACATCATACTCCAAATCCCTAATTGTAAGTGGACTCAAGTTGTCCACATTATAACGGCCTTCGCATGCTAATCCATAATTCCTTCATGTTGATTTTCCTTTCTTCCTAGCACGCTCCTTCCTTTGTCTTCTTGCACACTGCTTTCTCCTCATTTCCTGGTGCAAGCTGCTTCCTTGGTCGTTTCTTCCTCCTTTGATATGATGTATCTTGATACTTAACCCAAGATTGTCTACTCCAATAGGCCACCAAAACTAACATGTATCTTGTCCCAAGAAACTTAGGTAGTGTGTGCCTCCTGCAGTCATTTCTTCAATGCCTGGAACTTTTGTGTCAGTGCATCTACTTTTGTCCTCATCCATGCGCCCTTTTCTGTAAGGGTCTCCTTGAACACTTCCATAATTCTATTTCTGGTTGTTCCATTTTTCCTTTCTTTGCTTTGAGCTATGTTTTTATTCTTTCTACTTCCTCCTATAGTGGCTCCAACTAATATTGTCATGCTTGCTTTTCTCTTTATGTAGCCCTTACCTCTACTTGCAAGTTTTTCATCTCCTGCACGCTTTTTATTTTGTCTAAAATACTCATCGTATTTTTTCTCTTCTTCAAATCATGGACTGCAACATTGACTATTTCTTCTCTATGATCCAACTATTGTATCATTATGTCTTCTTCTAATCTTGTCCATATTTGCATAGTCTTTTCAAACAACTTGGATACCTCCTTCACCTTACACACAAAAATGTCTGTTTGTTGTGATGCCTACTTCTCCCTTTCTGATCTGACTTTTTTAGGTCGAGTTGGTGTCAGCTTCCCAGCCAATTCTATTATTTCCTGTTTGTACCCATCCATCACTTGCGTTATCCTCTATATCTTTTCTTCCACAATCACTTTCCTACTAGTGTGTTGTCTGGTATTGTTTGGAAAACGTACTTAAGTCTTTGCTCTAGTTTGTATGTGTATTGGTTTTCCTCCTCACTTTCAATGTACACATCTTTAAGATTTATCTCTAATACCCACTTTTATTCCTTGGTTGTCTCCAAGTTTGTTGCATCCATTCTATCTCTTCATTGTACTTCCTACGCAACATTGACATGGAAATTATATAGCTCTTTTGTTGGTATCTTAGCCAATACGAATTCCATTTGTTCCACATCCTTGACCTATTTCTGCGCTATCTCTTTGTCCATTTGCAATATGTATTTAGTAATTCTAAAGTTTTCACTTGCCACTACCATTATCTGTATTCTTTATTTCTCACTATGTGATGGCATGTTATTTTCATGTATTGTTTGTTGCTACTGTGTTTGTCCTATGTGACACACCTTGGTAAATTGTATCTACTCCAAGACCTTCTTGACTTCTTTCAACACTTGCATTATCTTCTCTATTTGTTTTTATGCATCTTGATATGCTTCTACAGCGTGATAATGTACTCTTTCCAAGAATAATTCTACATCATCTTATATTATTTTATACCAAGAAACATTCTTATGCTCCTTCATATTCTTGCACACTACACCTAACTGTAAAATAGCTCACTCGAGTGGCCTTGAGCCTGTTTCCTCTGTTGTTATTGGGTTATCTGTCTCTGGTATGTCCCCTCCTACTTGTCTCTCTTGCGTAGGGGTGTTATCTTCCCTATGTGTCCCTCCATTAGTGGCATCTATGCTGTCCTTCTGCTATGTGACATGCTTGGGCATATGCTTTGTCTGTCTAATTGTTCTTATTGTTGCACTCCCCCCTGTCTACTTTGTGTGCTCTATTGTTTCTCTTGTATTCCCTGCTGGGGTACTCTTCCTCTGTGAGGGTCCTGCATGTGATGCTTGCTTTTATTTTGCTGGCTCTACTGGAAACTTCCATTCCTCCTGCTAGTCTTTTATTTCCCATTGCACTTTCTCGGTTGTGATGTAATATCTCATATGAAACCACTCCTTCTTTGGATACATTTTTTCCTAGATCCACATATTGTGCCTTGATGCTTTGAAGTTGGATATATTCTTGTACTCGTCCACCACCTTTAGTGGGATCCTCCAACTTATTTCTATCTTTTCTTTCATTTCTACAAAGTACATAGAAAAAATGCTATTTTTTTTTCCTTCCTCTGTTGCATATCTGATGTTTTCCACAACGTAGTGTACCTTGCTACACGACACTTCCTTGTCTTGTTGTAGAAGGCCGAGTATCTGAGATCTCCGCATCCTACCAATGTTATTAACACAATCAACAATGAGTAGTAGAACTTTGTTCCTAGATCCTACACATCTTTGCATTCATCCAAAAACAAGTTCAATAAGTATGGACTCCAACTCAATAGTGTCCCTTTCGCACACTGTGCGACTGTTGCTATTGCTCCTGTGGGTGTTCCATCATTGCAACATTTCCATAGTAATTTGAAGATATTTTATTCCAGTGTTTTCATTGTTTCACTGATCCTTTTGATAATTATCCCCATGGATCATCTCTCTATTCCATATGTTTTCTTCATTTTTTTTTCCAAGGATTTCTCCTTGGTCTTGTCATCTAGATACTACGCTGGTTTTTCTCCGTCCATTGGGAAACCTGTAATTTCTACGATCAAATTGACTTCTATGGACACTAGCCTATACATCGAAAGAAATCCTTTGTGCACTACTGCCAACAATTGTTTGACGCAGTGATTTACGTCATTACCCCTTCCAAAATGCAAGATCTCTAGTAGGTTCATTACACATGTGCTATATAAACCTATTATCCACTGTTTGGGTTCTAGCATTGGGTCACTTGAGGGACATACTCCCTTAAGTTCAACGTACACTTGTTGTGAAAAATAAATCAATTTGTCTATGTCTTTTACATCATGGTCCATATAGCGTAGTTCATCTATGCATCGTAGAAAATCTGGTAAAACCTGTACTCCTGTGGGTATGCACGGTAACACAAGGGTTACTTCTGGTTACTTGTGTAGTGACCTATGGACTGCATGTTTTCCTTTCCCATTTACTGACCCCCTTTAGGGCCCTTCCTCCTAGTTTATTTTTTCTTCCTCTTTCTCTTCTATGATATCATAACAAGGTAGCAACTATCAAGCTGTCTCTTTCTTCTGATTTTCTATCACAATATATACTTTAGGTTATTCAAAAATCATGTCTTTTACTACCTTCAATGTTGTATCTATTTATGGAATTTCATGCTCAAAGGAAAATGTAATCACAAAGTTTTGCTTCATTTCTTCCCAATTTGCATTTTCCCTACGTTGTTCATGTTCTGTGTACCAGTTCTTTGGAATTCTTTTTAATGTGTGAATAAAATCGTGTGCCCATTCTTCTGGTGGTACTAATCACCACTGAACCATGTACCTATCTACATGTTCTCTAGGTTGTAAAAATCCAACATATTTCTTGAAAACTTTGTTGGTCTGTTCTACACCAAATATAATGCCCATTAATTGTTTACATTGAAACCAATCATTAATATTCTCCTTATGTGTACCCCACCAATGGGAAGGTGTAGCTTTCAAAGAAATATATAGTACTGGTAATCTTTGATTTTCTACAACTTTTGATTCAAACTTCATTAAAAAAAAATCTAAGTAATTCAGACCATAAAAATTAGGAGCTTCCCATACCTCTGTACCAACCCATATTAGCCCGCACACCATTCTAGCACATCTTTGGGTAGATAATTCATGTAATCACTGCTACCGTTTCTCTAGTACTGTGTCATATTCTGAGGCACAAGAACTAATAATTGTCCAACTGAAAATTCCATATGTAGTTGGGTTGATTTAATCCTCCTCGCACGCAGTAGTTATATACAATTGATTTAAACCTTCCTCATTCTAAGGGATCCAATGGTGCAATAAATTTGTACTCCCCTTATTCAAAGATCATCTTCTTAGTATTCAAGTTAATAATAGTCTGGTTATCAAAATCCTAGTTGATATCCAACAATGTTGGATATGATGAAGTATTATCTACTATGTCAATGAATTATAACTCTTCCATGGTGTGCACACCATCTAGATATACTAGTATCTCTTTCAATATTCCAATTGGCACAACTCTATGTTGATTTTCTAACTTCAACTAGATAGGTGAATACCTCAATGTAGGCTCCCCCATATCTTCCCATGTCTTCTTTGGCAGAACATTGACTTCAGACCCTAGGTCTAGTATAATATCCCCCATATTGAAATCTCCATTGTTTGCATTCAACCTGAATTACCTACTTGTTCTTCTCTTCTTATGGACCCGATTCATTGTCTTTACCCCTTCTTCCCCATAATTACACTTTTCTAACAAATTCTGTTTTAACATTCAACAATTTTACACATGACCCCAAAACGTTTCTTAAGTTACTTAATTTCTTTGAAGGCTTCTCTTTGCTAGTCTGATCAAATAATGGAAGCATGTAATACAATGGCATATCATCTACTGGATTGTTCCTGAATTTGACGCAATATTCTCCTTCAAAATCTCATATTTGGCGTCTTTGAATGTCTCCTTGTCTTTAAGCAGATCAAAATTTTGTTCAGGAGATGTATTCGTCCCGATCCACTAGTATTGATACTTATCCTTCTTTGCTACATCTTCTCCTATCTTGGCTCCACCTCTAGTAACTATGTTGATCTTTTTCCCATCCTCTTCTCTATTTTTTACAACAATCCATTGGAAATTTTGGTTATTCTAGTTTCTCTTGTCATGTATCTTTATCAACATTGTCAGTCAGTCTTGTGTATCATGGATTGTCGCATTACAATACATACATGTCGTAGGTGGATGTGGACAATATATTGCACAGTTTCCAGGTTTATGATAGTTGTGACAGACTACAGGTCCTCGACCTCCTCCAAATTCCCTTCCTCTACGACCACCTCCTCTGTATCCTCCTTTTTTACCTTGATTATCTTTGCACAGTGTATTATATTGAGGTCCTTGATTGTATTGTGGTTTCACATTATTGTATGGTGGTGGTGACGCACATTGCTACCTGTTGTTATACTGCGGTGGTGCTCCAAACTGTTGCACGTTATTATCCTATGATTGTGCTTGAAACTGTTGCATGATATAATACTATGGTTGTTGCACATTATTATACTTTGGTTGGTGCATAGGTTGTGCTTTAATTAATTCATCCTTCACCCTATATGCATTTGATGTCCTCTCCTTCATTGTCTCCAAGGTTCTGCAGTCCTTGTCTTCATGTCCAACTAAATTGCAAAAATTATAGAATGTACTCTTTGGTATTGTCTAATACTTATCCATCATGGGACAATGATAGGGATAATGCCCATGTTTTCTTCATATCTCACACCATGGTCATCCTGAAGATAACATATTTGGCATACCTGCTCTTATATGCCGTGAAAACAATGGATACTCATTCTTATGAAAACCTTCTGTCTTGCATAATTTACACCAGACATCTTTTATTTTCTCCTTAATTTTATTCTTATTCAAATGAAATGTTAATTTCTTTAGGTATGCTCTCATCTCTTCCACAACTATATCTATATGCTTATATTAATTTTCCTCTAACTGCAATGCTTCGTCCAAGGCCTCAGGGTAGGTTTTGAACTTGTGTTGTCTCAAAAGATACTTCAAATGTGCCAATAAATAGTTCAAAAATACATGTCTATGTTACATATCAGTAATAGGGTACTTCAACTTACCTTTTAGTCTGTTGAAATTCTAGTCCACCTCCCATAATGATTCTCCTGGTTTATACTTAATCTCTATCATTTCATTCATGAATTGATCCTATGAACTTCCTCTGAACTTGGTTTGTGAAATTCATTTATTAATTTTCTCTTCACCTATGCGAGAGTTATAGGTGATCTTCTAGGGTTATTTATTGCAAGAACCATATACCAGTCTAATGTGCGGTATTTGAATGTCATTTCCAACAATGCAATTGTTTTATCTTCATCTGTAATATGTTCAACTTCCCATTTTTTTCACAGATAAACAAATTATTTTCTAGGTCCTCTGACCCTTCCCCTAGGAATTATGGTAACATAATAGTTGGATCGTGTCCTTCCATTGTGGATTTTCTTATACTACCACCTCCACATAGTGTATATACTTTACTTCCACTTGCTAAACTTAAACTTCTTCTTGATTTTCCACTGGACCCACATCGTGTAAAAATCCTTCTGCCACTAATCACTTGTTGGTTAACTGGTTTTTATTTTTTAGATGTCTTAGTCCCACATGGGCTTATGGGTTCGACACTAATTCAGATGTATAATGGAGAGCCTTATTTTTGTTGGAACCCTGACCTATGTTTTTCGTTTCATAAGTGGCACACAAGATTTCCTCAATCTTCCCTATCATAAAAAGATCCTCTACCTCTACCTCATCATTTTCCAATCCCTCTCTCTCTCAACTATTACCCTGTTTTTATTATTTATCTTATACTATTAGGGTTGTCCACTACGTGTCACTCCTTCTTCCCTTATTATTTCCTTGGTTTGTTCCTCTTCCATCATTATAGGTTCCATTGCTTCTTCTTCTGGCCTTCATCCATAGCCCTCTAGATATCTTACATCTTCCTTAGTGCTTCCTCTAGCTCACCCATTCACGCAGAGTGATTTAGTTGTCTAATTCCATGGTCATCACGCCTTTATCATGTAATAATATCTTAATTGACATGTAAAGTGACCTAATGTACCTCCCTCTTGGCCCCTTCAATAAATCTTGCTTTGTAGTAGTATATGACTTCACCGTATCGACTACAAATTTAGTTATAAACCCTGTAGTAATATTGTCTAACTAGAAATCTACTGCGTGCTTGGATTTATTATTAACCTTGTCGTGTGATATTCTTAGGGTTCCACTATATTGGCCTTATTCTATTAGTCAGATGAGTATCCTTCAACCTCAATAACCACTCATGTAATAACTATGGAAAATAACATAAATATGCCTCATGAAAATCAATAAACACATACCTCTGCAGATACTAGCATGGTTTATACCTGTATATTCTATTATATTTATGTGAGAAATCGAGCTTCTTTGTATCCAACCATATTTTAATATCTTACTTTGTAGTGTTCCATGGCCTGAATAGTCCTTTATACCACTGCATATTCTTCAATTGTCTTCACTAGATCCCTTCCAGGTTGTTCTTCTGAGTTCCAGTTGACAATGGAACCATTTTTTTGATGTACGGTCCGACCCGAGGTTCAACCTTAGTTCTCCAACCAAAACCATAGAAACCATCATCCATTCTAGTAAACCAGAAGGCTACATTGCACACAGTGCACAATGTAGTATCACCCGAGATGGCTTATGGGTGACTGCAAGGCGCATATGTCTGCATTCATGGAGGGTACTGGGGATGTTATTCTTCTTCTAATTTATCATGCATCATACCATATACTTCATTATAACATTCATCTAAGTCTAACAATTATTTCATTTTTCATGCTACAAGAGACCATTCATTCATAATTGTAGAGACAACAAAAGAATCATTCAATCACATCACAACACATGATTTTATCATGGTTCACCCCCCTGGGATATGTCCACAAATATCTTCTTCTTATTTATTATTCTTCATCAAAAAGGTCCTACGCTCCGTGCGTTACATCAAAGATACAAAAATGGTGAGGCTAACCAGCGTCGCACCAAGCTCCACAACTTGTGACCTGACTCTCTATTACACTCTATAAGTCTTCACTATCTCCTCAACCATACAAACAAAATTGATATTTCAACCCAAAACATATCATTGACTCAATACTCAAAAGGGTTCTCCAAAATAGGTTCTCCACACATGAGTTCTAAGACTCACTATGATAATTGATTCCTCTAGCTACCTCATGCATCCTCTATTTATATTACAAAAGTGGGTTAAATCCATTAAATCATACTCCAAAAATCTAATTCTAAGTGGACTCAATTTTTCCATATTTTAACTTCTTTTGCATGCTAATCCATAATTCTCTCACGTTGATTTTCCTTTCTTCCTGACATGCTACTTCCTTTTCCTTCTTGTGCACTACTTTCTCCTCATTTCCTAGCACGCACTGCTTTTTTGGTCCATTTTTTATCATTTTTTGCATTGTATATCGATCATTTTTCATCATTTTTCCCGGTGCAACACTATCGCTTCCATCATGATATGACCTATCTCTAAAGCCTCACTTACTCTGAACATAATCCTAGAAGTCTCATGCTCCTGAGCATCTTGCATGGGCATCTCATACCATGAATCCTTGACATACTTGTAAGGTTATTCCTTCCCATATAAACCTGAACATCAACTCCCTATGAGCTACTCAATCTTTGGAGATACCTTCTCCTTGTTCTCTATCACTCTGCTACTTAGCATTGCTCACATAGGCTAGCCTTTCAGCCTATGCAATTTTCTCTCTCTAACTCCAAAGACAATTGACTTTTCTAAGATATATCTTATGGACTTGATCAACACCTTTCCATCACGGAATTCTATGTCAAATCTATTCTTCTCAATCACCAAGACTGAGATCACACTCTTGAGTTTTGGAACCCATAACACATTTGTCACTCTAAATGTGTTTCATGACTCCAACTGGACTGACACTATTCCAGATCCCTTCATTCTATGATTGGTCCGCGTACCAAGTTTCACATGCATCTTTGAGTCAGACTCACTGAAGCTTTCAAACACCTCTCATGCTCCTTTCATATGACATGTGACTCAACTATATATCAACCTTGGATTAGATGATATGGTTCCCAAGGAAGCATGGGAAACAAGTAAGAACTTTCTATGTTCAAACTTCTTGCAAAACTCATCCATTTGAGTCATTTTCATCATAGCTACCTCTGGTTTCATTTGATTCCCACCCTTCTTCCTGTCTAGACATTGACCTCCATAATTTTCAAACTTGTGACATGCAAATAACTTGGCTTTTCTCATTCCATTCTTCTTCTTTCCATACTAATCAATAGAGCCTCCACTGAAAATATTCTTGAACTTTCTCTTCCTTACCTAGATGGAAACATCAAGGTTCTCTCATCAGGGCTACTCCTCAAAAAATACATAGACTCTAACTGAGTCTCGTCTTGAATAAAATTTGTCCATAGTCTATAAAATCATGCATAGATCACCTACACAAAAGGTTCCCAAGGCTTTGGAAGACCTCTCATCTCTATATTCACCAAATCAGCATCCTGTAGTGTCTCATCAATTGGGATTTAGAAATGGATAGGTATGGGATTTGGAATATGAGATCTTCAACCTATGGGAAAATATTGGTATAAAATTTTAGAGAGTTAAGAAAGATAAACCCTTAATATGTAGTACAAGTAAGACAAGTCCTGAAATCAAGAATCTGGCAGAAGATATGACAATAACACCTTGAAGAACGATACAAGGAATGAAGGATGATAATCATATTATAGATATATCATCACGTGTAAGGTCGATTGACTTATCAATGGAATAAATGTGTGATGAATTTAAAAAGTAAGTTTGTTGAGTTATTTTTATTTATGTTAGGATTATAAAATCATTTTTTTTTCAGTTTAAGATATCAATGTTCTAAGTATTTTATTATATATATTGTTATAACATTATTATTATTTTTATTTGGTTATAAGGTGTATATGAGAATACATGAGTAAATGGTTAATATGTTGAATGAAGAGAGTTCGGACAATGTTAGACTCAACTATCTAGATTCAAGCTCTATAACAACATTGAAACATTTTTTTGTTGCATTCAAAAATATATGTTGATTTATTACATTTATATTATTCATTTGTAGGTTAATTAATTTATATTTTATTAGTTATATCTATATAACTATATTTTTGTTTGTTTGTTTAATTAAAGCTGCCAAAGAAGAATGCAGATGGAGTACTTGAAACATTCAAAAAATTTATTCAAAAAGCAAAGTTTGAAAGATAAAGAATTAGACATGTTCGAAATGTTCAACTTGATGACACCCTTGATCACTACATTTGGAATGGGACAGACATTGTTCAATATATATTATAGAGTGATATTATGTGATTAATATTAACCCTAAAAATGAATACTCCCCAGTTATTGTGAGTATTCCTCATGGTTATAATATCCAAAACATTGGATATGATAGTGCGACTTATAGTTACCAAGTTTTCAATAAAGTGGCCATGGGATTTATTTAAGTCACAACATCATTATTATGAAGATTTCTATTTTTTCATTTACACACACAACATGGGTGGTTAGTACAATCAAGCTTCAAGAAAAAATAAAAGACAAGGATGCAAATTTTTTGGTAAGATATTGAAAGTGCACATTTGGTGATTAAGATTAGAAATCAATTTTATTAATTCACAAGTTAATTGAGTTTTCACTTATTTATGTTCTAGGAACAAGACTAATATTCATAGCTCTAATAATGAACCATTTACACGTAATTTTGCGAGCATACATCTTGCAAGATTGACAAAATATGATTCTTATAATTCTACTCTTGTCAATGTAAAGGATGGACAGAAGGCTAGTAGTTTATTGGCTTACAGTGTTCTGGTTAGAAATCTAACATATCAGGAAAATAATTTGAAAGAAGATATTCTTAACATTTATCAAAAGCCACAAGAACTAATTAATTATCTTATAGATACATTTTCCAGTGAAGGAGATTGGGTTTTGGATTTATTCTCGGGTTCAGGTAAGACTTATGATATAACATTTATGAAATCATACTTCAATATTTATTATTATTATTTTTATTTATTTTTACATTATTTAACTTAATTAATTATTTTTATTTGGTGATTAGGTACAACGCCAACGTGTTGCTTACAAAAAGGAAGAAATTGCATAACCATTGAACGTGACCCATTACAGTGTGATTTTATTCAAGAAATAATTAATGCTATTCCATATCTTCCATATTAAATGCAACAATTTGGATTGAGGAAAGAAATTTTAATGAATAAAAGGTATAAAAAATGTCAAAGGAACCTGCAGTACAATTAGGAGGATTGATTGGAAAGGATTACTTTGGTGAACTTGCGAATATCAAAGACCCAATGGAAGAGAAAAATGATACAATGGAAGAAAAAAATGATGCCCAAGAAGATGATTATGTGTCTCTTGAGAATGATGAATTTGAGATATATGATATTGTTGATTAGTTTTAATATGCCCTTAAAAATGATGCTCAATTTTGAAGATTTTTGATGAGTTATAACTATAATGTTTTGACTTTCATATTTTAAAATAAGAATGAATATGTATCTATTGTTGTTTTATGATGAATCTTTTATATTATTTTCCTTTTACTTTTAATTGTATGTGAATCAATATACTAGGGAAAATAATGTTAAATGTTGTAATTATTTTACTTAAAATGTATAAAAATATGGAAAAAATTGTTAATTAAAAAAAAATCATTTTTTTGTTCAATTATGTTTTATTTGACATGTTATTTTAAATGGATAGCATCCAAAATGTATATGTTTTTTTTATTATATATGGCTTTAAAATGTATAGTTTTTTGTTAAATATTTTAAAATAGTGTTATTTAACTACAATTATTTCCAATGTATTGAAGTAAAGGTAAAAAATGTGTTAACAATAATATTTTCCACTATATTTAAAAAGTATGGAGACATAAATTAATTAAGGAGACATAATTATATGGAAAATATTAATTTCAAAACATTAAATGGTATACAACATATTTAACATTGAAAAAAACATGAAACCGTTGAAAATAATAATAAAACGATTTAGAAAAAAATGAAAGTAGTTGAAAAAATAAGCATTTAAAAAAATAATGTGGACACATTATGGATAAGAATATTTAAAATATAAAAAATAGACTAAAAGGTGAGTGGGGGAGCTACTGGTAGCACAGATTTTCAAAACGAGGTAAAAAATGTGATGCCTAAAAAAATGAAAACTTTGTAGAGTTATCATTAAGTTGCTAAGTATGTTTTTGGTCAAACAAGCAAGGGATATGGCATTTTCATGGACTAGTTCATCCTTTCACATCATCATCATTGGAATCACTAAATTGTTTGAATTTGCAGAACATCATTGTGGAATTCTTCTCGCACAAATTTTAGTTGTGCACCTGGATAACTCAACTCATAATTCCACCTTGACCTAGGTTATATCTTTTCGGGGCATGAGATTTTTCATAACGTGTCTTGCATATTTTGCAAAATTATGTCCTTATCAACATTCCTCGAATTACGAAACACAAGATAAATTTTAGGCTCTCATCTCGGATCAGGTCATATGTTCAATCCTCTAATGAAAATCCTATTTAGAAAAGAGATGGACTAAGTCCCCATCTAATTGAAGTCTTCAGAAAATTAGGTATGATCTATAGCCCTAGGGAGGTAAGATATTTCTTTGTCTATTGGTGGTGTGCTTGAAAACTTGTAATATTAATGCTTTAAATCTATGCTTCATGTCAAGTATAAACTCATTAATTGTCACATTTAGAGGTTTTAAATTCCTCCATATCATGAATATCTCCATCTCCCCTCCTAGGACATAAGGGAAAAGTTCAAATATGGCCCACGATTAGTATATTTAGCATCCAAGCATGTGAGTATAATGGTGCAAGGAGTTAGTAAATTTTGAATCAGGTATTTATTTATTGTATGGGCATGACCCATGACTGGTAACGAATAGACACCACGAAGTACTAAAGTCATTTCCAAATGAAATGCAAGTATTGTCAATGGATGCCCCAAATTACCTAGGTCATGAATAAAATGATATATAATACACACACAAACACACATACTATGGAAAAATGTTGGATGCTCAACCCTCTTGTACAATGATGTAAGGCCTAGATAAACTAATGGAAACAAATACTTGAATGAAAATGCTAGAGCTATTGTTTGTAGAAGCTCATGTTTATTTGTAACACTAGATTTTTTTTTTTTTGGATGGAAATCAGTTTTGGGGTTGGTCATTGAAGGTAGGAATTTACTCAAAATGCAATCTTACCTATCCTTCCTTGTATGGTAATAGGTCAACACAAGGACCGATGTGATCAACAACTAAAGAAATAACTCTTAATGCACCTAGAGTAGTGTTATGCTTGTTTGAGCACTAGACTGAGAAATAACAAGAAGGTTAGTTTCCTTGTTAGGCCAACAAAACAATACATAAATGAGTTAGTTGATTACTAGTTCAACTAAAAATAAAACAAAAAATTAAATAACAAGAAATAAAAACTAAACCTACCATGAAAAAATATGAATGGATGCATGAAAGAGACACAAGAAATAACTACCGATATGACTGATCTTCGAATTGATAACACCTAGGAGAAGTATGTAAAATTATGAGTCCCCTCTTCCTTCTTGGGAGGGCTCTTGAATACCCCAAGTACAAATATATCTTCTTCTAAAAATAGAAATAAAATGGTGAAGACATGATGGTTGAATTTATCAAGAGGAGATAAATGCAACACTTGATATAGATTCTCAAGTAGCTATAAGAGAAACATGGCTTCTCTAAAAACAAATGAACAATATAACAATACTCAAAATTCATCTCTTTGTTTGCATACCTTGGTCATGTATTTATAGGACCAATTCAATGTTTTTCATAACTTTCTTGTAGTGTGAATAGGATCCCTTTGAAGGTACTTCCCATCCCGTCCTTTCAATATCCCCAAGCCTATATTTTCAGATGATTTGAGTGGCATGTCTTAGTACACCCCAATATAGAAGTGGTTGAGTCTCGAAAATTTCATCAATGCATCATTTCCGCATCATCACAAGTTCTTATGCACACAACTACATAGACCCCACAATTTTCACATTTAATGTTGTGTTGGCTCGTGCAGATGTGAGAAAGTAATCCTTTGGGAAATTTCAATCAAATTCAATAATTATTTGTATATTTTTTTATATTGAATAGGTTTTGTAAATTCTTGAGGTATTCTTATTAATGTGTTATACTAGTTCTTTCTTCAACCATTGTATGTATTGTTGTGAGGAAGTTTTCGGTGATTATAGATTTCTCCTGATGTGTGAGGCTAGGTGCATATGTTTAGTCAAAATACATAATTGTTTCTTTTGGTTGTGAGGCCATTTTGTACAGAAGTTGGAGTCTTTGTATTAAGGGATGGTGAGAGTGATCAGTTGGAGGGAGAGGGGAGACATATGTAAACCAAATATTCTATGAAAAGGAATTTGTTATAAAAATGAGGTAGGCATGCCGCTTGGTGCTATGATAAAACCATAAATTGATAGTTGTAACTGACAATTATTGATGAAAGGGATATTTTCAATGCCCTCATGGGCGCTAAAATGGTAGATGACAATTTTAATGAATGGACTAGTTATGAATCAAGGAATGAATAAATCAGAGGCAATGATAGGCTATGAAATTTAGAGGTATTCAACTGCTATTGAAAACTGCAATAGTCACATAGTAAGACTCACCGCAACATGAAACTTTGTTGAGGTTGAATTTTATGTTGGTCAACAACATCAAAAAGCAATGAGGAATATTTATGTGTTGTTCGATAATTCTCATTAATAATGGAACATAATCCAAGATACTTCCACCTTCTTAAAAACTTGTGATAACATTGACAGGGATGGGGGCATGACTACAAGTAGTAAAGGGATTCTTGACATTGACTTGATAAAATTGGTGTCAGGAACTGTATGGAGGAAAAGATGAATGAAATGGTGACATAGACAAAGCTGAAGATGCATGGGACTCAATAGCTACGTTTGGTTAGGGTAATATGGAATGATGGAAACAACTGTAAAACACAATCTGGTGTTAGGGGGACGAATAAATATTTGGTAAACTGTGTTGAATGGGGGATATTACAAAGGGGTGTAGGATAGGTCAAAATACATAGTTTTGAGACCAGAGTGTCTATGATAGTTGGGATTTTAGCCATGGTAAGGATAGTTTCTTGAGATGATTGTGAAAATGGTATGTTAGGCAACCAAGGGCGATATGGGTTGTTGTGTGCCAATGAAAAATGACATCGTCTATGATGGCCAACATCTACGAAATTTTTGAAAACAAAAGGTGCTTAATACAATTACCAAATGAATATTGAATATTGGGGTTTGATAATAAAGATACAAAACAGGTTCGCTAGTGAAGTGTGGCTTGGCCTCCTCAGGGTGAAAGTGTGTAGGAGTTGATTGATGAAGGCTGGGGGTCCCATACATGTGTTTCTGTATGAGGAAGATGAATGGAGAATGATCTTGCCGATGGGAAAGTGATGTTGGATGAAATGGGGGGTTAATGATGATGTAGAGGTGCATCTAATATAACCATAACAATATGATGTGGGAGTCCATCGTGGGTAGGCTAGAAATATTATGGGAATAAGTATGAGGCTCATTCTCTGGGGTGAAAGACTACTAAGACTCCCAATTCTAAGGAGAAAAAAGAAGCATGAATTTCGATTTTCCAAGGGGAAAACATCTATGAGATAAATCGTGTAGGTGGGAATGCTACCATATGGTGGTACCAAAATGAAATGTAGGTGATGGTACCGCAGAGTTGGGTTCGATGATCCTAGAGGTGAATGTAAGAGGGTGTGACTGGGAGATGCAATTTTTTTTAGAGGGACTTATTGTATGAAAGTGTTGAACATATACCTGACAAGGAAATAGGATTTCCAAGACTAAATGGGTTGTATATCTTCGTACTGCACACAAAAAAACCAAATAACCAATGTGAAAAATATTTGATGATAAAGAAAATATGATAGTTAAATGATGATAATGAGTACGTGTACATGTTCCCAGGGCTAGGAGGTGGGTGATGATGCCCATATTTAGTGAAAATTGGCATGTGCGGGTATACTAAAGTTTTTTTGTTGTGCCCCAATGAGGACACTTAAGGGGTTTGTTGGCAATCAGAAGTCACTCCTGGATTGCTTGTAGGAGCAGAGCCTGACGCCCATCAGTTTAATCTCACGATTTGTTTTAAAGAGGTGATCAAATGGAGGAAAACTCTGAACAATATCGTCTCAACTCAGAAACTAGGCCAGGCATGCATGGACGAGTGAGGTTTTGATAAACTTCAAACAGTGAGTCGCAATAAAGGGTGAGTAGGGGGAAGACTTGCATGAGAAGAGTGCAAAGGTCTATCATAAACATCAAGTTCATAACAGACTGGAGAAGAAAGCATTCGAAC
>JASDQU010736075.1:42315-63731 GCA_032191745.1 Picea mariana
CACAGTATCCTCTTTCATAATACAATATTCACTCACATACACAATCGCAGTACAATTCCTCATAAAACAAGGTTTCCTTCTAGAGAAAAAAAACCTAACATAACTTCTACTGTCAAATACGTGACCTTATAATGAATGGTCTAGAGTGACTATGAAAATTACAATATTTTACAAGGTAATTTTTCATAAAAAATCTTTTCAGGGAACTTCCCCCAAAATCCTAGCAGGGGGGATTCCTAAAGTGTAGACACCCCCCTTGGACTCCTTGGATAATAATGTGTGGGATAAATCCCCCGCAACACCCCGTCAACAATGAGGTCCAACCACAGCAGAAACAAGACCTTTGAATCAGGAAGATAGTCATGATCCAGAACCAACAATCTCCCACCAAGAGATTGATCACAACAACTCCATTGTTGATGTACCTACTGGACTATGATCCACCTTGGAACTAGAAAATTTCTCATAGTTAAGTTCATGCTTGAAGGTCAATTGAAATGCAGGAAGAACTCAATTTATCCCTAGTTACGTTGTTCAATTGTCTACATGATTCTGGCTAGTATGTATCTTTTCCAACTTCAATTGTCCATCTTCCAAGAAGGATTGTATGAAATGGTACCTAATTTGTATATGTTCAGTATTATAATGGAAGTATGATTTCTTCGTAATATGAATGGGACTTTGGATGTCAGAGTACAACCTTCTATTCTCCTTCTACTTTCCCAATTCCTTCACATTCCTCTATAACCAAATCATCTATTTACTAGGCTATGTAGCAACAACATACTCTGCTTCCATTGTCTAAAGTGAAAACACATTTTTCATTTTTGAAATCCAACTTACTTTTTTTCCACCTACAATAAAAACATACCATGTCGTGCTCCTCCTCATATCTTTATCACCTGCCATATGTGAATCAAGATATCTTTATGGAACAATGTTTAAACCTCCATAACATAATGCATGAGTAGTAGTACCTCTCAAATACCTGAGAATCCACTTTACTGCATCCCAATGTTCTTTACCTAGATTGTTCATATACGTTCTAACAACTCCCACTACATGTGCAATTTATGGTCTTGTGCACACCATCACATACATCAAGCTGGGAAATGCTGATGAATAACGGACCCTAGACATGTATTTTGTTTGCTCCTGTGTCTTGGGACACATTTCCTTTCTTAATTTGAAATGTTTGTCCAAAGGTCTACTAATTGGTTTTGCATTCTGCATTAAAAACCTCTCCAATACCTTCTCTATGTACTCACCTTAAGACAATGCTAATTTGCAATTTTTCTTGTCTCTTGTTATTCTCATACAAAGGATTCTCTTTGCAATACCCAAATCCTTCATCACAAATTAATTAGATAATTTACTTTTGAGCACATTTATATCCTTGTTGTTAGACCCTACAACAAGCATCCCTTATACATACAATATAAATTTAATATATCTTCCATCTTCTATCCTATCAAAATAAACGTAGTGATTAGAATGCCATGTACTATAACCTTGTTCTATCATAAACATGTCAAAATTCAAATACCACTACCTTGGGTCTTGGTTTAGGCCATACAAGCTCTTCTTCAACTTTGATACTGAATTTTCCTTCCCTTTGACCCCATACTATTGTGGTTGTTGCTTATAAATATCTTCCTATAAATCCGCATGGAGAAAATTTATTTTTACATCTAACTGTTCAAGATGAAAATATTCTACTACCACAAGACTTAAAACAATCCTAATTGAAGTCATTTTTTCAACAGGATAAATTATTTCATCAAAATATATGCCTTTCTCTTGTGCAAACCCCTTTACAATAAGTTTAGTCGTGTACCACTTTTTCCTCCATCTTCTTCCTTCAACCTGTAAACTCATTTATTATACAATGCTCTTTTTCTTGTAGGCAATTGAACCAAGTCCCAAGTCTATTTATTTACCAATGAATCCCTTTCCTCTTTCATTCCTTTCTCGCACTTTTTTTTAGTGTCAATTTGCATTTCCTCTTCATAACTTTTTAGTTCACTAGAGTCAGTGAACAATAAATAAAACAATGAAAGACAGTATCATTCAGGGGGTCTACTTAACCTAGTAGATATTATAACAACACTTGCATGAGTTTGAGGTTCATGTTTATCGTGTTGTATATTTTGATTTTATGGCACCTTTGGAATTTCATTTTCTTTGATTTCATCAAGAACTGTGTATTATGCCTTTTCCTTTTCCTATTTCTCTCCCTACAATGAATCTCTATACATGGCATTTTCATTGAATACCACATATCTACTCCTAATGATTTTATGATTTTCGTAATTGCATAAGAGATAACCAAAATCATTAACATCGTATCCAATAAAGGTACACTTCTTTGATTTTTCCTCAAGATTTGTTCTATTTTCTTTATCAATATGGACAAATTCTTCACAATTGAAAGTCTTCAGAAATGACTATATTACCTTTTTACTTTTCCATTCCTTTTTTGGAATGCCACCATCTATTGAGCTTGAAGGACCTCTACTTATTAAATAAACAACAATATCTACAACATCTTCCTAGAATTCTAAGGAAAACCCAACATGCAATATCATACTCCTTGCACATTCCATCATTCTCATGTTCATCCTTTCTAAACATCATTTTCTTGTGGTGTTCCTGAAACAATTTTCAATCTATAAATCCCATGATATGAACACTAATAATCAAAATCGTTGTTGCAATATTCACCACCATTTTCTGATCTGAGACACTTTATCCTTTTTCCTGTCTCATTCCTATGCAAATATTTCCATTCCTTAAAAGTGTCAAAAACATCATATTTTTGTTGAATGTAATAAACCCAAGTTTTTCTAGTTGCATCATCAATAAAAGTAACATAATAACAAGAGACCCAAAAATATGATACTTGAGATGGTCCCCATACATTTCTATGCACAAGCTCTAACTTTTCACTCTTCATTTCCTTTCCAACTCTGATAAATCTCTCTCTCTTATATTTTCCATAAACATAGTGCTCACATAAATCCAAATAAACTTGTTTAAGATCTGGAAAAAAAATTATTTTGTGAAGTATCTTCATACCCTTCTCAATCATGTGTCCAGGCCTATTATTCGATAGTGTTGTATCCACTCCTATAGAAGATAAAGAGATAAAAATGTTAGAATTACTAGTACATAAATACAATGTATCTAACTTCTCTCATTTTTCCATTACCAGTGATCCTTTAGTCATCTTCCACAACTTATCTGTAAATGTAGACATACAACTTTCACTTGCTAAGTGTCCCATTGAAATTAGATTTCTTCTTAGATTTCATCTATGTCTCACTTATTTCAGTAACCACTGGTTTTCATTCTTTTTATTTATTTGTAGCTTACCCATTCAAACAATTTGACACGGTTCATCATCACCCAAATAAACTTTTCCAAAATCACATTGAACATAATCTTGGAAATATTTTCTATGGGGTGTGGCATGAAATGTACCCCCTGAATCTACGATTAAAGATTCAGTAATATTATCTAAAGAAATAATCAAATCATCTTGTAACACGTCACCTGTTACATTTGCTTCCTGATTTTTCTCTTGTTTTCCATCTCTTTTTTTCTTTGGAGCTCTACAATCTTTCTTCAGATGTCCTTTCTTCCCACAATTCCATCATTCTATCTTTCCTAGTCTATATTTGGATCTTCCCTTCCTAGAATTCCCATTGTTCCCTGAGCTCTTTCCTCTTTCATTTTTTCTTCCCCTATTCTCCATGATCAATGCATTACCGAATGTATTACATGTTCTTTTCCATCACATTTCCTAGCTAAGGATAACACCAACAACACCATCAAATTTAAGAGTGTTTGAACAAGAGACATAGCTACTTACAGCCATGACCAAGCCATTCCAACTTTCTGGAAATGAGCATAGTATTAGAATGGACCCAACCTCTTATTCAAATTTAAATCCTATAGAACTTAGTTTATTGGTGACCATATTGAATTCATTTAAATGCTCGACAACAGACCCACCTTCTGACATCTTCATAGGAAATAATTGCTTCACTAGAAATACCTTGTTGGAAGCCAATGGTTTTTCATATAGTTTAGCCAATGCCTACATCATATCCTATGTTGTCTTTTCTTTATAAATATTGAAATGCTTTGACGTTTCCAGGCACACCCATATCATTCCTAGTCATTTCTGTCAAGAACCTCCCATTCTTAGTCCTTCATAGTCACTGACTCTTTTGCTTTTTCGCCCAATGATAGGTAAAGATACTTCTGATATAAATAATATTCCATTTTTATCTTCCATAACTAGAAGTTTTTTCCGTTAAACTTCAAAAATCTAAACTTTTCATCTTCTGCCATTACTCTGACTCGAACAAGGAGCTCTCTTTTCCTATGAATTACCTTTTTCTCTAATATCAGTGGTTAGAAAGAAAAGATTGCAGAGAAATAAAATAAAAAACAGATCCAAAAATAAAACATAAAAGATACACAATGAAATAGAGACATAGATATACGTGGTTCACCCAGTGTGGGATAGACCCACTAGATAAATTTCCAGGTCCATCCTTAATTATTATCGACAATACAAGCTACAACACAATTGTTGTAACTTTCTCTTATTTCTATCATAGTCTCGTCTCTCAAAATATAATATTCACTCACATACACAACCACAATACAATTGATCATAATACAAGGTTTCATTCTAGGGAAAAAACCCTAACATAACTTCTACCATCAAATCTGCGACCTTATAATGAATGGTCCAGATTGACAACAAAATTAGAATACTCTACAAAGTAATTTTCCCAAAAAATTCTCTTCAGGGGCGTTGTTGTTGAACCCCCATCATGGGGGGCCTCCATCAAGTTTCGTCACTCCTCCTAGCTCTATATTTGGGGGGAAATCCCCCCCACACTTCCCAATAGGAAATGGGGTCCAAACGTGGATGAAAAATTACCTCTGAATTAGAAAGATAATCAAGTTCCACAACCAGTACATTGGGTCACTAGGGACCCAGTGGATCTCAGGGGAACATCTTGCTATAGTGGAGAAAGCGCTATATGAAAATATGTTTGCGTGGGACTAGGTGATGCATGAATTTATGGTATCTCATCTATACTATTGCGCTATGATGCAAGAAAGAAAATTCACATTTGGGTCTATCTTATGTAGCTTCATCCTAGAGAGGGTGATCATACTATGACCATGAGTGATTTTGGACCCACATGGTGCACGAGATCCATGGCTGTAGATGTGGGAGCTCATCTTGGCCCAACATAGTGGGGGAGAGGGTGGGAAGTATTTTACTAAGGAGTTTGAGAGGATGTGACAATAGACCTTGCATGTTATCTTAGAGTTATAATATGTGGGGATTGACTTCCATCGTGATCCCGAGATGTAGTTTCCTCATTGGGAGGTATGGTATCACCAAGCTATGTGTGCATTCTCATGGATTTTATATTTGGTTTGGTTTCTGCACTTTGATTAGTACATCAAAGACTAATGGTCTTTTTATGTTATTTAAAGATATGGGACCAAATGACGAGGAGGCTGATTTTGCTCAAGTAGAGATGGAGGATATGCATGAGGATGGAGGTAGGGTTGGGAGATGTCACTAGTATGGTGATCCTAGGGAGAATCTTGTTGCTGCCCAAACTAAGGATGAGTTCGTTTCCCTTTTGGGTGAGATCGATGAGTTACAATAACGATTTGAGGTGGTGTTAGAGGGGGTTCCTAAGGATCAGTGGTACCATATCGAGTATGATAGGATCTTGGAGTAGTGCGATGGAGGATGTCGTGAGTGAAGTTCCTTGATGTGTTATGATGCAATTGATTATGTCATGGTGATAGGGTGTCTACCCTCAACTTGGAGAGGGGGGGTGCCCCCAGCTGGTCGAGGTCCACTACTGGACCCTCCAGTGGGGGAATGTTTATAGTTAGGGGCACCATAGGTGTTAGATTGTATTGTATGGGCATGGACCACATTTTTATATGGTATATGTATTGGAGTTTACGCTCCCATTTTGTATATATATATATATATATATATTGATGATGTTTCTATTTTTTCATATGTGTGATGTGATGTATGGTTTGGTACTTATTTTGATGTTGTTGTGGATGAATTATGCTAAACAATGAATGTGTAAGATAATGTGATAAATTCCAATCTAGCACTTGATTAGCTATGGTAATCTTACTTGCATGTACTTGAAAAATAAGCAAGGATCATGTACGTGATATGCATTATTCAACTTCCCGACGATGAGTTGGGAATCTAAGAGGACGCTTAGGTGATAAATATGGCAGTGACAGTCCTCTATGAGGAGATCGATTACAAAAACATACTCATATTGGTTATTAGTGGTAGCTTTGAGGCATATACCAATGGAGTGGAGTAATACATGTTCCAAGGTGTAAATGGCCCAAGATGCCGAAGCGAGATTCTGAGTCCTACGAATGGCACCATCGGTGTACTCGATGTGGTAAACGGATGGATAATTCATCTTTTAAAACAAGGAAAATGGATCAAGCATATGTATTGGAGGGGATTTTTCTAACAAAGACTAAAAACACTAGGAAAATACAAGATGAACCTAAGGTAAAGTTTTTATGCTTAAGAATATAATCTGTTCAAGCATAACCCATTGATAGGGTCTTTGAGGGTAGCTCCTTTAGGGTGATCAAGGATGTAGGTTCCTTAGTGAGACAATGGTGAACAATGAATGGTCCTCGCCAAAGGGAATCAAAATTAACATGGCCTAACATGTCATTGGAAATGTCATATACCAATACTAACTCTCTTTCTTTGAATGAGAAAAGGTTCACTTGGTGATCATAGACAACTTTGGAACATTTTTTGGCCACTTTATTTTTTTACAAAGAGGACTGTTGATCCTCATCTAGGGATTTGAGATTGAGAAATCATTGGTATATTGTATTTGTGTTTGTATAAATCTGAATTGTGGTGCGTAGTGTGGGGATTTCACAATCTATGGGAAGGACAAATTCAACTTTGTGTACTAGATGAAATGGTGTGAGGCCGGTGGAAGTTTTGACTATGGTGAAATATGCCTATAATGTTGAAAATAACATGTTATTACAATTGGTTTTGCATTTATCAAGAGTGTGTTGTAACATGGATTTGAGGATTTTGTTGACAAATTCAACTTGACCATTTGGTTGTGGATAGTATGGTGAAGCAAACTCATGAGTAAATTTTTTCTTGGTGGATAACTCAACGAACACTTTGTTTTCAAAATGCTCACCATGGTCATACACTAGTTGGAGGGGGACTACGAAATGGGAAATGGCATGGTTGATGAAGAAGAGAGTTGTAGTGTCTACCATATTGTTGAATGTTGGCATGGAATCCACCCATTTGGTGAAGTAGTCAATAGAGACTACGATATATTTGTGCCCATTTTTGGATGGGGGATTCCAAGTCATGAAATCAATAACCCATTTTCAAAAAGGGCTTGTTGTAATGACTGGGTGGAGGGGAGCTGGTGGTGATATGGATTTATGTGCATATAGTTGACATTTTTCACAATCCTTAATGGAATGGATGCAGTCATAAAATAAGGTGAGATATAAGTAAATTTCTCGAACCACTTTATGTGTTGTGGACACATTGAAGAGGTAACCTCTGCATATGTCACTATGGAAGTCATTCAAGACTTTTTTTCCCTCTTCGATGGTGAGTAAATGATAGAGAATGGAATCTTCCCCCCTGCGATGGAGGATGTCTCCTATAAGGAGGTAGTGGGAGAGATGAGGGCCAAGTTTTTGCATACGAATATATATAAGAATGTCTCGATACAATGGGTCATCTAATGAAATAAACAATAAATTTTCATCCGAGAAGTTTTCGTTCACATGGGTTTCAATTGAGTTTGATAGGAGGTCTGCAATCAACTTTGTGAGGATGAGGGATTTGTTGCTATTGGAATTTTTGAAATATAGATCGTATTCTTGGAGGATGACGATCTAAGGAGAAACTTTTCCATTGATCTGGAACCGATTGAGAAGGTATTTCATTGTATTAGAATCTGCCACGACCTTAGTAGTTCAAAGTAAGATATAGTGGTACATTTCTTCGATAGCAAGGAAAACAACTAGGGATAACTTTTATTCATGATTGTACTTCAGATGTTTCCTTGATATGTTTTTTATTATGTAGTAAATGACATGGTCACATTGGTCATCACCTTCTTGAACCAGTAGTCCTACAACTGACATCTACGAGGAAGAATGATACATGATATAATCCCTATTAAAGTTTGGGGGATTGATTAGAGGTTCTTTACTCAGTTCTTATTTGAGGGAGTCAAAAGAAACTTGATCATGTTGATCTGAATGGAATGATATGTCATGTTGTAGTAAGAGAAAGAAGCCATGGAACATATTGCATAGTCGGGAACGAAACATCGTAGGAGATTATCATTTCCTTATAGGCTTTGTAGTTGACATAAGTTATTTGGGGGGGGATCTCATTGATTTCTTGGAATTTGAGGGGGTCCATAGTAATTACTTGTTGGGAAACGATGAAACCCAAAAGGTGTCCAACTGTAATGAAAAAAATGCATTTTAGGGGTTTTAATATAATGTTATACTTTTGACATCGTAGAAAGACAAGTCGTAAGTCCTATAAGGATTGTGATTGCTTCTTGGAGAGAGCAGTGATATATTCTAAGTAAGTGAGGATGATATGGAACATATCATGAAAATAATACATCATGGCTCATTGAAAATTGGTGCACACCCAAATAATACCCTTATTTTTGTTGACTGGCACATGGTTTGAGACCCACGAGGTATATGAAATAGGGTAGATGAACCCAATAGTATCCTTTTTTTTGTTGATTGGAAAAGAATTTGAAACCCATGAGGTATATCCAATCGTGTAGATGAACCAAATAGTACCCTTATTGTTTTTTGTTGGCACAATTTTCGAGACACGTGAGGTATCTGAAATAGGGTAGATGAACCGAACAATACGTAATTTATCAATCTTGGACTTGATATCCATGGACTTTGAAGGGTGTATAGGTCATTGCATTTGATGAATGAGGGTGAAATTGGGCCACGTGTTGATGTGATATTCAACAATGGTTGGATCTAATATGATAATTTGTTTGTATGGCCATGAAAAAATGTCCTGAAAGTATTGAAAGAGGGACCTGTCAGTTCTAATCTCTTAAGGAGAACATGTCGCTCCAAGGGTGATATGTTCAACGATGCTAGGTCTGCTTGAGATGTCAATTTTGATGGTTTGGGGGATGTTGGCCATATTACCTTCTTCAAAAGCATCAGGTGTAGGTATTCAGTTTTTGAACCAATCCATGGGTCTGGGGGGAATAAAGTATTTGGTTTCAATTGTGTAGATATGAGTTTCTATGCGGGGTTGAAATGCTTCTTGTGTTAAGAAGAAATGTCGTTGATGCATAGAATCCCAAGGAAAATCTGGTGCTATCATGGCCTATCAGATATCTTCATCAGATTGGGATATGAATGAAAATAATGGGTCATCATAGGTATGAGCAAGTAGATGCGAGATAGTGGTGTCCTCGGTATGATCTGAATTGGTGATGATATTTTCATTTATGGAAGGAACATAAAATGAATATGGGTGGTCATCGTTTCCATCCATTGTAAGGTGACAACTGGGAGGAGAGAAGGGTAATTCATTAGCTGAAATATACCATATATTCATACACATGACTTACAGAAAAATTGGTTGGGTTCAACGGGAACTCTTTTGATGTCTGCAAGATAGGTATGTATAAGGGAGCCATAAGTAAAATGTGTGGGCTCGAGAAGGATGTGGGATGACATCCTTATGGAGGTATTTCCACGATTGGGTCAGGGGGGGTTTGAACCAGTGTTTGAATATGTGGAAGAGAGGCCATGTGTCGATCCCTAGAATCAATAATGAGGGGGAACCTATATGTAAAATGGACCAGTTGATCACATAATGCACAAGGGAATCATATCCGCTCATTTACTTTTGTGGAGATCTAATGGATATCGATAATGTTAGAAGAGGTGGATGATACTTAAGAGGGCTCATGCAATGTTGTTTGTTGCACAACTACCAAGGTTTCCCATAACTAATGGAGAGATGTACAATGTTGAGTATAGTGGTGATACTATAATCATATGATGCATGTGAATTTGGTATGAATACCTTTTTGTTGATATGACGTAGGTTTTGTGGTTATGGTTGTCACTACTGGCATAAGAAGTAACAATTATGCCTTGCTGAGATGAATAAGATCTTGTAGTTCTGGTAAGGTAGGGTAGATATCATTTCGGTGTACGTCTATTGCACAAAGTGCACATGGTGGTTGGATCCAAGGTTGGAAGGGAAGGGTGGACTCCTTTTTTTTCTTGGTGCCCCTTTTGTTGGTATTGGTTCCTCCTTTGTTGGTATCATTGACCCCAACTTTGTGATTTCTTGGAAGAATTAGCGTTTGAACCATTACTTGTGTAGGAAAAATATCTAGTTGAGGTGGAATGGATGGGATTGGTACCATAGATGGTGGGGTGAGATACCAAATTGGGATGGAATGGATCGTATTTGGTAGGTAAGAGTAGTGACAACCTCATATGTTGATACCCATGGTGGTGGGTAAAATAATGAGATTTGGGTTATGGTCTGAGGAACCATTTTTCAAATAGGATTTTTCTCAGTCATTAACGAGGTGGCTTGGAGGAGTGGTTCTTATTGAGGGAAATGTGAAGTGCTCTCCTGAGGGAGTGTTTTTGGCATAGATGCCTCCATGAAGGATGAGGGTATGGATCCCTCAAGAAGAGGATCATCGGGGATATCCACACCATATGATGTGAATGCACATACTTGAGTGGCACTAGTAGGTGGGAGAGTAAGAGAGGGTGCCCCCTTGTAAGAACCCATGAGTGATGGATACTAATTTTTTTTTTCGTTTGAATTCAATGATATCCGAGAGGTAAGAGCTAGCTCATATGAGAGGGAGTGTGTTTTATATATGAATCAACTGATTGGGTTCATAATGTGTTAATTGGTCAATGGTGACTATATTCTCATTGTGAGGGAAGAGCATGGTGTGAAATATGGAAGAGGCGACGACCTTCATGGAATACATATAGCTATGTCCAAAGAGGATGTTGTAATCTAGTTGGGAATTGATGACTTTGATGCCAATCCAAAAAAAATTTCCCCTACATCAATTAGAATGTTCTAGTAGAGGAATTCAGGTTGTGATGGGTGGCCATCATATGCTTGAAAAGTAGTGGCTGAAGGGATGATCTCGGGTGATCTGATTTGTTTCCATGCTATTTTGGAAATAATACAAGTAGATGCCCCTTATTAATGATAGATCGATGTATAATTATTTTTCATAGTTTGACTGAGATTTGGAAAGATACAAAAGAGGAAAGGTGTGGTTTGGAATTATCCAAATCAAAAGTGATCAGATGAGTATATGATGGGTCAATTGTCCCCAATTGTGAGAGCAAGGTCTTTCATTAAAGATGTGGGCTTCTCTAGGTGGGCGTTGTGTACATTCCCACAACGCCATAATAAAAGAGTGGTGGTTTTGGTGATAGGAGTGGGTATTGTCAAAGTTTTACCTAGAGGTAATTGGGGTGAGTCTGAGGTGGTCAGATTTGAGTTGGTAGGCATGCCATAATAACAACTGTGAGTTTGTAGTAGGATTTATTTTTGTGCGAGAAGAATGTTGCAGTCGAATGGATTCCCTTGTTGAGTGTGACTTGGGTTGGCATACTATCCCAACTAATATTTGGGGGAAGGTGGATTTGGTTGAGTGTTGATGAGTCATTGGCGGGGAATAATATTTTGTCTGAACGTAGAGTTTTGTAGTTTCATATAGTTTTTATGGACTTTTCATGGCCCCTATGTTGTAGGGGGTCTTGGTGGATTCATGGCTTCCTTCATCCTTTTGTAATTTTCAATCGGAGGGAAATTGTGAGTTTAATGACCATATTCACTGCAGAGTGTGCAAGGGAATTTGTTCTTGAGGTTCTTATCTTTCCCTTTTATTTGTTGGCCATTATTGTTTCCCCCTTGGGGATTTTGGTTACCATGGTTCTGGTTGCACCTTGTTGGGGTGTTTTATTGTGGAGTGTTGGCCCCATGACCTTGGTTGGTGTTATTTTTTTTCTTCCCATTCTTTTTGGTGTTATTGGATTGATTAGGGGGGTTTGAAGTATTAAAGTTTTCAATGTCTTGTATTTTTTTCATAGTAGAAGGTTGAATAAAATTCAGAACTACATGTTTTTTCCCATGTGGTGGGGCAACATGTTTAGGGGGGTCATGGAAAGGGTAATATGGATTAGCTTGTGGGGGGACTCCATATTGAGTGTAGGAAATAGATGTTTCACCTCCATTAATGGAGTTGTATGATGTGGTAGGTGGTGGAACTAGAATTGTTACTTGAACCGAGTTGGATGGTGGTATAGGTACATTCCCTCCCATCGAAGGAGTAGGAGGAGCTATAAAAGGCGTTTGAGTGGTGGGAGAAGGATAGCATGTGTTCCTCATGTATGGATGATGGTATTTGTTGGCCCCAGATGTAGGTACTAATTAAGAATATGGGTTAAAATGGGACATGGAGATGATCATTCCATGTACAACATGTGATGTTGCAAGTTTTGTTTTACTTAAGGGAAGAGGATGAGGAACATCTAGCAATATGGAGTATAAGTACCCTGATTAGGAGTAAATAAAATCAAACTATTGGGCCTTTGTGATGACGTTATTTTTAGTTTGAGGAAAGGTTGTAGCCACATCTTTGGCGATGATAGGGACTAGTGGTTTGAGGAACCAATCTAGTCATTGTTGAGGGGTGGTATCATCTTTCCAAATGCTTCTCCTCCAACGCCATTCATGAATATGATCAACGATATGGACTGTTTTGGTTTTTTTTAATTATTAAATAATTTCCAAACCAATGTCATGATGAGCAGGGAGTTGGAAAAAATATAAGAAAGATTTTTCCAATGATTCAAAGGTCACGTGGGACCCAAATTTCTTGTCCACATACCATTTGGCAGACGAGTCAATAAGCGTTTGTTGGAACAATCTCAAATGAATGGAATCTTCCATAATATTGTTGGAAGAGCACCACCAGTTAAAATACATGATATGATTGGTTGGGTCTTCTCCTAGAATTCATTTGAACTTTGGGATGTTGAAAGGTAGCTTGGTGGGCATATTCAACCATGTGGGATTGTGAAGGATTGGGTCATTCATTAGTTTGGTCAAATCTGAGATGTGGAGAGACGCCAAGTATGGCATGGAAAGATGTGTTCTAGTAAAGGTGCGTTTTCGTTGAGAATAAGTTCCTTCTGAGGATGGTTGGGAACCCGTACCCTATGAAGAAGGATGAGCTACTCCTTATTGTGATGGAGGACTTGTGGGTGGGTTTTTCAGGATATTGGTGCCTAGCAAGGTGTAACCAAGAAAAGTTGATCCTAAAAAAGTTACACTCATTGGTGTATGTGTTGGTTGAGTTGATGTTCAAACCAAATTAGGGATGCCTCCCAATATCGGAGGTAGGTTTCTTAGGTGTATAGAATTACAGGGATTCTGGGGTTTTCCTATGATTCAGTACAAAATGAAAATGTGCGTGATTCGTAGTGAGAGAAAAAAATGGATGAGTGATTTTTTTAAATATGGATTATTTCAACATTATTATTTAAAGGTGCATGAAATTAATAGTGGAAATCATATTTAAAACAAGAAACTATGTAATATGGTTTGGGGTTTATCTACGTTGAGAAATAAAAGAAACTGTGCATGCCCTAAAAGACCTATTGTTCTTCCTCTAAAAAAGCATTGGGCCTTCTAAAAGAACTCAACAATGGGGTGTGAACCCACCAGAAGAGGAACTAGTGAAGGTATGAATCAATCAATTATAATGAGGGGTGAAGGGGGACTATCTTAAAAGTAATGGAGATATTTCCCAACAACCGTTGAAAATATGATTAAGGTGTGATTGCATCCCACAACCGCAACCTGGGTGGAAAAACCTATATTTGGAAACTAATCTACGTCAATGAGGAACAACATTTATATTTTGAGCTTAAGATATGTGTCATGGGATGGATACTTTACAAGAGTTGGGTGAATCAAGGTGGAATTCATAGAACAATTGGACCTTGGCCTTCGACCCTTCACGAGTATCCTCGTGACTTATGGTGTAGGAATGCTTGATTTAAAGGATTTTTGTATCTTATTTCACAACTTCTAAATTTCAATGAGAAATGATAATGGGGAGTTATTTGGATGCCTATCCCTGAGATATTAACTTATACAAAAAAAATTCTTTTGTTCTCCTCCTGTGGAGGTTAAAGACGAGTTTCTTAATAGTTTCTTTTAGGATTTGAGGTAGTTTGTAATATTGGGTTCAAGAACAAACCTCGTTGATTAATATGTTGTGGAAATTTTACAAAGGTATATGAAGTCTTTCTGATTCTCCAATATTTCTTATGTGCAAGGAGAGAAGAGAACATATGACTCCAAGTATACGATATAAATTTTAAGTGTGTGGTGAGGTTCTTTTCTATTCAATAAGTGGTGGTGCAAAAAATTATTTTCAATAATCTATTAATCAAAATTTTAACATGTGGACATCGCTTGGTCCTTTACAAATCTTTTTTAACTCTAACTTACTAAATTTAAAGACAATCCTTGCGAAATTTTACAAATCCTTAAAACTTCCTAGGTTGTTTTTTCTTAAAAACTTAAAACTATCTTAATATTGAAAACATGTGGGCATGTCTGGGCCCTTAAAAATCCTTTACGATTGTGTTTCAAAAAAGAAAACTAAGAGGTATTGACCTATTCTAATTGGTTTATTTTTAAAGGGAGATGGATCTTTCTTAACAGACCCTTTTTCTATTTCTTCCATATCACTAAAAGGTGAAAGGGAAAGAGCATACTCAAAGATATGAAATAGCTTCCTAGTCCCGATTTAATGTGATGATTTGTAAAATAAAAGATTTAGTTGTGAATTTAAAATCTTATACTAAGTCGTCCATGTGGAAACAAGGAAAGGGAAATATGCTATGTTTCTTTTTAACCTTCTAAATGTTTATGTGTGGCTAAGTACCTATGCAAGATAAAACTCTAAATCTGTTTTTTATTGGTTTTGTGAGTGCGGAAAAATAAACCTAGACTACTTGGTGAAATTAGGCTAAAAAATCCTTACAATCGGTGGGAAAGAATACTACAATTAGTGGGAAAGAATAATTTTCCGTGACTAGTAGTCTATGCGAAATGAAAATATAGACACTGCACAGTTCCACAGGATACACACATCTATTTTTCCCAAACCCACACAAACATAGAGAAATTTTGGGATTGAATTTCAATTAAGTTCTATTGATTAGAGGCACAATTATTGCATCTGAGGGTTGGACGAGGCTAGTTTTGATCCCTACAAACATAATGAGTAAACAAAAATCTATAATAGCTTAATTGGGGAGGAATTTGATACCCATCCCAAGTATGGTGACCAATCCATTGTTCTTGTTTGAGCACTAGAATGAGTTAGTTGATTAGTTGCTCAACTAAAGAGAAAACAAGAAAGTAAATAACAAGAAAAAACACTAAACTAATAAGGTAAAAACCTAAATGGATGCATGAAAGAGACAGAAGAAATAGCTACCAATAGGATTGATCTTCATATTGATAACACCTAGAGGAAGTATGGGAACTTATGGGTGCCCTATTCCTCCTTGGGAGGGCTCTTTAATAACCCAAATACAAAGCTCTCTTCTTCTAAAACTGGAAATACAATGGTGAAGACTTGATGGTTTAGTTTCTCAAGAGGAGAGAAATGAAACACTTGCTATAGATACTCAAGTATCTGTAAGAGAAATATGTCTTCTATAAAACCAATGAACAACATAAAAATACGCAAAATTCTTCTCTATGTTTGCATAAATTGGTCGTGTATTTATAGGACCAATGCAAACGTTTTCATAACTTGCTTGTAGTGTGAATGGGAGCTCTTTGAAGGTAATTCCAATCATTTTAGTAGCCTCGAGCATAGATTTCAGGTTGATTTGAGTGTCTTGTCTTAGTACACCCCAATATGGAAGTGGTTGAGGCTTGACCAATTTCATTAATGCATCGTTTCCACATTAGCATGGGTTATTGTGGATACAACCATGTATACCACATAATTTTCACATTCAACATTGTGTTGTCTCGCGTGGATGTGCGCAAGTAAGCCTTGGGGAATTTGCGCTAAAATTGAAGAACTATTTGTATAGTTTTGCTTGTTGAATAGATTTTGTAAATGCTTGAGTTATCGTGATTAATATGTTGTACTGGTACTTTCTTCCTCCATTTCTTGTATTACTGTGAGCAATTTTTCGGTGATAACAAGAAGAAATAGGTATCCTAGGGAAGTCTGTATATCGAGACAACTCTTTTAAGTGTTTACAAAGACATTTCAGAGCACCATCAAACTATTCATCAACCCATCATGGATTCCTACTCAGTATTAGTTCCACCAAAAATTCAATAGGTCAGACATAAGTTTTGGTTGATCTGATTTCCTTGTGTATCAGGCAATGATTTATTTCCTCACCATGCATGAATGATGCAACCATGTAGATACAACATATTGATGTATACATCCAATACCCAAAAAAGGGACACTAATGTTTTTATAGAGTTGTAGAGAATACACTTGTGAAACATTATTACACTCAAAATCCACCTAAGGTGCAATTAATTAAAAATTTTCTTGCATTATGTTGAACACATCCATCAAACTAAAATAGGGGGATGATCTTAAATTGTTTTAGGTCATGATGGTATAAAACGTAATGGACCAATTACATCATAATATTTTTCTTGTTGTTTTTCTAAGTCGTTTTTCCATAACTTTGTTCATTAAGACAATCGATTTGGGAATTTTACTATTGGAATCTATTCCAAACAGTTGGGTTATCCCCCCTCCCCATGATTTCTCTCATGGATTTCACTCAAAGTGTTTCTCTAAGGATATTCATCATTATTATTATGTTTCTTCCTATCTTCAGGTTCACTTATCCAATTGACATATTTGGATCAATGTTTCTTTGTTATGGTTCACGCATTTGATTCAATCTCTGCATGTATTTAAGTTTTTCTTTGAATGTGTTTATTTTATCCCATTAGGTATGAGTGCTAATATCGTTGAACTTACCCAACTCCTAATCAAAGAAGAAGTAAATACCTTCATATAATACCTAATGTTATTAACATCACACCTTCAAATCCTCCATCACAATCTCACCAAGGAAAATAAGTTTTAAATGAATTTTAATTATGGTATGACCTTAATAATAAATTTAATGAATTTTTACTTTCCAAGTTCCCTATACATTTGGTGTCTTATCAATTGGGAAAAGTAAAATTAATAGGAATGGGGATATTATAAATCTCCTATATCATATTCCTGATATTCTCTTAATTCCCTAATCATCGTTATTGAGCTCCCAAAACATTGTGACTGGACCTTGGTTTATTCAAAGAATTTATCTTATGGAAATTTTCCTTATCAAAATCCCTACAGTTACATGAGGATGTCCTAGTACACTGTTACTAATATAATATCATTTCTTCCTAGAGAACATACCTCTCACTTGTCCATCTCATCCCACATCTTTCTTAATGAACCCATGTTTTCATCCTTGAGGCACAAATAAACGATCCATCCTCTTTTTACCATCTAATCGACTGCATCTCTCACTTTCTTCTTATACAACCAAATTTTTATTTACTCATTTTGCAATTTATACGTTCCACTGTATCTTGAATACATCATTTGGATGATAAACTAATCTCTAGGTAAGAACATGGGACTGGATTAATTATGATTGGGCACTGAAGGGACTCTGATAGGTCATCAAATGAATGTGGTTTTCTTCCTATGGATTATTTATACAAAGTTCTAAATGGTGGATACTGACTGGTAGTGGTGGGGAAACACTTACATTACTAAGTGTACCAAGATAATACCTAAGTAGAGGAAAGTATTTAACTATATTTTCTTTGAGCTCCATCCACTTCATATTAATAATCTAACTATTACGATGGTGGTCATGGGTTGAACCCATGGGATAAAATAAAATACAAATCCTCCAATCATCAAATCAAAGTAAATCTCATACCACCCCACTTCCTTGAAACCCTATGTGAGCTTATGCATATCTATATATAAAATCTAAAAGGGTGAGAATACCTTGAAATAAAAAGGAAGTTGAAATAACTATCAATGGTGTGGAAAGTACAAGTAAGCCTATCGGGGCTATGAATTCTCGCTAATAGTGGGTCCATGCTCGTATGGTATCGAGGAAACTTCGTTGGGGCTATGGATGCTCGTTGGTAGTGAAGCAATGCTAAGAAAAGAGGCATGAGGAACATACTTATGTAGATGTATATTTGTTATAGAGAATATAACCTATGGTAAGACCATGGTCTATCAGGGTTTTATAACAAGTTGAAGAATTTACCTCACTAAAAAACTCTTAGAAAATGACATGCAATGTGGAAAGTAATTTAAAGTTGTTGATATATTTTATAAATTGAAGAATTATTTGTTCTACTCATAGCTACCGGGAACTTACCTACGAATTCTTGAACTTACCTTTAATGTCCATATCGGAAGTGAATACCTTTAAGTTTCTATGGCATATATAACTGGTTATTCCAGTGTGTTTCCACTTTTTGTTTCCATGACACCCCCTTTTCATTTTTCTCTTACAAGAAAGAGGAAAAAGGCCCCCCTACTAAAAATATAACTTCATCATCTAATTTTTGTTGGATATATTCTATATATTGAAATAAAAAAGATGAATTTTTTATCATAATAAACTATTATCTTTGAGGGAACATTGCTCTGATCATTGCATAATGAAATCAATGGTTTTTCCATAAGATCTATGTTTTTGTTGATCCTCTATCACTCCTCAACTTCGGGTCTCATTGCACTTAACATGAATATTTTAGTTAATTATAGTGATATGTTTTCTCTTTGTGCAAGGAGTTCAAAATGCCATTTCATTGCATCTTTCAAAAGTGAATAGTTGACTTTGCTAAATGACACAATTACACACATATTATAATTAAGATCATCCCAATGGGCCTTGAGCTATTACTTTCAATTAGGAAGGTAAAAAATCTCTGTCCTCATGATGATGGAAGATAAATTAGCTAAGGTCAAGGCGAACATGTATTTATGCTTATAATTCTTTTATTATGGGTAAGCCTATCCCTTCTATTATTTTTCACTTGATGACTCAAGAAAATAAATAGAAATTATTACATAACAATAGTTATCTTCATCCTTGTATAACATAGCCTAGTCATGTTGTGGTTACAGGAACAAGGAGACTTATCATAAAGTCATTACTCACAAAGAATGACTTCACTATTTTGAATTCTCTATTGTGACACACTTCAGTGAAAGGTGAGATACCATTAGATGATCATAGGCACCTTCTAACCTTGTCCTATTATCCTAACTTAGTTAATGATCATAGCTCAATAGATAGATATCTTAGCATTCATAGGGAAACTACGTCTATCTATAGATATCTTAGCATTCATAGGGAAACTACGTCTATCTATAGATATCTTAGCATTCATAGGGAAACTACGTCTATCTATGGGCCTTCCTTTAACATGTCTCCATTAGTTCCTTATCCGTATACCCAGGTCTAAGCACTTCCATTGGAGTCGCAACCCATGGTGCGAACCCTCACCTCCTTTTCAATACCTGAATTCGTAACCTATCGTGGATCCCTTTCTTCCCCACCCATAGGGATTTCCTTGTCGACCTTTCTTGTATCAGGATCCTACTTCACGTCGCTTTAAAGAGGTTCCAAAATCCTAGAGGCCACAATCATGTCAGACATTCTTCATCAGGATTGATCCATCTAGATGATAATTGAACACCCCTTCCCGATTTTTCAACATTTGGAGTTTGCAAGCCTATCAGACTCTCCTCTATTAGATATATATTTTTTAACTCCTCTCCCTCCCTCAAATCAGTCCTTTTTTTGAATCAAGGGCCTAGGCCATGAACATGACCACCCATCCATCCAATTGAAATTGGACTAACCCCCGACTTATGTGTTTTCTTTCATTTTCGTTATCGGATTCCGATAACCTGTCGGGCTAAACACATCGTATTTCTCCACTTTATTGATGAAAATTTCCCTCGGGGGATTTCCTTATCCGATAATCTCATCGGACTATCCTACCGAACCAACCTTTTATCTCATCAAATCTCCTTACCATAACTATTTTCCTTGTAGGGGTGACATGGTGTCAACATGTTGATCTAAAGAGCTAAATTAATGTCTTTTGAATCACCTTGAGACTAAGACTCCATGCACTCGTTGGACATATCCTTTAGAGAAAATATGGCAGGTTCCCTCCTCCCGAAGACCATTGCCCTACCCGTGTCCAAAGTACCATTGGAATGTGCCTATCTTACAAGCTTATTAGATTTGTCCTTCCCGAGAGCCTATCCATTTTTCCCTTCCGATAGTCTTATCAGAAACCCTCCCATTGGAAGGAATATCTTAGAACCACTCGAAGAGTTTTTATTTTCGAGTACCATCTCCTGAAAAGGAAATCAAGTTATCCCGTCACACTTATTGAATTTCCTATTTACTTATTTTATTCACCCTTCATCAAATCTCAATTGTAATACTGTTAGGATTATAATTGGTATCATCCGTCGGGAAGAAAAAAAAGTATAAGAATGTTATGGTCAAAGTTCCATAGACATATGTGACAAGTACGGGAACTAACAAATCAAGGGTTAAGATTCACTTCAATAGAAGATCGATGGTACTCGAATCTCTTGGTAAGAAGATCATTTGTTAAAAAAAGGAACCTTAAACTAAGAATCAATTTAACTCGTCTCTAAATTGAAGGGGTAAGGGAAACATTAAGCTAAGCACTATTTCCGAAAAGTATGGAAGGACGTGAAGATTTAGTGACCTGAGCAGGGTAAAAAAATAAAGGGAAGAGAATGCTCCACACTCGTCTCCATAAGAGAATCCAAGATTGACATAGAGGGAACATGGTCGTACCTTGGAATACTCCTTCGAAATCTGAAAGGGCACGGAGAGGCCATGAGATAAACATGAATTTTCTCGCTATATGATAAGGTAGATCTTTCATGCGTGCTATCATCTTAGAAATTACACTAGCCTCATTAAATGGATAGAAAAAAAAAAAGAGTGTAATTCATTGTCCTAACTAAAGAAAGCTAAAAGAAAGCAAAGTGACATGCAAGGGGAAACTTGTCGGAAGTGAAGACAGAAACATGGTTGTAAACATAACTTACAATACGATCAAAGCATGGAAAAATAACGTATGATGTGCGGAGAACATA
>JASDQU010736075.1:64164-76268 GCA_032191745.1 Picea mariana
GACTAATTGATATGAACTATTTCTATAATCAATGATAGAAATTTATGTTGTATCTATTTCTTAGAATTTCTCTTGCAAAGGATAAAGCATAATTAATTAAAGTATGTACTTCATTTTCCATGAAATTAAATTAAACTTAGTTAGAATTCTTTGGAGGACAGTTAGTTGTTCTTTCCCCTTTTGGTGAAATTGCACAAGATTTTTTCTCAAATAGAAAATAGTACAGTTATGGTGGCATTGCAAATCCATATGTGAGAGGTGGCATAGATCACACTGATTCATAGAAAATAATAAGGAATGGAGTTGAAAGAACAAAGATACTAGAAATAGGATGCACAATGGTTCACGCTCAGATTAAGTCCACTCCAAAAGAAAGGTGAGTAAATGTTGAGAAACATGCTATGGATGAAGCCCAAATTAATTCAGACATCGTGTTGTGAAAGAAAAATAAATTCAAAAGATGAATGTTGAGTCATGGGGATATTATTGACAACCACAACTAACACTATTATGTAAAAGGAAAAAGTTTAGTTCACAGATTGAGACTTACAATAGTAGTAACATATTCCCATCATTTCAAGGCATCAATGAGTAGAAATAATAAAGATAAATATATAAATTGTAGAGCTTATTCTAAGAACTAAGGTAATAGTAGGGAGTATTTTTTAGATCGTAAAAATGATATGAAAGAGATATCACAATACAGAGACCTGAAAAGTATATAAAAGAAAGGAAACAAACTCCAATACAAGTAATAGTCCTATCTTTAGTCCTATCTTTATCAGGGGACAACTTGCACAATAGTAAACACAATAATGAGAAAGACAATAGGTATCATAAAAGAAAATCCACACCCTCATATAGATGATCAATAACTACATCATGTATACTCAGAATAGATGTACCATAGGAGAGTAAAAGAAGGAAGAACTTATAAACATAACGAAAGGAGAGCATATACTAAATATTAGTAGGGGAAAATTATAAGAGAGAAATATGAATTTCATGGAAGAGAGGTATCTTTACAATGGAGAATGGTTTGCAACACGGGGACAAGGGAAACGATACTAAAAGAGACGACATGAAAGAGCTCTTGAATGTAAGAAAAAGGATGAATACGATGGGTGACATGAGCTTGATAAATAAGAGAAAAGGCATATTGGCATATCGAAGTGTATTTTTGGATGAAGAGTTGGGAAGCTAAGTGCCTTATGAATTGGAATATCTCATTTCATATCCCTTAGTTCATTACGTTTTCCATAAATTTGAACTCTTGCAAATTGGAAGCATTAATTTGAACTCTTGCAAATTGGAAGCGTTAGTGAGTCGATGGAAACATCACTAAGCGGTGTATTTTCTTTGCATCGCTCACACTTTAGTTGGGTTCTTGTCCCTTAATTGATTCAAAACTGGTCATAGTATTTTTTGTTTGTAGATGTTGATAGGTTAGAGATCCCCGGGAAATGAAGAAGCCTGATATACCTAAAAAAGGGCTCAGCGAAAAACAAAGGAGTAAAAATATTCTCTTCAATAGGTGACATTAGAACTAATATTTCCGATATTTTCTTAAATCCAATCCGATCGTCAAGGCAATAGAATTGGTGCCATTTGGATCTCTATCATCTGTTTCACTGCCTTTCCTCTTGTATGAATTTTATCCCCCACGACACCAATTGAGTAGACTCAAATTTATCTAGTTTGAATTTAAGATAAATATGTATTAATTCTTTCACTTGTTTTTTGGTTCAAAAATACTTGGCATGCCTCAAAATGAAATCAAATAACATTTACCTGGACTATGATGCTTCCTACTCTTAGGAATCCTTACTTTGCATTGTTGGACTATGATGCTTCCTACTCTTAGGAATCCTTACTTTGCATTGTTGATGTTATAGCAATTTTTTTTCAAATAATAAGAAAAACACTATTTGGGACAACATGGAAAAATTATTTTGCATTATTAGTATTTTAGCAATTCTTTGTTATTTTTTATTGATATTCTATTCAATTTTTTTTTCCTTTCAAATATATAAAAAGAAAAAAACTATTTAATAAAACTCCATGCTCACTTGTAAAACAATAAGAAATTGATACAAGTGTAAAAAGAAAATGATGATTTAAACAAAAATTGAGACAAATAAATAAATATAAGACTTCAATAAATACTTTAACCATTACTTGTGTTTTCTTAATAACATTATATCTAATAAAAAATCAGTGTGATTGCCCTTTTCTTTATTTTCATATTTTTTCATGCCATCCTTTACTATGCAAATAGTTTTGGCCATCCATGCCAACTTTTGAATAGAATCAATCATTAGTTATAACTAGTGGTGTGGACCTAAAAGAACTATTCTCTATCACTATAGAGGTTGATGTGAATGGTGATGAAGAAGGTAAATCGATAAAACCATATTGTTTTACTTACTTTTTTGGGTTTTTCATTAGAATGTGCAATTTGATAACATGGTTTATGTAACTAATATATTTTAATCAATGTACTATGTATGTATGTATGATTGTTATTTATTTGAATGTATGTTTGTGCATCTATGTGATCTTGAATATGGAATTATGTAATATTTATTTATGGATTGGGTTAATATGGATTTTTTTCAAGGTTTTTTTTGTTGAGTTAGGTATGTTAAATTATATTTTCTTTATTATTGTTAATATAAAAGTTTATAAGGCATATTTTCATATATTTTGATGGATTATGTATAAATTTTGATTTTTGAAATCGAAATGGGGTATTTTGGTTTATAGTGGTTATAAAGGTGCTAAAAGTATCCAAAAATAAAATAAAAAATGAAATGATTATGTTGAAATAGCTTAATAAATAAGATAATGCATGGAAGATGATATCTACAACCATTGTAGGAATCCAAATTGTGATAGGGATTTTAATGCTTGTTATTAAAAAAGTGAAATGATTATGTTGAAATAGTTTAATAAAGGAGACAATGCATGTGAGATAATATCTACAACCACTATAGGAATCCAAATTGTGATAGGAATTTTAATGCTTGTTATTGCATATTACTTACAATAGAGGAAGAACTCGTGAGCATAACTAACTTGACTTTGGAAAGTTTCAGATGCTACACTGACTATGCTTTTTCATGTTTTTGTATTCTCATGTCTCTAGTTGTTGCCAATTATGTGGCTACATCTAGTGCATAAGCTAAGAAAATTCCATATATAGACATGGAAGATTAATGAAGAATTATATTTCACCTATAAAGAAAATTATTTTTTTTTCTATTAAAATTAGGAAAATTAAGCCCAACAAAAGACAACATTTCTTTAGTATAAATAGTACTTACAAGACCATTGTAATAAAAAATATCAATTAATTTCACTAAATATATTAGTATGGTTAGGAATTACCCATAATTGCATTAAATATATTAATATGGTTAAGAATTTCTCATTTCTTTTAGTATTCTATAAGTATAAGTGCTATGTTTAATGAATCTTCTATGTAACTTCCATCTTTTTTTATTTTAACATCTCACTAATTTATTATAAAAAATAATACATCATAAAAAATAATAATGAAAATATTAATTAAATTAATTTATTATAACTTAAGTTATCATAGTAATTTTTTAATAATTTTTTGTGTGAAGATATTAATGAAATGAATTTATTATAACTATAGAAGTTTTCCTAGTAATTTTTTAATATAATGATAACTTAATTTTTTAATAAAAAAATTTGTGAAGATATTAATGAAATGAATTTATTATAATTATGGAAGTTTCCATACAAATTTTAATATAATGATAACTTTTAGTACAAGGTAATCTTATTTCTAATTATTTTTTAATTTAATTTAATTTTTTTTTAATTTATATTTATTTTAGTTGAATTGCAAAATTGATTTGATTCTAATTGTCATTTTAATTTTAACAATAATTTAATTTTAATTTTATATTTATATATATATATATATATATATATATATATATATATATATATATATATAATAAATAATTTAATTTTAATATATATATTTTTATTTTTGAATTATTTATAAAATTTATATTTTTTATTTATAACTTATGAATTTAATAGATAAGTTACCAATATTAAATATATAATCAATGTTAAATATTGTTTTGTTATTTTTTATGCTTGGGTTTTATTTATTTTTGTTAATATTGATCATAAAGATGATTAGTCATCTACATATGTTAATGTAAATACAAGTTACTTACTAGTTTGTATAAAAGGAACAAAGTGAATTTAGCTTTCACTCATGATTATTAATACAATAATCAATGTATGTTTTTGTCATATATTTATTTAACTTCTAAAATGACATTGGTTATTTTCATTGAAGGAAAAATCCATTTATTTCTAATAAATTAATATATATTTTTTAACTTTTTCTAATAATTTTAATAACTTTTTATTTCAAAGTGATTAATTATATTAAATAAATTCTGTTTATTAATTTGTTTATTTCATTTCAATTAATTTATATAACTTTTAACATTTTCAATAAACAAAACAAACAATCCATATGTTGTGTTTTGATTTAATTATAATTTTCTATTATCTTTTATTAGTCCACGTTAAGGGAATATGTTTTGTGTTTTAATTAAATTATAAATTTTTATTAATTCAAGTCAAGGGTACTATGACAATGAATTTTAATTTCAATTTTAAATTTATATATCAAATCTAATCTTTAATATAAAAAAATAAATATATATATTTTTAATATAATAAAAATATTTAATTTTCTCAATTATAATTAAATAATATATTTAAAGTCTTATTACAATATTCATTTCTTTTAATATTTAAAATTAATTAACATAATTAATAGATTTAACTTCATTATCCAAGGTTTGATATCCATTGTACCAGTGTGCCAAACAGTCCGGCATCTTGGATTCAAGGTTGCTCGGTTACACTCGGTGCACCCTGTATCTCCTTACCGTATTGTGATATTTTCAAAATGAAAAACAAATTATATTTTTTAGTAATTTTTTTTATTTATTTTTTAAAAAATTAATAAAATATATTTATTTAAAAAAAAAATAGGCTTTTTAATAAATCTAACAATAATAACGTATAACCAAATTTATAATAACCTACGAATAATAAAAAGTTAAAGTTTTATTTTTAAAAATAAAGTAAGTTAGTATTAAATTATATATTTGTTTGATTTTTTTTTCAATTATAAGCTACAAAATTTAAATTTCATCATAAGTGAAACTATCATCACAAGTTAAAGTGTCAACAAATTTTGGATCGAATTTATGTCAAAACAAATTTTCCAATATTTAGTTTTGGTTTGGGCTAAACGTTTTATCTTTTGTGATTTTTGATTAAAATTTTGGAATGTAAATCTAAATAAAATGGCTATTTTATGTTGTTTAAATTGCATTTTTGAATGCATAAATGGATTCAGCTTGCTGAAAAACTCTTGAAACACTTAGATTATACAAATTTAACTATTCAAATTTGCAAATCCAACTATTCCCCATTTAATTTAATACAAAATAAAAAAAAAAACCTAAAAAAATAAAAAGTTTAAACTAAGCGTCTAGTTTTTGACTTAAAAGTCAAAACATTATTAACTTGGGAAAACAAAACTTTACTCACGAAATGTCAACTAAGTTGCCAAAAATGTAGTCAAACGGTACAGCTTCATTTGCAGACTATACCAGCGAAAGTAAAACTTGCAACACAAACGTGATAAAAAATTCTTGCAAAGTTTCTTTTGAAAAAAAATACATGTGTTGGGCATATAATTCACCTTTTTTTTTTTGTTTTTCAGCAAAGCTTGTAGATGAAATTTTACAGACGTTTTGAGTACTTTAGCGCACGGAAAACTAGTGCCATAAGGGTGATTTTGAAAGACGATTTGGGATCAGTACCTACCATATGCTACTTCGTTTCATGTTTCTTAAACCTGCAAAAGCATCAACCACTGAGCTTTTAAATAAGCCACATCTTTCCACACTTATGATGTATTTCATTGGCTTCTTCATTTTAAAATTTGTCCCACATTGATTAAGATGCAACTGCCATCTAAGATTTAGTCAAAATTGTTTACTTATATCAAATGAATTTTGTTTACAAATTTGTTTATTAATATAAGATTTACTTTATATTTTGTTTGTAGAATTTAATATTTAAAAAATTTGCTATGATATCCTATATTTATTAGTTTATTATAAATGAGAGATTTGTTTCCAAGTGTCTACTTAATTTGATGATGTAAGAAATTGTTAAGATGGTAATTTATCATATATGAGTGATTCGTTTCCAAGTGTCGAGTGATGATTTTTTCTTAATTGACTTATTTATAGATATTTTAAATTTAATTATTAAACACTATAATTTAACAATATTTATTTATTTATAAGAGAATCATTACCGCCCTGCGGTCTTTCATAAAGTATGCAATAATTTCTTTATTTAGTACTGTACAACCGAGTGGACTTCATGTGCCATCCATCAACTATAACCAAACAGACACTATGCTTATAAAAGACAGTATCATTACAACATTGGGCCGGTGGCATGACTATGATAACATTTAGATATGTGAAAAACGTAAAATCCTCCGTCAACGTTTCAAGCGTAGACCAAAATCCAAGATGAACTATTCGACCAGAAAAACACTATCGATATTATAACACACAATTGATGATTGAGGAAACTCTGGTCAATGCTATAACTTCATCGTGGTTATTGCTGTTCTCTTTTTATTTTCACAGAAGAGACTTTGGTACTGGAGTGATCACACGGGGCATTTATTAAGTATCTTCGTAGTCTTGTTTAGAAAGATCAAATATTATTTGAACTTTTCAATCTTTTTGGAGTGTTGATTTAATTGGTTAGTATATAGTTTTTTTAGGTTTTGCTTTAAGTTTTAAAATCACAAGTTCAAAGTCATTTGAAAAAGAATCTATTAATCTTTCTTTATTTATTGTTGAAGAAATTCACAATAAAATACAAAATATGTAAAGGAAATGAAAAATCTATCATGATAAACTATTTAAAGTTTTTTGAAAATTGATACCCAAAACAGTTTTTGAAATTAATAAATTGAAATATATAGAAAAATATAGGTTATTTTTTTTTATAAATATTTTGTAATCAAATTTCAAATAATTAAATTCAATATTCATAATTATAATCTTTCTAAATATTACATTCAAAATTCACCGTCTTTGGATAGCACTATGGAATCTGGTAAGTTAATAAATCAAGCACCTTCTTTATCTTCATTTTTATCGGATTTCGTTGATTCTGGGAGTAAGGGGTTCGTAAAGGTGAATGCGTTGGGTGAGGTTGTAATTAAGTGGGCAGCATGAGGTGATGTTAGTGCATATGCAGATGCCAGGGCATGTTGTAGGGATGGGTTTTTGCTTAGGTCTTGTGAGGAATCTATTGTTGTTGAGAAGGTTTTGTTTGGGGTGGGATGGGGGTGTCCTGAAGTGGAAGGTTTTTCAGGTTTGAATTTGAAGGATGTGGGTGACTTGAGGGAGTGACTAGAAGAGGGGGACACTCTAACCAGTAGAGGCAGTTCCTCTCCCTTGCTAGTGAGTGGGCTCTTGGAGGAGAGGGTTGCATTGTCTTCTGTGTTGGGGGAAGAACAACAAGATGAGCGGAGTTGGCTACAAGAGGTGGGGTCTGGCTTGGGGGATAAACAGGTTTTTCCTGTGCGGTGTCTCTTTAGTGAGGTTAGGGTTCTCACGAGTGAAGGAAGTAGTGTCTACGGTACCATTTCTATGGGTTTATTTGTTGAGATTATTCAAGAAGTGGCGCAAGAGGATGGTTGTTGCAAGGGTGGGGTTTCATCATCTGATTCTTTAAATGTTGTTGGCCAAAACACTTCACAGTTTTTTTGGATTTGTAAGAGTCTTTCATACGTTGTATTCTGTCTTATTGGGATGAACTCTCTCAGATGCCTTTGCAAGTTTATGATGGGGGGGACCTTCTATATAAACCTATAGAAAGGTATGGGAAGAAGGATTTGTGTTATAACCCTAATTTGCACCAGATATGCTTACCTAGCATTAGGCCATCTCAGATTTCTTCTTTGCCAAAACACTACTGAACAACTCTTCTTAAAAACCCCCTTTATAAAGGCCCATGTGCCCTACCCCATTACTGCATGCGTGTACACGCTAGCTGCCCCAATACAACCCACGTGTGCCTACAAAAGCATCGAAAGAGGAAAGTTGTTGATGGAACACAAATCTTTTTGTAAGTTAACTAAATCTTTCGGCCAGACACGATCGGTCATTCAACCAAATACATAGCTCCTTCTAGCCTATAAAAGAAGGGGTAGGGGTCCCATTTGAAAGGAGGAAAATCATATTAAAGAAACTATACCCAATTGAGCATTCCCCTTGTCCCAACCTTTAGCCATCCTTGTGCAAAGAGAAGTATAGAGAAAAACAGTTGGAGGACACTCACAGAGGAGCCTAGGACCAGTGTCAAGGAGCAATGTCGATCACATATTGTAAATTTACTCTTGTGAAGATCAATACAAAAAGGAATGCTTTTCCCATCCCGCCATATCATGTGTTCAAGTTGAATGTTTATTTTATGATATTGTCACAACTAACCCAACCATTAATATATGAAATGCATGTTTGCAACCTTTTGTTTGTTTATGTGTGAATGCAGGTCAACTTTGGGAGGGGCCTTGCAATCAAAGAGCGAGTGAAAGCAAAGGGATCTACATCAAACGAAGAAATTAAGGTAGAGTTACCGAATCTCATTTACATCTTTGTATTGAATGAATGTGGGGCTTTGTGTTGGGAGAATAGGAAAGAGTAGAGGCCTTTGAAATGGTCATTTTATGCATGCATGATTAGAGCCCTTAAATGCTAAGTCCGTAGGAGGGATTCCCACCCACAACATAATTGGTGACCATACTGGGGATCTCTCAGGTTTTCTGGGGATACTTTTTTGATTATTTAAAAAAAAAATTATCACCTTTTTTCTGAGTTTTTTCAAGAGTCTGAGCTAGTAGGGATTATGGTCTTCCATACCAGTACTCCCTGCTTTCTTTTCTTAGCTGCATTTTCTTTTCGGGAAGTCACAGAGGTACACGTGACCTATATAAGGCTTGCATATGTGTACACACACCTTACCTTCACGCATCCCGCGTGCACATGCTAATTCATGAAGTGTCAGTCATGTGTCTGAGTTCAGGGAAATTTTTGTTTAGAGAGGAAGTCATCTTCTCGTGATCCTTCTCAAGGGTTTTTTGAAGCTCATTCCAGTCTCTGTTTTTGCAGTTTGTAGCTTAGGTACCACCTCAGATCAGTTATGTTCTATGAAATTTTCCTTGAATTTTTTTTCTTTCCTGACAAAGTAAGTTTTTGAGTCTTCAAGAGATTTTGGTTCTCAATACCAGTAGTCTCTGCGAGTGCTTGATTGCTTGTATTTTCATTTTTGAAGAGTTGTAGAGGTACACACAGCTTGCATAAGGTCTGCATGCATGTACATGTGCTATGACCTTACATAGCTCGTGTGCACACACTGGTTTTTGAACTATCAGTAATGTACCTATTAAGAAAAATTTTATTTAAGGAGAGGCAGTCATCCTTTTCCTTGACAAGAGTTATATCTCTCAGGATTCTTGGTCTCTGTCATAGCAATTTTAGCATAGGTTGGATTCCAACATAGCTTGTTTTTTCATTGAAAGATTTATTGTGTTTCCTAGCTTTTTAAACTTATTTTTAGCTTGAAATTTTGAGAAAAATAAGTTGCAACTGGCGCCATGAATCGTGCTTTCATCAGTTTCTTTTAGAATTTTTTTTTATTTCTTCTTTGATTGGAAGAAAATATAAAAACTTTAGCTTGTTAGGTCTCATTCTTTCTTGGCATTTTCTTTACATTGTTATTTGAAAAAGAAAAAGAAATTAGCATAGTGTTGGGTTTTCTTGTCATCTTAATAACATTTCAAAAGAAAATAAGAAAGATAATCCTTCTTTTCTAGTGTTTCTTACAAGTTTAATTTTTTGCAAGAGTCTTAACAACATCAGTTGCACTACCGTACCCTTTTTTGAGTAAATCAAGCTAGTAAAAAGAACGCTAATTAAAATTTACTAGACTTTATGTTTGTATGGTCCATCAACTAGATTAGGCTAGAGCCTTGATTTAGGTTGGAGAGGAAACTCTTCAAGGCTATAAAAAAAACATACCAGTCTGTGCTAAGGAGTGTAGAATTATAGTAATGTGGAAATTATTTGGGACCCTCCTCTAACACAGGGGCTAAACACGAGGTTGCATGTAGAAAGGTAGCGGAGATAACCCCTCCAAAGTCAGACCAAGCGTAGTGGGGAATGCATATAGAGAACTTGTCTTGGGATTCCATTGATCACATTTGTCACGGAGCTTCATGGGTCTCGAATCTGTTCGAGGTCTTCAGTCATCTTCTAGAACACTTTCTTTTGATACCCTTGAAAGGTTTTGGGCTTGACACCCTGCTCATTGTGGTCCACCTGACTGTCAACTGTACCCGCCTGGTGATTGTTCAGGAGTTGGCAACCTAGTTTCCTTTAATTTAGGGACTTACACAGGTGACCGCGGGGGTATACCATAGTACCTAGGGTAGACATCAGGCCATGATTTACAGAGTATACCCAGAGGGTGCTTCTATATTCGAGTTGCACTTGCACCAGTAAGTTGCTCTAGTGTTGGTTGGTGTAACTTTTCTTCCAACTAGTTATTCGTTTGCTTGATTTTCCTTTAGGAGTTTTTATAGTGTGTGCTTTGTGCTCCCTAGTTTTCCATAGTGAGTTAGTCAGTCATGGCTTCGAGTCTCTGACCTAGGGTGGTAGACCGCCCACTCTACCGGTTGAGAGGACTTTCCAGTCTTCCGCTTAGAAACATGGAGCCACCTCTTTATAGGCATTGTTTTGATAACACTGGTTATTCAAACTCAGTGTGTGAGACTTTTATGGATTTGAACGATCCCTCAAGGGAAGAACCTTTACATGATATCTTCATGGCTAACATTCCAAATGATACCAACCAAGGAACCCCTTCGTAGGGGGATTCTTTTGCTCTTCCTTTCTTCGAAAACATTGGTGTCCCTTTGATGGCCACTTTGTAAATTCCTAGGTTGAATGTGGGACTACTGGTTTGGTTGGGAACCATTCCAAATGTCCTGAATGCTCTTGACACTTCTTAGTTAAGCACCTTAAGTCATGGGAACCCTGTTGATGTTTCTTCATCAACAAAGTCTTCTCCTCCTCCTTCTCTCACCTCTGGTGAAAGTACAGTTACTAGTAACCAAAATTCTAAACAAAATAGAAAGAGGAAGAATAGGAAGAAGATATCACCAACCTCTGTGAGTCATGTTGGAGATATGTCAACAAACTCTGCAATTCATGTTGAATACCAGCACCCACCCTTTGCAAGTCATGCTGGGGGAAAAAGTCCAATTCCTGCTATTCATACTAGTAATATGTATGTAGCCTCTGTGAGTCATGTTATCGACCCATCACCAACCTCTGCAGGTCATGTTCAAGATGAGAAACCAACCACTGCTAGTCATGCTGGGGGAAATGATTCTTTTGAGAAACCTAAATGGATAGGATGTAATCCTAAGTTCCCTTTTAAGCTTTGCAAGGGAGATCACCTTACTCATTTGTGCCCTGGCCTTCCAGAGGTACAAAGAGTATGGTCCCTGTCTGCAAACTCTTCTGATTTTGAGTCTTTTGAAGTTTCCTCACAGTTTATTCAACTATTGGTTGAGAAAGTGGTCATGCCGATGCATTCATCAACTGATCCCACTCCTCTTTTGAGGGGTGAGGTGCATTTAGACCTTGTAGTCTCTCAGCCTATTCATCCATTGTTTAAGAAAGTGGTCATGCCGATGCAGTCATCGGATGATCCCAATCCTCTTTTGGGGGGGTGAGGTTCCTTTAGACCATGTAGTCTCACAACCTATGCATTCATTGGCTGAGAAAGTGGTCACGTCATCACGATCTTCAGCTAATCCCACTCTTCTCTTGGAGAGTGTCGAGTATACCAAAGTGGTCATATCGTTGCAATCTTTGGCTGATCCCACTCTTCTCTTGAAGAGTGTTGAGTCTACCAAAGTGGTCACA
>JASDQU010736075.1:109284-119495 GCA_032191745.1 Picea mariana
AACAAAATAGAAAGAGGAAGAATAGGAAGAAGATATCACCAACCTCTGCGAGTCATGTTGGAGATAGGTCAACAACCTCTACAATTCATGTTGAATACCAGCACCCACCCTCTGCAAGTCATGTTGGTGGAAAAAGTCCAATCCTTGCTAGTCATATTGGTAATAGGTATGTAGCCACTGCGAGTCATGTTATTGACCCATCACCAACCTCTGCAGGTCATGTTGGAGATGTGCAACCAGCCACTGCTAGTCATGCCGGGGGAAATGATTCTGTTGAGAAACCTAAACGGCTAGGATGTAATCCTAAGTTCCCTTGTAAGCTTTGCAAGGGAGATCACCTTACTCATTTATGCCTTGGCCTTCTAGAGGTACAAAGATTGTGGTCTCTGTCTGCAAACTCTTCTGATTTTGAGTCTTCTAAAGTTTCCTCACAGTTTATTCAACCATTGGTTGAGAAAATGGTCATGCCGATGCAGTCATCGGTTGATCCCACTCCTCTTTTGAGGGGTGAGGTGCCTTTAGACCTTGTAGTTTCTTAGCCTATTTATCCATTGCTTAAGAAAGTGGTCATGTCGATGCAGTCATTGGTTGATCCCACTCCTCTTTTGGGGGGTGAGGTGCCTTTAGACCATGTAGTCTCGCAGCCTATGCATTCATTGGCTAAGAAAGTGGTCATGTTGTCACGATCTTCAGTTGATCCCACTCTTCTCTTGGAGAGTGTCGAGTCTACCAAAGTGGTCATGCCGTTGCAATCTTCGGCTGATCCCACTCTTCTCTTGAAGAGTGTCGAGTCTACCAAAGTGGTCACACTGATGCCATCTTCAGCTAATCCCACTCCTCTCTTGGGGAGTGAAGTGTCTACTGACTATGTTTTAAGCATTTCCTGTTCCGTAATTTCATAACAAAGGGGCATTCCGCTCACTTTGACCACACCCCCTCCAAGCCCTAGGATGGTTTCCTTTGATTGGAATGATCTTGTTGAGCCTCGTCTTCCTTCTTCTGCACCTTTTCAAATAAGGGTTGAAGTTAATTCAACAACATTTATCGATGTATTGTGGATGAAGGAGCCTTTGCAAGTATTTTATCCTCCTCAGTTTGGAAAGTCTTGGGATCTCCTGAGATTTTGTATTCTTCACATGAATTGTTGGCTTTTGACAGACATCCTAGTAAATATTTGGGGGTTCTTCCTCAGTTACCTATCTCTTTAGGTGGGAAGACTATCCTTTTTGATGTTATAGTGGTGCAAGGCCTATTATATTTCAATATGCTTCATGGGCATGATTATGTATATGCTATGAACGTTGTGGTATCTATGCTCTTCTGGGTGATGCATTTCCCTCATGATGGAAGCATTGTCACTATTGACCAGCTGGCATATGATAATCACTATCCTAATTCAGCATTATTTCAGGCTTCCCCTTTATATGTTCCTAGTGTTCGTGTAGACTCCACCCCTCCACGAGTTAATTATGTGGCATCTTATCCTCGACGTTCAATTTCTTATGAGAAAAAACCTGTACAATCATGTTTTCCTTCTCAAGACTTGGAATCAACAATTGATGCATTGGTTTATCCAATGGGGGCATGGGAGCCCTTGCTTCCCCCTCTTGGTCCAAGTGGGCTTGATTATCCTTCTGAGTCTGATCTTGCTGTTTGTAGATCCTCAAGCCCTCGTGCTTGTGACTCTTCACTGATAGAGTCTGCCAATCCTGGCCAGAACCTCCATCATCATATGGAGTATGGTCAGTTTACTTGATTGCATCATTTCTTATATTTTGAATTTCTTTCAGATGAGGCTATCCTTGAAGCCATGACTACGGTTTCTATACTGCGGGAGGACTTACACTGTGGTTTGTGTTTTCTTCCCTTTTGGGAGACTTTCCAAGTTAACTATCGAAGAGACTCTTGGTCTGAGCCTAACATCGGGCTCTACTTGAACCAGTTTCATACTTGAGTCATAGCCCCCAACGAGTCTTCTTTTAAGCCCTTTTTAAACCCTCTAAACATGAAAATATTGTCGAGCAATATTGTCGCCTTTCACACTCATTAAACTGAAATTTGAAGTCACATCTATTCGGCGGTAGTTTACCCCTTTCTCAGTCCGGATGGTCAATTGTACGAACAAAGGTATACTCTAGAGGCCTCAGATCTCTAGAAGAGTATTCTCATATATAATTTTAACCCTTTTTCGGGCCTCAGAGGCTAAATTTACGAAAAAGGAACCCCCACGGAGTCCATAGTTAAGCCCTTTTCAGACTCTCTAAAATTGAAAAGAATGTTGAGTGACCTTATTCTTTCACACTCATCAAAATGGTCCAGAAGAACATTCATGATGGAGTCCATAGTTAAGCTTTTTTCAGACTCCTTAAAAATGAAAAAATTGGCAAGTGATCTTGTCTTTATCACACTCGTTAAAATGGTTTTGAATAGATGTCTTGTCGATGCTAGTTTACCCCTTTTTCGAACCGACTAGACTACCTTCAAAAAGGGTACCCCATCGGAGTCTCGTTTTACATTTTTTCAGACTCTTTAAATATGAAAAACCACCGATCTTACCTTCTCTAGGTTCGCTAAAATTACATCGAAGGACGTTACCATTGTGTGTCTTATTAATCGCGTTTGCATACCCATGTCTCTGGCCTAATGCCGGCTCCATGTTTCTCTCAACTGAACCATCTGAAGCATGCCTTATACGTAAGCCCTGTAGAACCTTGCCTCTGTGTCTTGACACCTTTGGCCCCAAGAGGGATTTTTTCCGAGTATCCTTGCTTTGAACATCAGTCTTGTCCTTGCGCCTCGAACTCGTATGTTTTCAAGACTCATTCCTTCTTTGTAACATAACATTCTTTTATTCTTTTTCCAAAATTATTGGAAAAGACAAAAAAATCAAATATACCCCAAAAAAGGAAGGGAAAAGTATTTTCTTTGTATTGGTAGCAAAATGAGTCGCCCTTGGATAAAGCACATCCTTCTATTTGTTCGTCACAACCTGGGATTTAATATGACCTTAGGAAGTTGTTCCCGCTACATTGAGTTGTGTTGTCCTCCATTTGGTTATTCTTCCAAACATATTGAGAGTTTGTGTTGTCTCCTGCCTCATGAACTTATGTTAATGCCATGTTGCCTGAGTCTCATCATTTGTCATGCTATTGTCCAAGGGAAGTTTTTACCAAGCCTGAGTCATCCCATCTACAGTTTGTCTCTTTTCCTCATGCCCGACCATCCTCAGAGTCCAATCAAGTCTTTGTTCGAAATCAATGAAGCCTTTAGTCTGATCATCAAGATTCTATAGTCCATGACCGATGATCCATCAAAGACCTCTGGGTAGTGAAGTCGTATACTCACGTTACACTCCTACCCGATTTTGGAAGATTTTGAAGTTGTTTCTCGAGCTCTGAAGACCTCATCTCTAGCCATAATGCCTTATCATATTCTAGAACATGGATACTATACCTGTATATCTTTTTTGATTTTGAGATGTAGCTCTGCTATGTATTTCTCGTGGCCACACTTTATATAGTTATATAACATGGATCTACAGTGTGTTTGATTGGTAGCCATGATTTTATTTCATCCCGAGCATGGGTATGCCCGCCTCGGTGAGACAATTGTTATTTTGCAGATGGCAACTCCCGATTTCTGGTCCCTGGGTTCACTTATTTGGAACATTGGTGAAGATTGATAATGTATTTCGGCCATCAGATGCTATTCTGATCTCACACATTAGGGGGCATCTGTTATAACCCTAATTTTCACCAGATATGCTTACCTGGCATCAAGCCATCTCAGATTCCTTCTTTGCCAAAACACTACTGAACAACTCTTCTTAAAAACCCACTTTATAAAGGCTCACGTGCCCTGCACCATTACTACATGCGTGTACATGCTAGCTGCCCCAATACAACCCTTTTGTGCCTACAAAATCAGGTAAAAAAGAAATTTGTTGATGGAACACAGAAATTTCATTAAGTTAACTAAATATTTTGGCCAGACATGGATAGACATTCGACCAAATACCTAGCTCCTTCTAGCCTATAAAATAAGGGGTAGGGGTCCCATTTGAAAGGAGGAAAATCATAGTAAAGAAACTATACCCAATTGAGCATTCCCCTTGTCCCAACATTTAGCTATCCTTGTGCAAAAAGAAGTATAGAGAAAAACAGTTGGAGGAGACTCGAAGAGGAGCCCAGGACCAGTGTCGAGGAGCAGTGTCGATCACATATTGTAAATTTACTCTTGTGAATATTAATACAAAAAGGAATACTTTTCCCGTCCCGCCATATCATGTGTTCAAGTTGAATGTTTATTTTATGATATTGTCGCAACTAACCCATCAATTAGTATATGAAATGCATGTTCATAGCCTTTTGTTTGTTCATGTGTGAATGTAGGTCAGCTTTGGGAGGGGGATTGCAATCAAAGAGTGAGTGAAAGCAAAGGGATCGACATCAAACAAAGGACTTAAGGTAGAGTTACCGAGTTTCATTTACACCTTTGTATTGCATGAATGTGGGGTTTTGTGTTGGGAGAATAGGAAAGAGTAGAGGCCTTTGAAATGGTCATTTTCTACATGCATGGTTAGAGCCCTTAAATTCTAAGTCCATGGGGGGGATTCCCACCCACAACAATTTTTCTAGCATTGAAGGTGGTAGGGGCTCAGGAGTTGAGAACACATTGTTAAAAGGGGTTGTTCTTGGAGGATTAGAAAAGGGTTTTTCTCCCCTTAAAACGTGTAGAATGAGGAATTTAGTGAAAGAGAAGGAGGTTTTAGGGGTTCTTAGTGGTGGGGTGCTTGATGGTTCGACGATGCTTAGAGCTCAGAAAGCCCCGGCGAGCATTAAAAAATGATAGTGGAAACCCTAAATGTTAGGGCAATGGGGGGATATTCTAAGTATTTATCCCTCAAAATGTTTTTAGAGAAGGTAAAACCTGATGAACTTTTTATACAGGAAACTGTGGTAAGTGAAGAAAAAGTGAGAGTTTTTTTTGCTAAACTACTCCCTAACTGGTTATTCTATGGGTTGGACTCAATAGGACTTTCTGGTGGGTTATTTTCAGCATGGAATCCATGAAAATATGATTTCTATGCATATGTGACTTCTACAAGGATCTTGTTGGAAGGTACAGTTAAAGATATAAATCAAAGTTTTAATATGCTTAATTGTTATGGTCCTTACTTAGAAAGAGTGGATTTTGGGGAGACAGATAAAAATGAAGGGCTCTTTAATGAGAAGAACCTTGTTGTGGGGGGGGGATCTAAATTTTACTACGTTCTGTAGGGAAGTATGGGGGGAGAATGCTAGAGTGGATCCACTTCATCTCTATTTCTCCCAGTTGATATAAGAAGGGGGGATGGTGGATGATGCGTGGGCTAAAATGTTACCTACTTCGAGGAATGGGAGAAGGGGTGGGGATTACATAGAAAAACAATTGGACAGTTATTTGATATATGAGAAGTTAGTGGACTCAGGGTTGAGATACAAAACTTGGGTGTGTGATGCAAAGATCTCAGACCACATGCCAATGATCCTTCATATGGAAATAGTTAAAGACCATGCACAATATCCTTTCAAGTTTAATTATGTTTGGATTGATGATCCTAAGTTTGTGGACTTAGTTAGATCCAGTTGGAATGGTTTTCTGGGAACAAAGGTTTTAAATTGGATGGACTCTTTAGTAAAAAGATCAACTTATTGAAGATGTTAGTGATTGTTTGGGAAAGAAAGAAAATGGTTGTATCCAATGAATAATTGTTACAGCTTGAATTATACTTCGATACTTTATACTTGGAGTTCCTGAGGGGATTTGTGCAGGAGGATGATAAGGAACTGGTTATGGAAAAAGAGAAAAGGAATTTTTTTCTGTTAATAAAGGAGGAGGAAAATTGGAGGGGGAAGAGTGGAATCAACTGGCTGGCCTTGGGTGATCAGAACACCAAGTTCTTTAATTCCTATGCAAGTTCTAGAAATAAGTTTAATTCCATTTGGGACATTACCAAGGAGGATGGAACAATAATACGTAATACTCTTGATTTACATAAAGAAGTTGCAGACTACTTCAAGACTATTTTGAAGTCACAAAATAATATTTATGTCTTAAGAAACTATCCAAGAATGTTTTCAGAGGACGAAGGCTCTAGATTGGTCAAGCCAGTTACTTTAGAATAATTATTGAAAAATCTCAAAGGTTTTAAGGTGTCAAAGAGTCTTGGGCCGAATGGTTGGACTGTTGATTTTTTTCTATCTTTCTTTGATATTATAGGTACTGATTTATAAGATATGGTGGAATATTCTAGGAGGAAAAGAAGATTTTTTGGTGCATTAAATGCTACCTTTATTTCACTCATTCCTAAGACTGATAAGCTAGATTCATTTGGAGGATTTGGACGAATTGCATTATGTAATCTAGCTTATAAGATCATTACAAAAATTATTGCTACTAGGATTAAATCTTCTCTTTCTGTTGGAATCTCAAAGGAGCAATTTGCATTCCTTGAAGGAAAACAAATTTGTGATGTAGTAGGAGTTGCTTAGGAGGTTCTACACAATATAAAGGTAAAAAAATTAAAGGCTTTGGTGTTAAATTTGGATATGATAAAGGCATATGATAGAGTGAACTGGGGTTTTGTAAGGCTTGTCTTATTACAGGTGGGTATGAGTCTAGAAGCTACTAACTGGATCTTAGGGTGTGTATCATCTGAAAATTTTGTTGTTTTGATCAATGTCAAGCCTTCTAGTTTCTTTAATAGTACAAGAGGTTTAAGGAAAAGATGTCGTTTATCCCCTTTATGTTTTCTCCTTATCATAGGAGGGTTAAGTGAAGCTATTCAGGAGAAAGTAAGGGAAAGGAACATTGAAGGTATTCCTCTGGCTAGAGGATTATTGATTACACACCTGATGTTTGTGGATGATGTTATTCTATTTGGGAATGGAAGCTTTGATGAGTGGGAAGTTGTTAAGGAGGTTTTGGAATTTTTTTGTAAAGTGACATGGATGGTCTTTAGTACTCATAAGTCGGTTTTTTTAGAAGCTGGGTGGGAAGTTGTTGAACTAGAATTGATCAAAGAGATATTTCCTTATGGTATAAAAGTAGTTGAAGAAGGTTTTAAGTACTCGAGGTTCTTATTAAAACCAAAATTTTACTCTAGATTGGATTGGATTTGGATGCAGAAAAAAATTGCTAAAAGAATTTTGAATTGGAGTCACAGATGGCTCTCTTTAGGGGGGAGGGTGATTCTTGTTAAAGTTGTTCTTGAAAGCATTTGTGTTTATTGGATTTCCATGGAAAATATTCTAAAAAGTGTTTTAAACAACATTAGAAAGAGGATGTTTAGCTTCTTGTGGTTGGGTAAATTTTTTATTGACGGTATGCATTTTGCAAGCTGGAAAAAGCTTGCAAAAGCAAAAAAGTCTGGTGGGTGGGGTTTAAAAAATATATATATTTTTGGGAAATCCTTGGCAACAAAAACTCTGTGGCATTCCTGGTGTTTGGCATGAAATGATGATTAAAAAATATATTAAGAAGAATTTAGTGGAGGAGTGGTTCAAACAAGGTAGGATTTCTTGGTTAGGTACTTCAAACGTTTGGAGAGCACTTACTGCTTCTTTATCAATTATAAAAGATTAGTTGGTTTGAAAGCCTGGGAATGGGAGGGCTATTAGAATTGGTTCTGATCCTTTGGTGGGTTCACATACTTATTATAAATTTTCAAATAATCTTATCTTGAATTTGAAGAGCCAAGGGATTCAATTCCTACCACAAGTTGGGACTAGTGAGGTGGAGGCTATAACTTTTACAAGATGGAAAAAGTTTGAGTCACTAGGGTTGGAAGGAGATTAAAAATAGGAATAGAATAAATTTGTTAAGGGCTTGGTTGGCTTGGATTTTGTACTAAATAATTCCAAAGATACTTTATTGTGGTCTTGGGACAAAAAAAGGGGACAAGTAAATGCTAATCTTTCTTACAAAGTTCAAATGTTGGAGATGAGAGAAGTTGAACCTTATTTTTGGTATAATGAACTGTGGAACTGGTAGTTACAAGCAGAGAATTCCTACTTGGGAAAATTTGAACAAAAGAGGATTTGTTGGGACGAGTAGATGTGTCTTGTGTGGGATTAGTGAGGAAACAATGTTTCACCTTTTTGTGGAGTGCAAGTTCATCAAAGATATATGGCAAACAATTTCAAAGGATTTAAATTTAGTCATTCCTTGAGAAGGAGTTCAGATTGCATATTGTTTTCAAAATTGGTTAAAAAAGAAGGAAAATGGAAATGAAAAACTTTGTTTCATCTATTGGGAGGTGTGGAAACACATAAATTTGGTCATGTTTGAAGATTTACCTCCTAATTTGGTCAGAGTTATCAACTGTATTTTATAGGATTTTGGGTGCTTTAAAAGTCACATAGTGTGATAAGACAAGAAAGGTAGACAGACCACCCTTTATGGATTGGAATTTGGCTGTGGGGTTTTTTGTTGGAGCCTCACAAGATAAAGTTTTAAATTGTGGGACAGGTTCTCTTTTAAAGCATTTAGTGTTGGGTAGCTACAGATGAAAAAAAAAGTATGGTAGAGTTTCAAATACAAGGGGTGAGCTCCTAGCCTTATTGTGTTTAATATTTCTTGCAAGATATAAAAAAGTTACAAGTTTATATATGGTTGGATATTCAAAGATTGTAATCGATTGGTTTGGTAATGATGGTAACTTACAAGTGATCTCTTTGGAGTCTTGGATGGAAAAAAAATAAAAATTTGAGCGAGAGTTTTCTTCATCCTGAAACTCAACATATTTATAGAGAGTACAACCAAGTTACTGATCAACTTTCAAAGGATGCTTTGTGATTGGAAGAAGATGGTACTTTTTTTGCAAAGGTTATGGAAGGACAAGCATACATTTTTGAAAGATTAGCAATAAATCATTAGAGTACTGGTGCAGGAAAGATTTTGGGTTGATGTTTATTTTGACTTAGAATACTGAAACAAGTTTGTTTTATGACAGTATGCATTATGATATGGAATCCAATGGATTCCATAGTAACAATGATAAGAGGTGGTTTACTGTTTTTTGTATTATGATCAGATCTCTGTAAAAGACCTCATTTTTCTTTTTGAAAAAAAGGACTACTATATTACATGTTTCTACAGACAAAAAAGGTATGATTACAAATATTACGCATGAATGACTCAACTATACAAATATTATGATTACAAATATTATGCATGAATGACACAAAAAGGTATGATTACAAATATCCTGCTTGAAATCATAAGATATCATGTATACTGTGATAGTGATTGGAAAATTGTTCACGAGAATAGGCAAGGATGCTATTATATTTTACTCGTTTATTTTCAATTCGGCAGCAAACTAATATAATGGATCGACATTCGCGAGCCAACCATTTTGAAGTGTAATAGCATGTTCTGCCATTTTTTAATCTATCCTCTTTGGCATGTCTTTATTTTTCATTACGTATCGTTTTGTCTCATTTCTCGTCTTCTCTCTATACGTCTGGTGACGAATTTTCCTCGTAAAAAAAATGAGTTCACATGCTAAGTGCTATTAAATTAAATTAAATATAAACTTGCTAATAAAAGATATGTTAGTGGGGAGTTTTCTTTTAATGGAAGACAAGTTCTTAAGAAGTAGTTTTAATTCATACTATAAAATTAAAAGGGAGTTTCAAATTTTGGATATGGAATTTATTGTTTTAATATAGGTGGGTGGAAGTTAATAATGGTCTCTCATGATGTGTTAGTGGTAATTCAAACATTAAAAAAAAAACAATTGCACATCCTCCTAAGAATGTGCATGTGATATAAGAATTCACACACACTTTTAAGAATGTGCATGGACTATTGGAACATGCACATGCTGTTATGCCAAAGTTTTTTTTTATCTTCCTCTCTCTCTTTCTCACCCTCTTTCCCTCTTTCTCTCTCTTCCCCTCCAACTCTGTCATTCTTTTCTTCCCTCTTTCTCTCTCTCTTTACCTATCTCCCACTATCTCTCTCTAATTCCCTCTCTCCCCATCCCTCTCTCTCACATTCCCCCTCTCTCTCTTTCCCTCTCGCTCACTTGATATCTCCCCCTCCTTTGCCTCCCTCTCAATATCTCATGATTTACCTGTATATCTCTTCCCTACGCCCCTTCCACCCCTCTATCTCTATCTCCCTTACATATACCCTCTCTATCCCTCACTTTGTATCCCACT
>JASDQU010736075.1:133638-146068 GCA_032191745.1 Picea mariana
TCCATATCACTCTTGATCTGTCTTTTTTTACTAGAAGGAGAGCACCTTTTTGTGGAGGTTTTTACAAAAACTCCCCCCAAAAATGTACCCCTTCTATTTTTATAGCGGAGGTTCTTAGCGAAGCTAAGCGACTAGAGGTTTTTTGTGAAGGTTTTCTTACTAGTGCACTTTTAAGGTACATACGCAATAGTGTGCACATAAACAATAATGCATTGGTTCTTAACTGTCCAAAGGTAGTGTCATACATTATAATAAAAATAACAAGCACCATTCAAAGCATACTAGTGTCGTTGAAAATTACGCCTAGGTGCATATCACTATCATTAGGTGCACCATGGTAGGAAAAAATTACCAAACTGATTTTTCATTGTTACACTTCATATGTGCTTTGGAACTCTCAAGAAAGCACCAAGTGGAACCATCCTTCTGAAGACACCTTGTTTTCGGTGCTCTACAGTGAGATGGATAGGTCCATTAGTAGATTCCACACATTTTACAATTTTTGAAATTACCATGAATTTTAATTCATATAAATGGTAAAAACATGCCTCCTTGGGACATAAGAGTCCAGGTAAATTTTTTATTACCTTCCTATTTTCATTTTCAACCAATTAAAATTTAAATTTAGGTTAAAATTTTTCATTTTTTTCAAATTCTTTCCAATTTTGTGCGGTGCACCTAAATTCTTTGGCCCACCACCATGTAGTGATTCCTGTGTTAAATTCATAGTAAGAACCACCTCTGGTGTATCTAATATAAACGTATCTACCATTACGGTTCAAGGAAGAGCGCCATGATAAATTTTAAAAACAAAGTGGTTTGTTCTTTTGGACGCCCCACAACCATCATGTACATGGTTTCTCCCTACACTAGTATGTTCCATTTAATAAGCGCATTGCTAACTTTACGATACCTAAAATTTAACGTATTGGTGGAACCGTTTTAACTTAAGGAATCATTGTTGCTAACAGAACTGCACCAAGACAAATATTCATTGGCTTCGCATAGTGGAGCATCTCATTGGATGCCCCGTGATCAGTTCCCCATGCTGCACAATGCACCACTAAAAAAAACATCAATGCTCCAATATAACGTTAGCATTTGTGAATTAACAAAATCACATCAAAAAACTTAAGTTCTAATAAAAAAATATAACCTAGCAGTGTGCATATGTCCAACAAACATATTGGTGTTAAAAAGACCATGAATTTGGGTTGAATATTTTGTACTCTATCAGTGTGATGTGCCTTATTTAATGCACAACTAAAATACGTGGTAGTGCAAAAATAAGCATGACTCACCTGTGCATATACTCTAATAGTACACACCGTGATAGGTTTTGAAAAACATAGATAGTGGTGCATCATTTGTGAGGTCCCATCTACGGTGCGTTATGAAAAACAAAGAACCACTAAAAAACATGTCGGTGCTCTTGTAGCACCAATGCCCTGATGCTTTCAGTTTTAAAAAGTGCATCAGTAATTTTGGATGCCATAAATTTTAGCGCGGTGGTGTATCTTTGTTAACCAAATGAGCTAGTGTGGTTACGAGAACCAAACCAGAAAAATATTTAACGATTTGGCATGCGAGGGAATTTCATTGAATGCCCTGTTATCAGTTCTCTATATAATCCAATGTACTGCAAAATGTAATTTCCATGCTACAATAACATGGTAGAGAAAGTGTATTCACATTAAAATATTGTACCATTTAATTTGTAATAAAAAAAATTTAACTTAGAAGTTCCTTTAGGTACAACAAATCCACCGGTGCTATAAAGAGGGCGACATTGATCCAAATGTTTCACAATTTAATGGTGCAGTGCATCTTATGGGATGCACCACTAAAATACGTGGTGGTGCGAGAAGAAATGTGGCACACCAATGTGTTTTAGTAACAACACCACATGGCAGTGCTATTTTTCTGATATAGAGCATCGTTGGTACTCTGTAGGTTCTATTTTAGGTGTACGAGTTAGTTTTTTACATATTTTTGAAAAACAAAAATTATGGCTTTTATATATGTGTGTGATTTAAAACATCAACTTATTTTATCCATATATATGTGCCTAAAGATATTTTTATATGAATTAGAGATCACAAGAGTTAGAGGAGAATTAACAACAATAGTAGCAGGTCAAAATGTACACATTTGTACGTGAGTGGGAGAAAAGAGGTTAGTAGGGGGAGTCGTTCCCTCACCCTATTTCACAATAGACATGTTCCCTTTTCATGGATATTGACCTCCTTAAGTTTTATGAGGAGGGTACATACCTTACGGGGAATTATTCATTGTTATAGCAATTGATTTGTCCTTGGCATCATGGTTGACAAGTGTTTAAGCTCATTCTAGATCAGTGGTATTATCCCATGAAGGAGGATGTTCATTTCATCATTGGGTTTCCTAGTAGGGGGGAGGCTTGGCCCCAATTCCTTGATCTATTGCTCATTGTTTCAAGAGAGAACGAACTGGAATATGTGTGGAGATATGTTTGTCCATGTTTTTTTTTCTTTCAGATTCCAGGTTCATGGTGGTCAATTGTGGATATGTTCATTTCATAGAGAGGAGGTTAGGTTCCTGTGTATTTGATTCAAATTATATTGAGAATGACACGGATGAATAAATATAACCAAGATATAATAAGTAAATATACAAATATATTACAGGGAATATAGTAATAAATTAAAACTTAGATTCTATTAATGACTATCTCGAATACAAATGACTATAAAATGCAAAGCATAGAAGCTAGCTAGAATAGTGGTATCTTGTATCTAAACATAGATGTGTAGGCTACACTCATTTGTAATAATTTGATTAAAAAGAATTTGGAAATGTCTGTTAACATAAATAATCAATGAGAAAACCCTAAACATACAAAACTCTAACTTGAGAAGATGAATTCCAAAAAGGTTTGTGGGCCCCAATGTGGATAGTTGATACGTCAACTTCTCGACGACACAACTTTTTCATACAATATTTGTTTGGGGTGCTTTATACATCACTAAAAATTCCTATTCGAGGCGTATAAATTCCTTTCATCCTAGAATTTTCCTTCAACTACATTTTAAGCATTGTCGGGCCAAAAAAATTACGTTTAGGGCCTCAAAACGGCCCCAGAAGTTTAGGACCCAAAAAAATGTAGAAACAAATATCAAGATGTGGAACCATTTTGAATTATTCTAATAGGTGGGTGGCCACCAATATCCACCTGGATCCTTCCTTCCCCCTTAGGAAGAAATGATCCCCATTGCACTAAGTTCCTCCATCAGATGAGGAAACTTCTGTTGAACCTATTTCTTGGTGAGTCACCTTTTCTGGTGAAGAAACTACCCTGCTTTGACGATTCGATATAGTTGGATGTTCTACTAGTGGGTTTCCTTCATCTTGGTTCCCATGATCCAATAAACTGTATATTTTTCAATGTAGTTAGTATTAAGTTCTCTAGGATCAAAGTGCTCGACTGTGTCGAAGTTTCCATGAGAGGTGGAAAATATGGGCGAAGTAGTTCCACATTAAATACCGAGTGCAAGCCAAGGAAAGGATAAATACTTAATTCAAAATAATTCTCACCCAAAACCTTGTTGATTGTGTAATGCCCACATTGGAGTGGGCATAACTTCCTATGGTTTCATGTGGGGTGATATGTATAAAAATGTAACCATAAATTCTCTCCAAATTGAAACGTTTTTGGTACCCAATGTTGATCATGTCATTTCTTGTAATTGTCATTGGTTTTTTAAAAAACATCATGAAATTGTTGGTGTATGTGTTAGATTCACTCAAAAAATTTGGCTACTTGATCAACCTCAGTCTTAGCATGGGAGGAATCTTCTTGTACAAATACAATGTGTAAATCTATGTCAATGGGGGTGAATGGATGGAACCTCGAGCACACCTAAAATGGATTATCTCTAACAGAGCTATGGATGCCTCTATTTTATCTATTTTGAACACAGGTAATGCTCCCATCCCATGTGTGTGTATGTTTGGAATTGTACATCCTCAGGATATGGAGAATTATCTCATTAACTACCTATGTTTTTCCATAAGTTTGTGGGTGGAAGGAAATTGATTTGGTCAGGTTGTTGTCCATCATCGACCATAGGCTGGACCAAAAAGTACTCAAGAACTTACTATCTCGATCTAAAATAATGGTCTGCGAGAATCCAAAATTAACAAAAACACTTTCAAAGAAGATCTTGGAAGTCACCTCGATTGTGATTCTCTTCTTGTAGGGTGCCAAAACTACCATCTTAAAGAATTAATCAATGAACACAAAGACACAATCATTATGATGCTTGATTGAAGGTATATTGGACATGTAGTCCATGGAAATGGACTCCAAAGGCCTATTTGGAGTAGGGAGAGGGGTGTACAACCCATGTTTCTTGTTGGCGGGCTTGGAAGTGATACATGTACTACAATATTTGATATACTTATGAACATCTTGTCAAAGATTCATCCAAGAAAATTTATTTTGTGGTACTACCACTATTTTTTTCATGCCAATGTCTCGTCCCACCCTTGTAATGAGCTTTGCAAATCATCTTTTCAAGATCACTTGAAGGGACATAGAAATGGATCATATGGAATAGTATTACATCCTGCAGATGAATGTATGGAATTGATTTTTCTACACTCGATGTATCATATGTAACATCAAATTCAGATTCACTATTGTATAATTGTGGAAACTCATATGTCTCATTCCCACAAGACCTAATAACTATGGTTAGTGCCACAACTGGGGGCAACTGAGGAAGTTTGAAACTGGTTGACATTTCCTTTCTTCTGCTTGATGTTCAAGTTGAATTGTTGCAGGTGTGTGGACTACTTCTGATGGAGGTCATCCTTTAAATTTCATTTTGTATACATGAGTTATAGAATCCTTTAATCAATGTGGATGGTTATTTCCTTATCCATAATGTAGTTAGTCCATTGTCGACATGCCTACACAATGAAGTAAATCTCTTTGTCATAGGTGGGGTATCTACAAATAACATTAGATAGTGTTTCAATTTGATACACCATTAGATTCCTATAATGAGTGAGGACTACATTGATAGCATAATATGAAGCATATGTCTCAATCGAAAATGGTTGTTGTAGGTCAGGAAGAATAAGGAATGGTGTTGATCCATGGTGGAATTTCAAATTTGTGAATTCTTTGTATTGGGACACAGTCCAAAAAAATCTTGGACTCACTCCACCCATGATCACTTGACATAGGTCCCAAGCAATAAGAGATAACCTAAAAAAAAAATGTTTTAGAAGTTGGACAGGCCCAAGAAGTTGCAAATATGAATCAATGTCTTTGGGTTCAGACAGTCGTAGATGAATTGGATCTTGGTTGGATCCAAATGTACACCCTGCTCATCCATGACATATTCCAAATATTATATTCTCTACATGTTGAGAGAACACTTCTCCAAATTGGCATATAATGCTTATTGTCCTAGAGTGCCCAAGACCTGATGAATGTTCTCCAAATGTTCCTCCCAATTTCTCCTAAAGATGAGGATTCCATCTATATATATGACCACAAAGGATTTTTTGAATGGTCGTAATATATCATCCATCATGCACATGAATGTGGTTAGGGAATTAGTCAATATAAAAGGCATTACCAACCACTCAAAGAGACCTTCTTTAGACTTAAAGGTTGTCTTTCATAGATTAGTTTTCTCAGTCAACACCTACTGGTAGACTAACTTTAGATCAATCTTACTGGAAAAAATTTCACTCTTGAGATGATCAAGAAGATCGTTAATCTAGGGGATTGGGTACCAGTTCTTGACTATGATAATATTTAGGGATTTTTAATCAATACAAAGTCTCCATGTCTTTTCCTTATTCTATAATAGAATATTTGGGCTCCCACAAGGTGAGGAACTTGGTCTGATGTGGCCCTTCATACTTAGTTCTTGGATATCACATTTCATTTCTTCATTATCCATAACAGAACACTTGTATATAGATTCATTACGAAGAGGACAACTAGGTATGAAATCAATTGATTTCTTTGCTTGAAAGTGTAAAGGCATGCGAGTAGGCGACGAAAAATATCTTTGTGGGGTAAAATCATGAAGGTGGGTAACACTTTCATGACAATTGGGTCTCAATAATTCGTAGTGACAATTTTTTGTCCGAAAATTTGCACATCAAATTGAACGGCGCCCTCGAAATTCATGTACAATAATTTTTGGATGGATTATTTTCCTTTCGTAAAAATATTTCAGCCGAAATAATTTTCGGCTGAAACAATTATTTTTAACAGATTCCGTTAAAAACTAGGTTTCGATCGAAAGAATATTTCGGTTGAAAACCTGAAAATGGGACTTTTTGCAGGAAACTGCAAATTCTCTCCATCTTACTTGATATTTAGAGGTAGAGGACTACTACAAATACTCAGAATTTAGTTTCAAAATTGATACTGACATTTTTAAAATTGAATATACTTTCATTGGATATAATTTGTTTTCATTTTCATTTTTTTTATCTAATTTTATTTAATTTTATAAAAAAAATCACTACATAATATTTTTAGGTGAGATTATGATTCAGTGAAATGAAAAGTCCATTTCTCTAAAAATACACGATGGAAAATTATGGAAAATTTATATTCATAATCCTTAAACTGTTATCTTCAAAAGGGTATTTTTAGATTTTACTTTTAAGTAAAAATTAAGATAGATACAAGGTGTAGGAAAACACGTGTTTAAAATGTTCAACATTTTCAGTTTGGTCAACTTAAAAAAATTCTAGGAATTATAATATTCATCCGTTAGATTCAAAATTATAGTCATAATAAAATAGAGTCTTTGTAGATTGTTACAGTATATTTCATTTATTAAAAACATAATTTTAATAATAGATATATTGTTGTGGAAAAAAATAACTCATTATCATTCCTTTCATGTTTAAGGAACATACTGTTAAACGATTTTCGAATTGACATATCAATTATTAATAAAAAAAGTTTGAAAAATAGTCATTGGAAAGCTAACAAAATTCTTCAAAAGTTTTGTTTTTACTGTAAAGTTAAATTCTAAATACAAAAAAATACTTTTGTATGTCGGAAGTTGAAGAACTTGTGAAAATATAGTTTTTTTTTGTCATAAAAAAGGAAAAAGTGTTACCCATCTTCATGATTTTACCCTGTGCTCTTCTACTATCTTTTCGACCTACTACTTCTATGTAGAGATACCCCTTCCAAAGTTTTTGGAAATTGCAGTGACCTTCCATTCCCCTTTTGATAAAAGCATAAAGTGGAAAAATCTCTTCGTCCAAGAGACCACCCTTCTACACTACTTAATGGAGATAAAAGAGACCACAATAGTTGGGATTGCCTCCGATATCATGTAGATTTGAACTCCCAGAGTTAATGACATGATGTGGCTTATATTCATAGACGGTGTGACGCTTCCAAATATATGGTTTTCCTAACAAAGAATCAAAAAATTAAATATGGGAAGCATCACAAAATACCTCATATTTGAAGGGTTTGATGTCGTAGTGCAGGGGATATTGTTGGTTGACATGGATGTCTCATCCTTGGTTGAGACAACCAATGATGTATAACTGAGGATGTGGCGTATTTGTTAGGTTCAACCTCCTAATTTCCTCTATGAGATCAAGTTCATATGGCTACTACATTCAACAATTAAATGGAGTGGGGTCTAATTCACCCACATTTGTTACTAGAAACGGTGCTCCCCTTATTCAGGATCCTCTAGATCCTCTGGATGGGATTTTATGGTACTGATGGTAACAATGGGCTCTATGTCAATGAGATGTTTTCCCTTTCTCAAATATCAATCACATTCAGAGTCAGCATCTGACCCTCGGGATTTCCTCTTAACGAATACTGATTATTTGGAACGACATTCATCAGTATTGTGCTAAGGTCTATTGTGGAAGTTGCACCACTTTCCAATGTCTTATTTGACTTCCAATTACACTTCTTTGTTGGTGGCTTTCACTTGTTGTCCTGGGACTGGCCATCCTTTCTCTATCCTTTTCCTTGGGGGTTAGGGCCAACTTTATTGGGATTTTGTTGTGATGTGTTTGCATAACAAAAATATACCTTATTATTTTTCTTGAACTTCCAATCAATCTTAACATCATATTGGTAAGAGGATCCTACTAGGGAGATGTCATGAAAATCCATATATGTTTGGATGTACCTATGTACACCACTTTGGTACTTCCTAACTATGTTTCACTTAGATTATTTAAAACGCACATTTGCGGGCAAGGTATGGAATATGTTAGTGAACCTTGTCACCATTTGTCATCTCTCCTAACGTAAAGTTGTCCATCTCCTGTACTGGTCAACATAGTTTCCAATAGGGTACTATTTCTCCTTGAGGGAATCAAGAAAAGCCACAGAAGTGGGTCCTAGCCCAAAAATTTCAAAATCATCTTCGACATGTTTCTCAAAGTAGGTCTCCCACAAATATCTAACATAGGGAAGGGCCTTAAGGAGTGTGTAGGTGATTTTATCAATGTTGGAAAAAATTTCGACATAGAAATAACAAACTAGAAAATTTAACCATTTTTCCAAGGTGTCAGCATCTATTTGGCCTTCAAATAAAGGAATATCAAAGTTAGCATGTACCTTAAATGACATTTCACCTCCGAAGTGATTGTTGGTTGAAAATGTTCCTCCATTGTTATTGACAGTCATTGAAGGATATGGTGGAAATTATCCATCATCTCGTTCCTATATCATGTTAAGGATTCCTTGAGCAACAGTTTGATATGATATATTGATTCGTCATCTCTCTTTTATTCTTCCATGGGAGGCTACTTAGTCCAGTGGGAGCATTCTTTCCCATTCTCAACTAGTTGAAGACCCAAAAATCGGTATCCTAACCTCTTCAGGGAGATGCACAAAGAAACAACACAGAGAAGATTGCTTTGATACTGCTGATTTGGATTATATTGAGAACAACACAAACAAAAATATAACAAAGAAATACATATAAATATTTCAAGGAACACAGTAATAGAATAAAATTTATATTTTATTAATGGTGGTTTGGAATACAAAAGAGTGTAAAATTAAAGGCACTTGAGCTAGCTACAATGGTGGTAGCTTATCTCTAAAGAGAGATGTGTCAGCTAATCTCATTCATAATAAGTTGATTAAAAAGAGGTAGAAAAGGATTTTTAACATAAAAATTCAATGAGAAAACCCTAAGCATCCAAAACCCTAACCCTATAAGATGAAACAACAAAAGGTTTGTGGGCCCCATGTGGTTAGATCATACGTTAACTTGACGGGGGGTGCAAGTTTTGCATACAATATTAGTTTGAGGCACTTGATACACCATCAGAAAATTCTATCCTGGGAGATTCTATTTATCCTAACATATTCTTTCAACAACATGTTAGGTGTTGTCAGGCCAAAAAAAAAGTCGTTTAGGGCCTCAAAATGGCCCTCGAAGTTTGGGACCTGAAAAACTATAGGGAAAATGGCCAAGTTGTGGAACCATTCCAAATTAGTGGAACGGGTGGGTATCCACAAGTATATACCTAGTTCTTTCTTATTATTTTGACACTATCTCACACTAGATATGATGCGAAGTGCATTAGTTTCCCTTTGTTGCACTATTTAGATAGTTTAGTGTAGAGGCCCTGATTGATTAGGTGGTCGAATATTTTCCGAGGAATTTTTTTCTGTGTTGGATTAATGTTTCATTGTTTTAAATGGGACGATATTTTTCCCATCCACATCAAAGTTATTTCCATTTTTTTTGAGAGGGTTCATTCCAATCGAGCAACAATGCCCTTCTTTCCTACTAGGTATATGCTTGATGTGTGTATGCACCTGTGGACATAGTTTCTAAAGAATCAAAGCATCATAAGTCTCAAGTATAGACATTTGATAGCATACTTATGTTTTTTGGTATTATTATTGATAGAACATCTACCTATGATAACATAGACACTGATGCATCTGAGAATGGTGGTGGTGATAGCTAGTAGTGGTATTAATTGACATGTATATTGATTGTTTTATATTTGACTTGAGATGTGTATATAAAATGTTTACTGTAGATTTTGTTTAGATGCATGTTTGGCATGTGAATTCATATGTACATCACTCATGTATATTATGTTTTTCATATAATGTTTTGGTTATTGTTGTTTGATTTATAAATTGTATTATGAGTTTGCTAATGATGAACGTTCTTAATGAATTATATACTTTTAATTTAAATTTGAGATTTAAATTTATTGTTTCCATATAATGTTGAACTTTATATTTATGAAATCATTTAATTTGAAATGTGATTGAAAAAATTATAACCATTAATGTCATATAATGTTTAACTCTTCTTGAAGTTTAATTGTTTGTTGTCCAACAAGATACACTATGTTCATTAAACATGTTTAAAAATGAAAATACTTAAATATGATAGGTGAAATGATTCTATATGAATGATGATGTCTTTTTATATATTATAGTAATAACATTAAAATATAATATTATTCACTAATAATAATCATGATGTAATGATAATGCAATTTTTTTTAAAACTTACGTCATTCAAATATTACAAGACAAAGTTATAATATAATTGTTTATGAAAATCAATACGAAAATTACCATTATTGCATTTTATTGGTATTTAATATTTCCAAATATTTTATTAATTTTCATTATCCAACTATTATAATATATGAAATTTATTCAATTAAATTGAAAATACTAAATATAAAGAATAATAATACATTTTGATCTATACACATTGGATGATGGAGTGGAATAGGTGAAGGTGATGATAGTTGCATTAGTTAAAGTTGGGAATGTCATCAAAGTTGGTAATGTCAACACAAGTGTGATTCCAAAATGCATAGATATTGCAAGAAGTTAGTTTGTTGGAATTGTCCTTAGAAGTTTCATCAAAGTGTATATTTATTTGAATTTATTTTTTCAAATAATAAAAATTTTGAGGTTTGATTTTTTAATATCTTAACTTTTTTGTTAAATAAAATATTATTTAAAATAAATCTTTACAGCACAAAATCTGTGATATATCAATTAATGCTTCATAATTCAAAGGTTAACATAAATATATGCTAATACAATAGAACATAAATTTTCTATAATAAGCAATAAATACAACATTAAAAAATAATAAAAACCACATCATATGCTTGTACTATTTAATGTATTTTCAATATCATGGTTTTAAATGGATCTTAAATTTTCATATCGAACATAATTATAAAATGGAGGAAAAAAAACATAATTGGCCATTATGGATATCCGTAATAAAATGACACATCCACAACATAAATTCCCAAAAAAAAAATTACAAATTCATCTTCGTTGCTTTCACCCTAATAATATTCCTCACTTGGAATTCTTACATTTTTATTCTCAACAATATATTTAGACCTTGGTTCATGTTTCATTACAAACCAACAATCTACATCCAACACATCTGGGTAAAAAATCACTTAGTTGCAATGTTTTGGGAAAACATGAGGATCCTTAGTTTTAACCCACATTATGTTAGAGTTAATACATATTATCCCACTACAATTATCTTCCTTTAAATTTATCAAATCAAAGGTATCCCACCACTTGCAAGAGAACAAAACATATTAAAATGATGAGAAGTCCACTTGCATGATCTCTTGTGTATTTCCAATGTAAACTAGCATCCCCTTTATTAGGTTTTTATCATGATGGCTAGCATGAATATATTGGTTGAACGCGACCTCCATTCTGCAATCGTGTGTGATGTTTTCATCATTAACATACTTAGTGAAAAATTATATCCATATGCCCACATAGATGGGAACAAATGCACCTACAAAAATGTGAACAAAGGAAAGTGTCATACGTCTAATAACTTGAGAATTAATAAAACCATAATACATATTACAATTCAAATATGTAATATTACAAATTGAAAATGGTAGTTATAGAGGTTTTGTACAAAGTTGTTGCACTTGATCCCTATGTTTAGTGCATCGATATCTTCTCTATGTGGGTTACGGCCAAACACCACATATTTCTCTTGTATCTCATCGACCACCCAACTCATATGACTTATTTTTGGCATATTTTATTTTAAATTATCATCATAAGGCATGATTATACCATTCAACCATCTAAATGTGTTCCTATCACTGATCCATTTCATTATTTTATCTTCATAAAATATCACCCATGGTTGTATTACCTCCTTGTTGTAAAGAATAATTTATTGATGGCATCCATTTCTAAATTCGATGAAGTATAAAAAAAGTCAAAATGAATAGCATGAGGTCAAATATATATTATCAACTTAAAGAGTAAATTTATTGATGTCATCAATTTAAAAATTCATTGATATATACACGAGTTCAAAATCAATAGCATAAGATCAAATATGTATTATCAACTTCTATGTAAAAAATAATT
>JASDQU010736076.1:12592-34922 GCA_032191745.1 Picea mariana
AGAAGGCCGAGCAGGGTCAGCCACTAAGAGACAAAGCAAAGAAGGCCGAGCAGGGTCAGCCACTAGACCAAGTCGGGTCTAGCACAGCCTAAAGAAGAAACTAAGCAAGAGAAAGGTGGCCGAGCTAGGCCAACCTGCGAGCAAACCCAGTAAGAGGGAGTCCGTACAAGTACGAACTCCTTACGGTCCATACGGATCACCAGCCAACTAAGGATTACATACCAGGTCTGAAGATTGATAAGAAGTCTGTTTTATCAATGTTTTTGTTGAAGACTGAGGTAGAATCCAGTCATTTTGTAACCTCATTTTTGCTATATTACAGCCCTGAGTGAAACCCGTGAGTGTACGGACTCGTACAGGTTGTACAGTCCCTGCATATCAGTTCTGGGCGAAATATATTTTTGTATGCAGAGACCTGTGATAAATATTTGTATGTTTAGCAGTGTCATTTCCAGAATTTATTCTTCATGTTTATTTTTGTGTGGCTGTCCAAATATTTTGTGATAATTTGCTGCTGTATCAGATTTGATAAGTAAAGTTCATGGCTATTATCTTCTTCACTTCATCTTCTTGAATATTTATTCCAATATGTAACTTCATAAATTACTCTGTGTACTCTTCATTCGTAATCAAATCTGCTTTCCTTGACTTTCACGATTCTTTTGCTAGTAGCCATGACATAAAGCTACATGGAATTTCATCTCCCACTGCAAATTTTATTCTTCTTGAGCCATCCTTCACAATGTTCTCCATATCAAAGTACTACCTCCAATGCTTGCATCCGATCAATCAGCACATCCTTGAAATTCTGAAACTTCATACCTCATTCAAGTTCCTTGCTTTGATATGGCTTTAAGGAGCTTTTCCATTCAGTCCAATATTCCATTCAAAGTGGTGACAATGCTTGCTTCATCTTCAGAATGCTCTGTTCTCGATATTCCTTCTATGGCTTCCAGTAATCTACCAAATGCATCATCCACATAATATACTGGCTCTTCCAATACACCTCGATCTTCTTCCCCAAGCAATGGCAATTTCTCTTCACATAGAAGCAAACAGGCACCATTTTCTTCCCATAAGCAAATGTGCCTTCATTGTAACCACAACCACTGCCTCGCGACCTCTAATTTCTGCAGCAATTAGCCGCTGCAACAATTCTAAAGTGCCAATCCCAAATATCTGTACCAGGCAAAGAAAATTAAAGAAGAACAATTTTTGGGATTCAACTCAAATTATATATAAAAGAACAAGCACATAGATCATAATTGTTACGAGTGTGCCATCAAAACTCGCTTATGCAATAAGCTCCTCTAAACTTTCGTTCTTTTCTTTCCTATCTCTTCCTCTGCTCTCTAACAATTTTTTTCAATTTATACAATATGATTCCATTTTAGTTCCAGAATATCCGTACAGGAACTGCACAGTTTCCAATCCTTCCATTTAATTTTCCCCTCTATCTTTTCATCTTCCACATCTGGCATTCTGCAACTCAGCATTGCAACTCAATTGGGGTTCACAATCAACTTTTGCTGAATGACTTGAAGAGCTGGAATGCCTGCCTTAAAGGGTATTAATCTGGCCCATTAACTAGGGATCTTTGCTCTATCTTTATCTACTATCCACTACAAATAGCACACCCAAAAGGCCACTTTCTAAACATAATTTCTGCCTTTATCTTTGCTCTATCTTTATCTACTATCCACTACAAATAGCTGGAATGCCTGCCTTAAAGGGTATTAATCTGGCCCATTAACTAGGGATCTTTGCTCTATCTTTATCTACTATCCACTACAAATAGCACACCCAAAAGGCCACTTTCTAAACATAATTTCTTATTCTTGTCTACTTGTCTTAAATCGTCTCTAATAACAGCATTTAAAAGCCAACCTGTTTTTATATTATTACCAAGAATCATGTCCATTCGACTTGTAGATTAGGGTCCTTAGCAATAATCTTGATTGCACAATTCTTAGTGGTGATTTTCCCGGCTGCAAAACAACTGCACCCAAATGCAGTATCTTCATTACAATAGACCCAAGCACAATGTCAACTGGGTCTAGCCCGAGTGGTTGTTTGATGGAGTGTTATCCTCCCCACCCAAGTTCTATTCCCGTAGGTGACATGGCAAAGCTTCGAGCCTCTACAGAATTTGGTTTGCCCTGGATACCATCCTCAGAATGAAGGGAAGTGTCCGGTGCAGGAAATGCATTACGTGGAAAAAAAAATAGATATAGGCACATTAAGCATTTATGTTTGGTGTCAACTAAGAAAAATGACAAGCTAGTGCTCAAAATCATAAACAAATTTCACATATGCTACAGGAATTGATGAATGCAATTAACAAATTTCACATATGCTACAGGAATTTGATGAATGCAATTACTCTTACATGTAAACACATAATTTGATCAGATCATATTGATCTGCCATGGCCAAGCAACAACATGTCCAAATCCTATCATCAAAAAGCATACAGGCACCTGATATATAACTCTAAACTAATATCAAATTCAGACACATTTGTCCCTCTATACAATTTGTGCAAACAGTAAAAGAAAAAAAAGGAGGAATGGGATTAAAAGAATGATTCACCGACTTTATCAATAGTTGCGGACCAGGAGAGAGCAAGGCCCAAGAAGATGATGAAGAAAAAGGGTCCCCAAAGATCCCAATCCCGCAGCGCTTTGCCTGGATCTTCACGATAGGGATTAGGGAAGACAACTAGCTTCAGATTGCTGACTATTCTCATCAGATCTCTTTTAACTGTTTCCCAAACAGGCTCTGTCAATGTAGTTGACGACGAACCAAATCCAGCAGCTGAAATGCCTGGACGAGCATTTGATGAAGCACCAGTCAATACCGGCGTGACCTTGGGCGGCGGAAAGGGAGAAGAAGAGACTGGGATAGATGCTCTGGGAGGGCTAGGAGGCCTTGCAGAAAGCACAGGAGCAGATGATGGTGGTGGTGTTGCAGGTTGCACACTCACATTTATGAGGTTCTCAATCTCGTCTATGTCTGACTGTGAAGATCTCTGGTGCAGGGGAATTGTGTCACTTTCCGACATTTTGAATGATATGCGGGGATTCTCTATGAAAAAATATCAACACCGAAAGAGGGATTACAGAGCAGCTTGGTTATAGAAGATAAAAATTGGCAGGCAATGAATTTCTTGGGTATCTAAATCTCATAATAGGAGTATAGGTTTCAGTAAAATCACAGCAAGTACTGATGAATTGTTGCCGTCCTGTGAATCCCATCCAACATTTGAATCAGGAAATTGAAAAACAAATGCAAATGTCCTGATTAACCTCGAAGCTATATAAAGATATCGATCCCCATTGAAGAACTAATGCAAATCCTCATAAAAGACACATCCATTATGCATTAAACAGTAGGCTGAATTTGAAGAATTGACATGAAACCTGAATTAAAAATTTATAGATCCCGAAGAAGAGTGCGGAAAAACACAACCAACATGAATAATTTGCGCATAAACCCAAGTCAAAGAAACCACCTGCACATACCTAATTTATGAAAAGACGATCTAGAAGTGGAATTGATGACTGAAACTGGCTTTCCGTGGCCGTTAAGACGAGTGCTCAGAATGTTCGGAGTGTCCACATGTCTTCCTATACCCCGAAAGGAAGAAGATGAATATCCAGACTAATCGCCTCCGGGGAAACAAATTTTACTGTCCGTCATTCACGGAAATAACATCCAACGCAATGAAATATGGTTTATTTGCATTTGAAATCCATAACTACATAAAAGCTTAATGCAATGTAATTTTAAGACAAGTTTATAGTAGGATGCAACCTCAACCATCTACTTAATGGCAGTTTTGGTTATAGTTACCATGTTGTGTTGTTGGAATGACCCCTCCGTATCTCGAGAATGGTAATATGAACTTACCAAATAGAGTCGTCAAAGCTATTTTAAGAGGTCAAATGTGTGATGTCCATGCCTTCATTAGGAAGCATACATATAGAAGTGGTGATGTTAACCTTTGACCAAATAGAGTTGTGAAAGTTATTTTCAAGCTTAAATATCATTTGTCAATGCTTACTAATATAGAATAACACGTAGAAGTCCCGTGAGACAGCGCGGTTGGTAAAGACCTTTCTCCATGTTGGGAGGAGGTCTTGAGTTCTATTCCGGCTGGGTCTCCGGGACGAATTGTAATGGCTGCTAGTGCCAGTCTCGACAGTGATGTAAATGATTTATATCTATAATATAAATCGAGTTAATTTCTCATGGAAAAAAAAAAGAAAAAAAAAGAATAACACGTAGAAGAGGAAATTGTATAGTACTAGAAGTTATTCCCAAATATCAAATGTAATGGGTTGTAATACAAAAATAATCACAAGTAAGGAGACCCACAAAACATACAAGTGCCTCTAAGTATTGTGCTTCCAAGTTTGTTAGTATTAGAATGACGGACTTGGGTGGCAAGCGTGGGGATCCTCTTCAATCTTGGAGGAATAAAAGTAGCATCCTATGCATGGGAATTGGAAGTAGTATCAAATAGTTTGGCAAAAGCATATGCGCTCCTAAGAGGACTCCTCCTAGCAAAGGAGTTCAAGGTAATCATCAAGGCGATGATTGGGAAATCATCACCGGTGGATAGCAAACTCGCTACAATGATAGCTCGTGCATCTAAAGAGGCAAAACCAATAGACAACATCTCATTTTTTCATGTGAAACGAGAACACAACACAAAGGCGAATCTAATGGCCAAGAAAGCCATTGAAATCTCGATAGGTGAACTAGAAAAAAATGGGGGGCATTTATTTTGCAACATCCCCTAAGGTTTCGAATTCATTTGGTACACCAATCACATTAACTATTCAGATGGCCTCACATCAAGTGTATCCAACATATCACCTCCATTGTTTCGGGACAAGAGCATTGAGGATGCCAACAAACCTTTCTCGCATGTGAGAATTAACGTTGACCTTGGTTAATGAATGTTTCAATATGAAAATGCATTGGCTCTATGGGATAGTGGATCGAGGAAGGCATGGAATTGGGGATAAGAATGGTTTGCATCCTCACGCATTAGAGTCTCACGTGAGCAATTTATCGAGAATTGGGCAGTTTGTTTGGGATCTTAGTTGTTTGAATTCAATTCTGAGAATTGGTTTGGCCTCTGTGTTTTGGTTCTGGTTCTCTTGTTGGTGTGCTAATTTGGGAAAGTTCTCTAGGAAATTCTTCCATCTTTGCTTCATCTAGATATTATATCTAGGTGCACCTTGATTGAGATCTACCTCTCATTGTGTATATCATGTAGTTTCAGTCTTGGGAAAGTTTTCAGGGAAATTCTTCCAACCCTACCTCATCTGGATATTAAATATGGGTGTGCCTTTCTTGAGGTATGTCTTTCATTGTGTTTGTCGTGGGGATATTCTAGTACAAGGACTCTATTCTGGTAGCATTTTTCAAATCAAATGTGAAGGGGGTTGTGTTTTGTTCTGATCTTGGCCTACTCAGATTGATGTAAGGACTATATTCTAGTTTGGTCCCGACCTTCTCAAACTCCTTCAGAGGTTAGTCTAGTTTAGTGTTTTGTGTGCAACCATGGAGCATAGGGAAGCCTTAGAACTCAAGAGGGCTTTGAGATATCACAAAGAGTACATTCAGTCCAATAGGACCTCCATGTTCTTAGTCACTACCAAAGTGCGCGAAATGAACATTTATGTCTCTTAACACGCATCCATAATTAATTGACATAATGGAAGCCAAATGCAATATGTTGTTAAACTTGGCACTTAATCTTCATAATGATACCCTCTCCACAACCTCGAACAACAAGGTTTTAGTTAACTTTGTCCAAGATGAATTCAAGGAAGAAGAGACGGTTCACCAACTCAAGATACCAATGGATATCAAGAAGCAACACTCTCCTCATTCAAATGTTGGTCAGGATGAGGCAAATAGTCTTCATGTTTTTCATTAACTGTAATGGTTTTTAGAGTCATGAGGATACTAGGAGTTTTTGTTAAACATGCTACATGTAGAAAAAGTTGGCATGTTTATTTCACAGTGCATTGCAAACTTTTCTATGTAGTATCAAAGAATTGTTTAAGTATGAACTCTGAAACTCATAAAGTTGTCTTTTTGTATATCGTTGTTAGCATTAGCTACAACCCTTTAACATAATAAATATTGTATTGTTTTGGTTAAAAAAAAGTATTAGAATGAGGGAGGAGTATTGGATCGAGAAAACATAAGGTTGTTTCACTTTATGTAAAGGATAGTAATGGTTTCTCTAAGTTGGTTAGTTTAGAGAAAAAATTGTTGTGTTTTACTCTTTAAGCACTTGAGGGTAATGAAGAAATTAATAGTAGAATTGTTCTTGGATTATTGATGGAGATCTTATAGAGAACAAAGGAGACTTTATAAGTTAATGAAATGGACCATGATGTATGCATTTGTTGCTTCTAGTGAATTGAAGCTGTGAGAACAAGTACTCCATTTGGAAGTTAAGGATGCTAAGTAGATATGAAAATTCTTTAATGTCAAATATCATTTTTTGCAAAGAAGTATTCAAATGAGACACTTGTAAAATAAATTTAATAGCTAAGACATATTTTTGGTCATCCATAGAGGTTAAAAACATCCTTGGTGAAGTCGTGTTTGAACAAGTGTTGCATGGCAGCGTAGTCCCTGCCAAACAAATTTGGAAAACATGTGTAAGATACTGTCGGAACAACACTTTTTGGAACATTAGCAAATGATTGACCTAACGAATTTATGGTCATACATAGATGCCTTAACAGGGAGCAAAATCAAGAGGTCGATTCTCTTTCCAAAAAAACACTTTTGGATCCTCCGGGTATCTTGTCCTATCAAATCTGGGAAGGTGGACAGGAGAACGACAAACATAGCATTTCCATTTTCTAACTGATTGTATTATTGTTCTCTTTCTTGGGCTGATCTTTTACCTTCTTATCTCCGATCAGCGATGCACTGTTTGGCTGTATTGTTTTTTGCACAGTCGTTTTTTTCTGCAGAGTTGATCTTGGATCCCTTTCGTCTGAGATATCTCTTGATCTGTGCAGAGCTGGCTGGATTATTCACTATTCAGCGGTGGATTATTTTGACAGACAACATTTTTCTACTAATTTGAATCTTTCTTCCTCAAAGGATGAGGCTTACCATTTGGTCTCGTCGATGTGCTTGCCACTTTCATTGATCGGACGAATTATTGTATTTTTTGGTTAATCCCAATCTAATACAAGGAGAAATTTTTCTTTTTGAAAAAAAGGAAGTGAGTTACTTGATCAACCTTGAATACCAATGAAATGCAAATTATTATGTATATAGTGAAAATGACATTGATGAGGTAAAATATTGATACTATATTGCATTTTACAATATTGTTATACTATTATTATAATCCAATGTGAGAAAAAATATAAAGATTATTAATATAACATGTTAATATTGTTATAACAATATTATAATTTGGATGATAACAATGATATCAACATTTTTATAACAATCAATGTTGTTTATTAATAATGAAATCCACCAATTAATAGAAAACCTTAACTTAGATGAATTGATACACTAAACTTTAAAAAAAAAATTATTGTTACATGGTTAACATTAACCACCAAGTAACAAATGAGCACGATGCACCAGTCAGTGAGCCAATAATTGCATGCACCGGTCAATGAGCCAATAATTGCATGGGTTTTCATATTGTTTCTGCAAATCAATAACTTTAGCAAGATAATGGAGTTTGTCATTAAGTGCAATGTAAGTCATTTAAGTGGTGCTTGTAATTTGTGATTCTCTCTAGAGCATGTGTTGTAAATTTGAGTTTTGTCCTCGATAGTTTTTTTTGCATCTAGTTTTGTACTCGATGGTTTTGTTTTATATCTTTAACCTTTAGCAAGATAGTGTAGTTTGTCATTTAGTGGAATGTAAGTCATTTAAGTACTGTTTGTAATTTGTAATTCTCTCCAGATTTTTCTTCTTTGGTTACAAAGATAATCTAATATACTTGTTATTTCAAGAAGAAGCTTTGCATTAAAAGGATACATTACAACTTGCTTATTCATCACATCAAATTCCTCTGTTATGACTTCTTAGTGTGTCATTTGATTGCAAAGGTGCAATTCAAGCTTATGACATTTTGATTCCATTGATATTAAAGCATATAGTCCTCAACACTTTGATTCTATATATTCAATCATCACCAACTTGCTCTTATTTTGATAGCCTTGTTGAATTTCCTACCATGTATTATCTTATGTTATCTTATCTCGTTGTAATTTTTCAATGCTTGTTTCATGTTGGATGTGATTGTTTTTAGGTAATTTATGCCCAACTTTGCCTATATCATCTCATAGGCTACGCAAGACATGTCTCCTCAAACTTAGGTGCATCTTTAGAATTTTTCATATTGCTAGTTTTGGAACTTTATATGTCAAACTTTGGGAATATCTTCACAATTTTTCATGTTTCCATTCTTGCAACTTAGTCATCAAAGAGCCTCAAAATGGTCAGGAATTCAGAGTCCTATAAGTCTAATGTACAACTAATGTACAATTATACTATACGATATAATGAGTAGATCTTTATGTACTTTATCTTTATTAGTTGGTGTGTATGAATTGGTTTCTGTACTATATTATTAATATTAATATAATATAGTTTGTCGGTCAGATTGGTTTTTGTACTATATTGGTTTTTGTACATTTATTGCTGGTTAGATTTGACAAAAAAATATAATAAAATACTACATGCTCATCGCCAATCCCAATAACTACGCCATCGGTCCAGCAATAACACCCTAAACTTTATAGCGAATAGAAATGAAGAAAAATAGAATTATATTTTTCAATTAATTGGGAATATCCAAATTATAAGAAATGACTTTGGATAAAATGGAATTATCTTAGAGTCAACTACCAACTAATATAAGTCAATGTAGCAACTCATTGCTATAGTCCCTACACTGCCCTCGGTAGGGACTAATTCTTAGAAATAATAGGTGTGCTCGTTTAACCATAGACAATATAACAATATTGTCACCCAACCATAAGCCGAAGCCACCCCCGAGCACCATAACCTCGATAGAGAGAATAATTTTGGAAGCAAACCCTAGATCCAAAAGCCAATCAAGGTAGTGTACCACTCTCTAGAGCTAGCGTACCAAGTAGAAAGTCCAAACCATAACCAAGAGAAAGTCCAAGCCTAAAACTGAAAAATACTAGTTGCAGTAGTTGCAGCTACAACTACTCTCCAAACTTGCGCACTTACTAAATTTCTGTAGTTGCGAGCTGTGTGTGTCCAAATGAGCTATGGCATCCTGTATTTATACTACTCTTCCTTAGTTGTCTGGGCCGAATTCTCTTTCTGGAGGCTCAAAACTCAATATTAATTATTTTCTTTAGTCGACTTGTCTTATAGGGTTATGTCCAATGCTTTAGGGATTCTTCTTGCTTCCCAGAATATTCTATTCTTGTCAGGGATACACGTGGAGGTTTAATACCTCCCGCAGCTACCATAATATCAACACTCCCTCCTAGTTAGGGAGGTATTGAAAGCAATGGTCTTGAGCACAAACATACCATTCGACCAATAACATCATCATAGCCACACATGCTATCTCATGATTAAATCACGAGCATCATCATAGCCACATAGGTTATCTCATGATTAAATCACGAGTACCATCATCACTATCAGTATCATCTGATAGCATCAACTACATCATGTCTCGAAGCCATACTTCATCTGAATAATTAGGCATGATTTTGAATAAGTCACTCACTCCATAGAGTGATACAAGAACTATTCTTCTAATTCGGACATATGTCCTAGAATAATAAATGTTGCAACAAATGCTAGAAGCCACGCCATGGGCTATAAGGTATATTCTTCTAATCCGGACATATGTCCTAGAAGAATAACTGTCCTGGACCATTTTCTGCTTGGAGAATATCTGTCCACCAACACACTAACTATCCATCTAGTTGGTAATCATTTCCAACACTACTGATAATCTTCATGGCAATCAAAACAGTGCCATTCAATAGAACACAACTATGTCTATCCATAGTAGTACACAACTATTATCCAGTAGTACACAACCACACCAAGTAGCACACGATTATTTAACCTGTGACACATAGTCATAACCAGTGGAACACATCCACCACAGTGGAATACAACTATTGTCCAAAGACATATAGTCTCCACAGTAATCATATCATTTGATATCAACCTGCATAACAATATCATGATACAAACTGAGTCATCTGGGCCATTCTTCCACTCACATCTGTGAGATTTGGAAGAGCATCTTCCCTCATGAGGTAAAACATCAGCCATGGGCTATCTAGACTATTCTTCTCAAGCATAGAAGAATAATTGTCCCTAATTTCTAAGCCTGGACCATTCACCTAACTGGGCCATTCCTCCGGCACTAATCATAGTGCAACCTGGAGAGAATGAGTATGCCCTAGGGAATATCTGTCCCTGACTGTTGAACCTAGACCATTCACCTAACTGGGCCATTCCTCCGACACTAATCATAGTGCAACCTGGATAGAATAAGTCTACCCTAGGGAATGATTATCCAGACCATTTCCTAGTGGAAATGATTGTCATGCACCAACCTCCAAAATAAACCATTCTTTGAAACTGGTCACAACTGTGAACTTCAAAAGAATAACTGCCCGACGAGGCAGACCATTCTTCGAAACTGCTCACAATTGTGAACTTTGAAAGAATGACTGCCCGACGAGGCAGACCATTCTACTTGACCACTGCTCAGAGTGACTGCCAAGAAGAATGATTGTCCTAGACCATTCCCCCACACTGGCCACAAGGGGAATTGTTGTCTATGGTACATCAACAATCTATCAGACTATTCTCATTATGAAAATGATTGTCCGATCTGGACCATTTTTCGAATTGGAAAATGCATGTCCGCCATAAATCTCAAACCATTTTCTGAACTGGAAGGGAACTGCTCATCCTGGACCATTTTTCAAACTGAAAAATGACTTTCCATAAATCAATAACATATCAATGCTCCCTCCCAACATGGGAGTAATCTCTTCCTTTTTCAATAAGGAATTTGTCTCCACGAGCCCCAACTTGTTTCTTAAGTATGCAAACTTTTCATCTTGAATAGAGGCTTTACCAAAATATTTGTTATTTGCTCATCTGTGGAGATACATTGGAGATCCACTTCTCTTTTATGGACTTCATCACGGAGAATATAATGCTTGATCTCAATGTACTTTGGTCTGTCATGGAACAATGGTTTTCTCTGAAGGCTTCATATAGCTTTCATCATTACAATATATCATGGTCGAATTCAACACTTATGTTTCCTGCTAGCTCATGATATCGTGGCAAGGCTCAAAATGAAACATATCCAATTAGCACTTCTTCTGTCATCAAGAGAATTTTCCATGGATTAGCAATCCATCATCCCAGAGTCCTGAGTAACTATTCTGATACACTATCTGTGTCATAGAAAGTTTTCACCATGCTTCTGTTGTATATGAGATACTCTGCATCAAGTTGTTTGAATCCATACAAGGTCTTCTTATATCTACATACATGGGTCTCTTTCTAGTATAAGCCTCCTCTCACTTGCTTTATTGGGAAGAACAGTCTTTTACATGTAAATTCCAATCCATGGATACTACAAGAGGTATATCTGGTTTACTAGAACAAGTTGTTGTCATAGTCTTCTCCCTCCTTTTGGAAGAACCTATGAATCTTGCAATTCTTCCATTCATAAGTCTTTTTTCACATTTTCTTACATACATTGTTCTTTATCATAACTTCCATTTCTTCTGCTCAATTGCTTCTAGTGGGTTCAAACCAAGTTGGTAGTCTTTATGATTCTCGGTATAATAACCAGTTGTTTGGGATATTCTTTCCTTCTTGGAATCTTCATGTTCCTCCTCATGTTTATCTTTAGCTCTTGGGTCCATGGAGTCTTCTATAGATTCCATGCCCTAAAGATTCCAACTTCTTCCTTTCATCATGGGATCATGGATGTAGATGGACAACCAAGGATACTTTAAGGCTTCTTTTCGAAGAAGACTTCTTTTGAACACATGCTTCTTATCGTGTCTGCTACTTTCAATTGGAACATGGACAGATACTTCATAATCCTCAATGGATCATATCATTTAGGATTATCTCCCTCCTAATCCTGCTTCATGCATGAATGCATGCTCTTCTTTTGGAATTATGTAATCAACTCCCTCCATCTAAGAGATTACACACTTCTTTCTGCATCTTTATTGCCTTCTACAAAGTGTCACAAGTCTTTTTCTAATTTCCTCTTGATTGCTGACTTATTTCTATTTTGAGTTCTTGTGGGTCTCTTCAAGTTTGATTTTGATTTCGGCTTATCTGGAAGTTGTTACTTATATAATAGCTTCCACATGAATTGTTACCAAGGGTTGTCAAAGTACTTCATTTTTTTTCATGTGTATTACTTGACTTATAGTCATCGTCATAGAAATCCTTATCTTGTTATTCTTCCATAGGTATTGTTTCACTTGAACATCTTATCTTCTACGGAATAGATATGAAAGATATGTACAAAAACTATGTAAACATGGTATGTACAAGAACTTTGAAGAATACTGTTATCTTGACTTAGAAGAAGAAGTTTGTTTTATCCTGCTTGGCCTTCTTTGAGGGTTCCCTTTCTTTGGCAATTGATGCTTCATTTGTTTCCTTCCTTAAGCCAAACTTCCTCTTATTCCTTAAATTCTTGAATTTTGTTGTGAAGGCTTGATCATCATATTTCTTTTGGGATTTCTCTTTTGTGCTAAAATCCTCGATCCTTCTTGTGCACAACAAGTTCAAATTTCTTCAAACATGAGATACTCCTTTCTTGTGTTCATGCTTGCGGCAAATGCATCCCATGTCTTGGGAAGGCTGTTGAGTACTATATTTACCAGTTCCTTGAAATGATTTCTTCAATAGCTTGTCGTTGATCTCTTAACTGAGAGATTCTCACAAAGTATGATGTTATGCTTTCATCATCATTCATTTTCATGTCACGAGGCTCATTCTTCAGACTCATTACTTGTCCAATGTTTCTGACTGAGAAGAGATTAGTTAGGGAATCGTACATATTCTTAGATGACTCAAGTTGAGAGATTTAGGGTATCAAGTGGTCTTTTACAGTCCACTATGATACTCATGGAATTGATGTCATTGTCCTTGAACTTGTCCATAACTGCAACATTTTGAGGTTCCTTCTCTTTTCCTTCTTCAAACAGTGGTTCCACAATCTTTCCTTTGATGATATCCAACACTTTATTCTTGGCAAGGATGAGGTCAATCCTTGTCTTCCGTGCTCTAAAGTTAGAATCCCCTTCTAACTTGTATTCTGACTTCATAGAGTAAGTCATGACTGCTTTGACTAGGTAAACCTTTGAATTTGACCAAAAACTCAAACTTGACATCTTAGCTTGCTGAGAGTACCAGGAGGTGCACTAGGTTAGGGTGCACCAGGCTATTCATAAATTAGGTCAATCTCTTCAATTAATGTGCCTTAGCAAGAGGGTTAGGGTTTCATTGTTGCAACAAAAACTTTGACTGCAACTATAACTGAGAAAAATCCTCCCAATCTATCTTCCATCGGTTAGATTGTCCAAAGATAGTGTGGGCCCATAACCTATTAGAAAGAATAGGTGTGCTTGTTTAACCATAGACAATATAGCAATATTCTCACCCAACCATAGGCCAAAGCCACCCCCGAGCACCTTAACCTCAATAGAGAGAATAATTCTGGAAGCAAACCCTAGATCCAAAAGTTAATCAAGGTAGTGTACCACTCTCCAAAGCTAGAGTACCAAGCAGAAAGTCCAAACCATAATCAAGAGAAATTCCAAGCTTAAAACCGAAAAATACTAGTTGCAGTAGCTGCAGCTGCAACTACTCTCCAAACTTGCACACTTACTAAATTTCTGCAGTTGTGAGATGTGTGTGTCCAAATGAGCTATGGAATCCTGTATTTATACTGCTCTTCCTTAGTTGTTTGGGCCAACTTCTCTTTCTGGAGGCTAAAAACTCAATATTAATTATTTTCTTTAGCCGACTTGTCTTCTAGGGTTATGTCCAATGCTTTAGGGTTTCTTCTTGCTTCCCAGAATATTCTATTATTGTTAGGGTTACATGTGGAGGTTTAATACCTCCTGCAGCTACCATAATATCAACACTAATAAGGGACGATGAGGATATTGTCCTATGGTAAAAAAATAGGCACTAGGAGTGTATTTAGCATGTTTGGAGTACCAACAAATGTTCGCTTATGAGGCTTTGGAGCCAAACTAGTGGTGGAAAGACATTATGAAGTTAAAGGCTCTGAAAAATACCATAATCTTTATGTAGCTAGCAAGAAAAAGCAAGATATTGACATGGAAGGTAATACAAAAAAGAAATAAACAAGGCATGGGGATTTGTATCATATGCAAAGAAAGTGAAGAAACGATTTCTCATCTACTATTAAAACATTCTTATGCTAGATTGGTCTGGTTAGAAGTAGAGCAATTAATTGGAGTTAAATATGGGTGGCTTAGATTTTCTATAGAGAAATATTTAAAAGGATGGATGAACAAGAAAGAATTAAAAGAATATAGTGCTCTGCCATGGTTGATCTTTGGGCGACATGATTGGCAATAAACTCATGCCTTTTCAAGGAAAGGTTTATTCCGTATTTTTAGGTTCCCTCCTAGATAAAAAATATCTCCTCATCATGTAAAGTGCTTGTTAATACGACATCATGAAATTGAGTACTTAGAAAGAATGAGAGAAAATAGAGGCAGGTCAAGGATCTAGTAATCAATAAAGCACAAGTATGATCTTTCTTAGATGTCACAAGACAAGGCCCTCTATACGTTAGCAATGCTAGTGGTGTTCTATATTTGTCTAAGAATCATTTTGTAAACTTCAAGGCAAGGCTAGGAAGAGGCTCAGATCATTATGTTGAGTTTGTGGCATCAAAACTCCTTTTAAAAGTTTCACTGGACAAGAATGTCAAACATATTCAAGTATTCAGGGATTCTAGTTTAGTCATAAATTGGATGAAAGGTGTAAGTCATCTTCTAAATATTTCTCTTTGTCCTATTGGGAGTAGTTAAAAGAGGTGGCTAGTTTGATTGAGACTATCTCATTTGCTCATGTCTACATAGAACATAATGAAGAGGTAGTCACCATGTTAAAGGAAGCTTGGCAATTGGTAGAGGAAACATGGATATTGGGAGAAAATAGACTTGGAATCATTACTAGCTCTAGACTTACATTTTTATATGTGTAATATGTTAGAAGTCTATCTCCTCACTAAAGATTTTATGATTATTTATGATGTTAGTTGAACTTACTAAATTGGAACTCTATTGATGATTTTATTTCTTTGTGATATAGTTTGGAAGACCTCTCAAAAAAATATTTTGTAGGGATAATTAAAGCTAAGTTAGCAGTTGACGTCTTTTTTTATCTTTTTATGAAAACAGAGACAATTTATCTTTCTCTTCATCTTAGTGGGACAATTATAAGCTTCACCGTATAATATCAATGAATTAGCATACGTACAATGTAACCTCCATTCGGCCATGATAGAAATGACATTTTTTTTTCCATGGAAGAAAGAAAAATAAAAATAAAAACATCCTTGGTAAACTTAATGAATAATGTAGGACCTTAAAAAGTTTGGGGGGCATGAATGCAAGGATTGATTATTTGGGAAGATAAATGAAGAATCCAACACATAAGGGGATTGGACCAAGAGGAATTAATGAACATTCAAGCAAGGCCTTAAACAAATAAGGAACTCAAGAAGACATGCATCTCTATAATGTGAATTAGTCATATTGGATAGGGTGTCATTTATTTTATGCAATAATAGAGAATACAATGGATAAGCTAACTATTGGGAAGATGTGAAGAACTCCCATGACTTCATTTCTTTGAGAGGACTTTACCAAGAAAAGGAGTTGATATGGAAATATAAGCATAACTACTTTATGACCAAAATTTGTGTCAAGATCTTTGTAGAGGTTTGTGGATTTCTTTGTTTGCATGTGTTTTCTTTATGTTACCATGTTTACTCATTGTCATATCATTTCGTTAGCTTATGGTAGCCTTAAAAGGCACACTTCCTACTAGTAGATCATCTTGTAGCTCATTATGGCTCAATCAAAACACAATCGTATCACTTCAAATGCTAATTATGATCAGGTGCATGTTATTCCAAATGTTGCAATTGAGTCCATAGAAATTCTTGGGATAGTGTTGCCAAAAAGTCCCCACATGTTTGCTTTGAAAGTGTTTTGCAAAATGATGAACCTAAGGCTAATGAAACGCTTATAGACTTTGTTGTTTTTTGAATATGAAGTGGTTTACCATGAATTTCAATGGCACAAATTGCTTGGCTTCTTTGTGGGTTCAATTCCTTGTGACGTCATTATCAATGCATTGACGAAGGAGGTGTGGCAACCTCATGAATGGCATTGCTAAAGAATGTGCAACATGAATAAGGTGTCTTTCATATGTTTATTCCCAATGAAGTTGCATGCAATGAAATTATTTTTATTATTGCAATCCATGAAATTGTGGGAACATTCCATGTGTATTCTCCCATTGGTATGAGGGATTCTCTACTTATGAATTTTACAACTTTATTACCATGTGTGGGTGGAAATTCTATGGGTACCCAAGTAGTTCTAGGAATTCCTTGAGCATATTTCCAAGCCACTTGGAATATTTAATTCATCATGATCCTAGCAAATTCTTTAACCATCCTCCTCAAAAGAAGGTATGAATGAAGGTCAACATGTCAAAAGGACCTTAAGGAATACATGCTCATTAAAGTTGGAAATAAGATGATGAGGCAATCCATGACATGTATGAATTTTTGAACACTTTCTTTAGATGTTAGAGCCCTAATAACAAAATAAGGGACTACCCCTTGTGGCCCACACAAAACTAGTCACATAGTTCCAAGCTTCTCAAGTCTCTCAAGTCGTTTCAAAATCCCATGACAATTTACAAATGCTAAAGAAGGTTAGGTGCAAGTGGCTAGGAGGAATACCTAAGTTGACAAGTTTGCAAATGATCAAAGGTCTCAACATTCCTAGCCATCAAGCCTAGTCTTGCCAACCGATAAAATATTGCAAGTTCGATAGTGATTTGAAATGGAACAATATATAATTTGTCATCCATTCTAGTACTTTCTAGAGTTTAAATTCAAAGTTGTCGCCTTATTGGGCCTATTTTAGGTACAAAGTTCGATTTAGTAATTTGGGGTCCTTGAACTTCTAGAGCATGTTTTAGGGTTTAAATATTTTTTCGATGGTAAATATTTTGAGTCATTAGCTCTTGTCACTTCATTGTCTAATACCTTATAAAGATATTTCCAATGAGCTTAAGAAGTCTAAAAATGGAGTTTGTATGAGAAAGTTATGCCTTTGGTAAGTTGGCATATGCTTTAACCACCACAATACTAAGTGGGTGTCACATCAATGCTCATTACTCACACATGTGGACTCTCAAGAATATTGTAGAGAGTCCAAAACTATAACCTTCATCACGAGTTGGGGCATGCAAAAACCTTAACCCTAACCATAGATGACTTATTAAAAATTGAGCCATGATAGAAGGAAGGGGTTTCATTGACATTGCAATTATTTATCAGTTCCATAGCTAAGTAGAGAAAAGGAGTGGATACTTGAGTAGAGCAAAGGTAGAAGAAGAGACTATAACAACCATTCATAGGCCATAGTGTCTATTGTAACTTTGTAGTGAGTCTATCTCTTTTTGTGTCTTGCATTATATATTTGAGAAGAAAAGAGTAAGGCACAATCTTGTTGGGTTTTACCACATTAGTTTTCCCAAGGTACATCTTGTGTTCATTGTGTTGATTGTGTGTTTATTTTTTCTACTGTATCTTTTATATTATATTCTCAATCATTTCAATACTTTGAGGGTTATTCTTTTAATATTATATTTTAATCATAGGCAATCACTATATACTAGAGTAAAATTTCTTAACCTAATGGGTTAGTTCAACTAGATGTTGACAATGTTGTTGAGTGCCTGGTTAATTTTGTGCTAGGATGTGCATAGTTTGAATCCTCCTAAATGAGGTGAACTAGTCTACGTCAATGGGTTTACTAGGGATGTCAAGCATCCATTGGGTTTCCTCATGAAGTTTTCCTCGGAAAAAAAATATATTACAACTACACAACATTTGCAATAGTATTCGAGATCTATAGTGACAAATTGTCCCATGGAATATCCATGACAATTTATGGATTAATCAACCTCAGTTTAAGGAGCTTGATCACTCCTCCCAAAGAGACACCTCTTGTCACATGAATATGAGGTTCACTCCCCCACCCTTTTGGAACTCCTAGGACACCTTAGATGTAGATGATTCTTACAGGAAACCAAAGGTTTGCACTACACATGATTATTTTACACACCTCTTGAAGGGATTATTGACTTTAAATATGTTTTCATTCCATTTCTAGATTGATAAAAGGTATAGATGATGCCAATGTGGAATCCATCACTACCCAAATCTTAAGGAAGGTGGTAACTTGGAATATTAGAGAACTATTGGACCCTTGTGGGGAAGTTATAGTTAGAAGAATAAAAATTGTATTCCAAGTTTTGGACATTTGCTAAGAAGATGCTTCTTATTATAATTGTGTTAAAAACATGCCCTTCCCCATTATGGGAGTATTATAGTGTATGTAGTTGGATGACAACACTCTAGAAAGATTCTTTTGATGGAAAATCCACAGGTGAGGGGTATCCATTCTATCATATTCACCTAACACTACTATAATACAAGGTTATAACATTGCATTTAGTGTCACATCGTAGTGCAATTCTCTATGAAAAAAAACATGTGTATGACACAAAAAGAAATGCACGATGGAACATCACCTTTTGTGTTGATTCCCATCACTATTTTTTACACGCACTACTTGAAGCGTTGTTTTAGCGATGAAAATTACAATGTATGGAGATATTTGTGTTGAATTTGTGTATTAGTTGCTTCAATTATATTTGAAAAACAACTTTTCAAAGTCATGTTTGCATCTTTTTTTGTCACTTTAGAGTCATTACATGTTGTATTAGTGCCACTTTGAGTCCTATTATTGTCATACTAGCGATGTAGTTTAGTTTATTAACATCATATCAACGTCTAAATATAGAACTTTTGCATCATTTTTGTGTCTTGCAAGCATCATATTACTTCATTATGCATCAATTTAGCGTAATTTGTGCGACATAATTATCTATCTAGTCTCATTATGTGTCCTTTTCAAATTATTTTGCATCATATTAGCGTCACGGTGAAGTCATATTAGTGTCAACATTTTATTATTAATGATTTGATTATTTGATGATTTAATTATTATTGATCAGGGAATTAATTTTATTTTTATGTCGGTAAATAAAATTAGCTATATTATATTATTGATATAGAAAATTTATAGCAAAACTTCACCGTTGTTGGCCTGCCACTAGGGAAACCATACCAGCTGTAGTGAAGAAGACTATCAATCCAAACTGTTTGATCCAAGTTTTTTATAAAAAATAAACTAGCATCCTGATATACTGAGACCCAATGACTATCTATCCTAGTATCGCCAATTCTTGGATTGAAAACATAGCTAGCAAAAAAAAATTGAGAATGAGTCATTTAATACATATGAGGGGGAGGGGGCCCATGTGCCCCCTTTAGGCAGTTTGAAACTTGAAAGGTTGACACGTCAGTTTGTTGTGTGTCCCCTTGTCGTGCTTGCATATGAGACCTCGTTGTTGGTTGGCTTCCTTCTAGAGTGGCTTGGGCATCAATGCGGGATCGAAGACTCTGAATCTGGAGCCGCATGTCCTAAATTTGCTCCTGCATTATCTCTTTCTCATCATCATTATCAAAGAGAATGCGACCAATGAAAATTTTGATATGCCAATACAAGTTAATTTTTTTATGATACTTGGTGCCTCGAGCACAAGAAGCTCCTGTATCCAACACCGAGTCCCCAATTTCAGCATCCACCTCCAAGTCATGGATGGCATATTTTTCTTCTCTAGTCGTAACTTCAACATACTTTAGGTTCTGTTGAATTTGCAGAGGTGTAGTTCTTCTAAACTCTCTCTCTGCCTCTTGCGTAGAGAGCATGACACCGGAGCTAGGTGGCTCCAAACTTCTGGTACTCGAGGAGGCTAGGTCTAGTGGGTTGTGACTTCTCCACCTCTAAACCCTGACATATCCACGAGATGGAGGCATTACATATGAATAAGCCCTGAGAACCCACTCAGACATAGAACTGATGAAAAGAGGTTGCAGAGCACCACTGAGAGTGAATATGCTTCTCTTATTCCAATTCGCATATCTAGAATGAACCGCTACCTACATTTTTCAACTGAAATAATCTAGCGTATGGACTCTGCCACTGAAATACATAATGCCCTTCATGTTCAAGTACCAAACCTCACCTTGATGCAGAATGATGAGATGCATTAACCACATCTTGGAATAATGGTTCGTTGTTATAGTACCACCATTCATAACTATGGAGTAATGTGTGCGCGGGGTGGATGGATTAACCTAGATCCTTCCCCGTCCTTCCCACAAGCCAACCTTCATGAAAATATCAAGGAGAGTACAGTGCATCAGGTGGGAAGGCATGTTGACCACCATGCATCTGCTGACCATAGTCTTCGGGAATGTTGGCAGCCAAAGTTTTTGGATAAGGATTGCATGCATGCAAACATAGTTGTGCGCGAACTACAATGTTTCATGTAGTTCAATAACTGCACAAGGGATGACATCAGGCATGTGCACCAGCTCGAGTTCTACTTTGTGCACCATAAATCAAGAAGACATTGCATGCATGTCGGAATCAAGAAAAGGATTTTCGGGAAATCTTCGGGATGAGCTAGCAAGTTATTTAAGAATGCCACGAATCAAAGAGGCTATGTGGACTACATACGGGTGGTAGAAGCGTGTGGGACTGGTAATCAACAAAGCGAGTGGATCAGAACTGAAAGTGATAGAGCATTAGAGTAGAGAGGGAAGAAAAAGGGAGCAACGACAATATAGGAGTTAGTTAGTTGTTGATTATTGCTATTGGGATCGTTGTTGTTGTTCATTCAGTGGGTTCACTTTGAGCTCATGTTTTGTAAATAGTCTGGTTGTGAGTCTGGTTTTGGTAATACATGTAGAGTCTGAAAGAAAGCGCATGGCACCTTGTAATGAACTACTGTGAGAATGTATGAGAGTGCAAGCTGTTATTTCTGATAAATGATGAGTTTCTTGGTCTATGTATGTGACTGGTTGAATGAATATTATAAAAGTTGTAGTTATTCATGTCCTTTGATGTGTTGATCATGTTTTTGATGAATGTATGCGTTACTATTACATGTTGTTAGTCTTTAATCATATTACAATGGAATGTATGAATGTCAACATGAATGGATTGCCAGTGTAATTAACCCTTCATCACCAACACAATACCATATGGTATCTGTGATTCTCATGGTGTGTCGAGTGAGACCTTCTTCAGTCTTTGATTGAGGATTGATATGCTGACACCTTGGGTTTTTTTTTTGTCAACTTTGGACGAACCCTGGATCATCAAACTCCCAACATTAAGAAGGGCGCGTGCAAGTGAGCCAACAAATGGTTCAATTGTCAGAACCTAAAGGTTTTGTATTGAATGATGAAGGTAGATAATGAGGTGGTATCCATCTTAGGAGGAAATTCAAGATTGGTTAATTGCGAAAGAAGATGAGTTTGCTCGGTGAGAAACTCAAAGTCTAATTTCCAATGTGGAATGATGGAAGAGTAGGTATATCTACACTAATATGCATGGAATTTTCTTTGTCGAATTTCCCTATTTATTATTTGAATGGTTGAAGAGGCAGTATGCTACTCATACTAATTTGAGGCCTAAAGAACCACTGGTATGGGATCAAATCACAATTGATAGGATGAAGTCCTTGGATAATAAGTGGGCTCGAGCAATTGATTTATGGTTTGTTCTAGTGAAGGAAGGCTATGCTATTGATTTTGTTATAGAATACAATGATTCTTTCAGCAAGGATGAAAGGAAGTTTGTTGAAGGACCTTGAAAAAAGTTGCTAGAAGAAATCTCGTTGTGGATCAAGATGTTGTTTGTGGATAAAGGGATGATGCACATGGAGCCCAATAAGATGGTTGAGTAGACTCCCCTATTGTTGGTGGTGGGATGAAAATAAGGGGGAAAGAGAGAGAGGAGATGGATCCGTTGAGGAGGATCTAAAAGTTGTTAAG